>OY856410.1:1190814348-1191144348 GCA_963693085.1 Alisma plantago-aquatica | reverse complement strand
CATCATCATCATCATCATCATCATCATCATCATCATCATCATCATCATCATCATCATCATCATCATCATCATCATCATCATCATCATCATCATCATCATCATCATCATCATCATCATCATCATCATCATCATCATCATCATCATCATCATCATCATCATCATCATCATCATCATCATCATCATCATCATCATCATCATCATCATCATCATCATCATCATCATCATCATCATCATCATCATCATCATCATCATCATCATCATCATCATCATCATCATCATCATCATCATCATCATCATCATCATCATCATCATAGGTCATCTAGGATACTTACTAGCCTAACCTTTATCATGGATCTAGGCAAATCTAGAGACTACACATATTAGCTAAAAACTCTAATCTTGACTAATTGTACATCCATTTCACTTAGGTTACATGGAATATGATTTCCTTTCTTTTTATGGTAACATTTTCAGATGTACATATACTTATACATAGGTTTTCTTCAACATAAAAATAGGTGATGCAAACCACCATAATACATTCGAATCAAACCAAAACCAAAATGAGTTACCACACTCATTTGGTACTCTAGTACCATGACACCTTGAGATTTATCAAGAACATGGCACAAACTTGTATATCCACCCAAATCACATTCCACAGACATATGTCTTGGTGTTTAGTTTTAAGGTCTCCTTTTTCTCACCCTCATGAACCTACATCCTATACTACAAGATTGAAGGAGGATAAGAAAATTTCTAGTGGTTAAACAAGTCTACACTTAGTTTTAGAACATCTAAGTTCCAACGTAGAGGATAAGTCAACTTAGTCCACAAAGGAAAACTTATTTCATATATATGGTTTAGATGTGAAATTGAGTTTAGCTTGTGTTTCACATGAGCAATTTTTGGTGTAATTGTTGTTCAGACTCTGACACCATCTGTCATGGAACTATTTATTACACTAACTCCAAACTCCTGATGGCTACACAAGCGAAGGCAGGTGGACCGGGGAATTTGTCCCTAGCATTGTGTTTACATAGAACAAATGCTTAAGACTAAAAGCTTAACACACGTGATAAAGTAAAAAATAAAGGCTCCAACATAATCTAAACATCCAACAAGTATTAATATGCAACATTCATTATTACAAGATTCCAATTACAAATTGAGATAAAAATTTGCACAAGTCTTCTAATGTATACTAGGGATCTTACAACAAGTACACCTAAACATAGATCACCAAGCCCTTCACTCCTAGCCATCTCAGAGCCTAAAAAATATGTGAAACAAGCAGGTCAACACATGAGGTGTTGAGTACAGGGTAGAAAGATACTTATATAGAATCTTTGCATAGTCTAAAATGATTGCAAAAGTAAACATACAAGAATAAATATGTTAAGGTCTATGTAAAATGATAGCCCATATTTTATGTTTTTTTACTCCAATTAAACCATCAATGTCATGTATTCATAAGGCTATTTGACAAACTTACAATAAGAAGTGTCAATAAGGGTGCTCTAGATTAGCTAGCCCTTTTATAGACATGGTCCTCACTATCACAACATCTCAAGTAGGGTTCCTGAGCTTGTGTCATTACCCCTAAGAATATAGGCATGTGCAAAAGATTTTTATTATGGAATACTATTTATATTTGCAATTATAATTGATGAAAAAAACATCAAGTACAATACTAGAATACCACATAGAAATATTTGAGAAATATTGCACCTAATCTTGAGATTTCATAACCTAACGTATCCTTGATCATCTAGGCTCAAGCTACTCCTAATTAAGAACACGATTGCATACATGTATTAATTTCTCATCATTAACTCTGACTAGCTTCAATTAAGGGTTTTAATCAAGTTAGGTTCAAAGTTATTTATTAGTGCATATGATGATATTTTAGAAATTTATAGATCATCATGAAGGCATGGGTCAAGTTTGATGTCATTTTGATGTTCCATGTTCTCTATGAAGATTTAAAGATTCATGTCACTTATGTACATTTAGGTCAAAAGACTTATAATAGAGAAACCAAGGTCAAGATTCATTGGTTATGATATATAGTCAAGAGAGGTGGTTATAGATCAAGAAGTTAGAGATACGATGAACATCTCATAAGGATAGGTGGATGGACAACTATGTCTAGATTCATAAGGTAAAGCATTGTGTTCAATATCTAGTCATACATTCATTTATCAACCTAATTTACTTGGCATTTGATTTCAACATATGATTTAAATGGACACCCAAAACAAGGAGACAATAAGGATTAAAACATCTCTAATTTGAAAGGGGTGGCATAAGATAAGGATACACCTATAGAAATAGAGTATAAGAGCATAATTCAAGTCATACGTGTCACATAAGGGGTCAATTAAGGATGCAATAGGGTCACATGCATTACTATAGGGAGTTTTCCTTTGGCAATTAGGTCACAAAAAGACATGGTGCTACTTATTTCAAAGATTCACTAGGGTTGGATGCATAAAATGGGTCAAGGACCTCATTTTTTCAAAGTACAACTTACATCCTCATTAATAAGTTAAATTCAAAGCATCTCAAGTCATATGGACACACATTTCAAATAGGGTATTAGGGGATTATACTAGTGTCCAATTAAGTTTCTTGTTTTTGATATTGGTCGAACCATATATATCATCAAGGAGCATCATTCACAAAATAGGGCAAGGCATGTTATGAAAGTTCAATTATAGGTTACTTTGTGCAATCAGAGTCATCCATAGAGAAAATTAGAAGATTAGAAGATCCACATAATTCAATTATTAATAAAAGTTATTGATATAAATATTGGGAGTGTAAAGGGCATAAAATATTCAATATTTAAAAATATTGTGCATTAATTATATTCAGTATGACTAAAATTTATTATGATGGGAAAGTTTGAGTACAACAAGGTGACACAAATTCAGAAAGTATGCTCATTGTGTAGATCTAGTCAAGTCGATCCAAATGGTATATAATATTATATGCTTTCGCAAAGGGATCTGAGAGTTACAAATTTTATAATAAAACATCAAGAACTACAGGGAAAGGGTATAGGGACGTTACATGTAATTAGTACATCAACTAGGGTTATTGGATGCATATGTAACAACCGTATATGCCCCCTGTCTTAGACCCATTCATGCTAGGAAACCCTGGGCTGGGTGGCATCCTATGATTGGGTTTCTCCTCCAGTTCTTGGTGGGACATGTACCCGATCGGCCAGGGTTGGGTTCAACTACAACCATGTTGTTGTTGGTCTCCTTTCACTATGGAACTGTACTCAAACTTGTGATCCCGAGGGTGAGGTCTCTTGGGACGTGCAATTCCCATCCATTATCTTGGTCCTATTCAGCAAACTGACTACAGTCTGTGTGGGGAGGATATGAGATGGGGAGTGGGTGGATCTCAACCATTGTGTTGTGATCCTATGGCTCACACTTGTTCCCTACTTCAGACCTGAGTAGGGGATATCATGGGGATTGTACCTATGGTGCTCATTGAATAAAGAAAAAAGGCAAGAAGGGGAAAAATATCATAGCTCACAGGGTGCTTCCCATGCTCAACACAACTTTGCCAACTTGGAGCTACTCTTAGAACCAACTAACAACATGTAGAGAGCTAAGGCCAAAAATGTTGGCCAAGGTAGATGCCATGTCATATCCAGGAGAAGGCGACATGGGAGAAGGGCGAGTTAGGGCATGATACTCTTAGGACTCAAGGGGAAAAAGGAGGTGGAAAGTAGGTAAGATGTTTGGTGGAACCAATAAAGGAGGGAACAAGGGTGATTGACTGGTGAAAAATAGTGGTTATCGTGCCTTGCACAATCTATGACCAAAGGTGGGAGATGAAGTCCCCACCATTGGATCAAGTATATGGAATGAGATCACACGACCAGGAGTAGACCACAACTTCATGAGATGGGGCAAAGAACAAAGGAACCACATGGGCCACGTTCCTGATTAGTTCCATTAAGGCACAAAACTCACCAAAAATGGTTATAATATGTACAAATTGAGCCAACTTTGAAACACCCTAACCTTGGATATGATGTGTGATCAAGGCAATTTTTGCACTGTTGGAAGGATAATTGATCCCTCTACAAAATGAAAGTTATTGGGGAGCTATAAAATCATATAGAATAGGAAAAATCTCAGATGCAATATAGTGATTCATTAAAGATTGATCTTTTGTGTATATTTCAAATTAATGTCACACCTTGCAAAATTGATCATCGACGTGACTAAGTTAAAGTATCACCATACTCAAAATATGACATATATATCCAATTGATTAAGAAGGCCATTTCATGAGATAAAAAGAGTATAGTGTAGGATAGAGAAAATCTATTTGTCACAGTCACTATCTTAGGTTTTATCTGGCCACCCTAAGATATTAACTACAGAGAATGGTTCACCTTAGGGTTTCCTAAAGAGGCTCAAGTCATCATCTTGGGTACACAAGATAGGAACAAACATCAAAACTATCACATATAAGAAATTCTCATGTTTAATAGTATGCATATATCGTAGAAATCCTCATTGATATAGACTTTCCCAATAGAGGATTTAGGGCCAGAATCACACCTAATTACCCAATCAAAAATCCAAGTGGTCCAACGTTTAAGGTCTATATGCATGCACCAAAAATGCTTCTCATGATTCTCTGATTACTACAAGGATATCTATTTAATTTCCTTAGTATGGACCTTGGGGGACCTCACAATGCTTAGAGTACCTAACTATATGTGTCATCATTTCACTTGTTATTTATTACACATGTTCATCTTGAATAGATTTCAAATCCTCATATATAAGATGTGTGCATTCTCATACAACTAGAATGACATAAAGTAGATTAGGGTTAACACAAAAACAATCATTATATCATGAATCAAAACAATCTATGATTTATAATATTCATGTTCCTTTGGCATATACATATGACTTCTTATGATCCATCATCAATGGTACATCAACTACATACATAATCCCTTTCTCATATATTTACCCTGATCTTGTTTCTCAAATGCAATTCAATTCATATAATTCCAGTCCCATCCCATTTATGTTCATTCTAAATCATTTCAAACATTTTATTAAATATTCATAAAGATAGTAGGACCAACAACATTATCAACATATAAACATCATGTATCACCCATTCTCCAAACAAGTTTGATATATAACATATACATATTACATCTTATTTCTTTGCATATAAAAATTTTTGTATGCATGAACATGTATAGATTAGTCATTACTACTCTTTTACTAATTTCCATTCTTTAGTTACAATTATTATTCAACATATATCTTATCTCATTTGCCTCCCATCAGAATAGAACATTCTTAGAATATAAGTATTCCAACAGACAATTACAATCTAATAATGTATTCTCATGAATCATTTCACACCTTGAACATCATCTTGTAATTGAATTAATCTATGCTTATCTAAATCCCTTAACCCCACATATGAGACCATTATCCATTATTATCACTTGGGTCATCATATTAGGGTTAGAGTAATGTTTTCAGATCCAAGAACTAGTTTCCTTAATTTTCCCCTCATTTCATAATCATTATTCATAAAGTTTCATTTCGTGTTCATTACTTCCCTTAGAATCATTTACTCTAGATTTAATTAATGCACAAAGTTTTCTATCATAAAAATCCTTCATCGTATGATTTTAGTGTATTTCATTCAATCTATGTCAACCCAAATATAATTAAAAAAATATATAATAGACTTCACTATACTGATTTCATTAGTTATATCCATAATTTATCATCACTTTTTGATTCTCTCAGTTTCCATTTCTTTGCTTGCATTTAGATTAGCGTATCATGTCATTTTAATTTCACTTTCATTTTGGTAACTAAAAACAATCCTTCCATTTCTTATAAGACTACTAATTTTAGGAAAAAGACCGTATCAGGGTTACTTATTCTTACCACTTAGTCTCTATTCATGTTCTTAGTTCATTATTATATAACTTGTGTAGAATAATTGCATTAATGCGAGGTTTACTCATTCTTTCATAAATTACACTAGAATAGTCACATTAGGATTAAAACATCTTAATGTGACTTCACATTCAAACCTGCAATTGGCATTTCTCCATATTTGGAAAGTTATATCCAATTTCGAGGTTGATCCATCATATTCATCCTAGAACAAAATTTCTAGGGTTATAAGAATCTGGGTTACTTGAATCCATCATAAGAACTTTATCATTTATTATCCTCATCACGATGTATAGGAAGACATTACAACTATTCACAACACATGGAAAACCCTTATTTCCATATCTATATAATTCATCAATCAATTATAACAATGTATTGGTTCATTGGTGAATTTGAGCCAACCCTTCAACATTAACCCTAGACATGGTAACCTCCATTTTAAACCTTCATACAAATTTTTATGTACATTCCATATGTGATTCTATAAAAGATCCAAAAATACAAACTAGGAACTCATTCTTGTTAACTTTTTAAGATGATTTTATACAAGTTGAGTAAATTTCGAAGCATAACATTCATAAGCCCAATTTTAGGAAATATATGCATAAAAAACATAGTTCTCTATTCATATGATTTTTCATATATATTGAATCAATAGATCAAGAACTATAGAAATGCAATTGAATGAGAAATAATCTAAATACTTAGAAGTCATTTCCCTAGAATCTTTCCAATGAATTATCCAATCACATAAAAATATTGGTAAGGATCTCATATTATTTAGTGGGGGTTAAATTAGGCTTTCAAAATAAGTAAAATGCTTAATAATGAGAAAAACACTCACTTACAACTAATAACCTAAAATCCAACAAACTCACAAGAATTGAATCCATTTCTTGCCCTTTACAAATTGGAAACCCTCGAATAGGAGAATAAGAGATAAGAAATAGAAAATGGGTGATTTTGATATCATTTTTTATTCAAATCAGAGTATGGATGAATTTCAGACATAGGTGAGAATATCCATTGTGAAATATTATCTAGGGTTGATGAATTTATATCCATTTTTAGGATTTTGGAAGATAAAACCCCAAATCAACATTTCCATAATTTTTATTTCATGATCGCGACTATTAGTCAAATCCATAATTCTAAATCTAATAATGCATAAAGTTTCTCTCTCATTGAAATAATTCATATTTTGATGTTAGTGTTTTTCACTCAATGTAGGTGAATGACAACATAATTAAAAATAAATAGATTATATACTTCATCATACTCATTTCAGTAGTTTCATTCATAACCAATCATCACAATTCAGTTTCCATTTCCTTTCTTGCATTTAGATTAGTGTACCATGCCATTTGACTAACAATGTCATTTTGGTAATTAAAATCAAATTTTCTATTCCTTATAAGACTACTCATTTTAGAAAAATAATTTGTTAGGGTTACTTTGCCTTACCCCTTAGTTTCTAGTCATCTTCTCAATTTATTATTATGTGACTTGTAGTGGGACTTGCATTCCTGTGGGGTTTACTCATTATTCCATAAACAATAGTAAAACAAATGAATTAGGCTTAGATCATTTTAACATGACAATGCAAATTGAAATACAATAATATATCCTAAAAATAGCATTTCATCATATTATTAAAGTTATAAAGAAGTCTAAAATTTATCTCTCATAGTCATCCCAATACTTAATTTCTAGGGTTTTTAATAAGTTTGCTTATTTCAATGCATCATAAGAAACTTACTATTTTCTTAAATCATTAGGTTGTAAGGGAGTCATTAAATATATTCACCACTCAAGAAAACCCTAGTTTGCACTTCTACACAACTAATCAATCAATTATATGTATTGGTTCATTGTCTAATTTGAGTCAATCCCTTAACACTACCCTAGACATGGAAACCTCCATTTAAAACATTCATGCTAATATTTATGTACATTTCATATGTAATTATAGTAAAGATCTAAAAATACAATTGAGAAACTCATTATTATTAAGTTAAAACATGGTTCTATACATGTCAAAACAATTTCCAAGAATAGAATGCATTAGGTAGATTGTATGAAATATATGTATAAATAACATATTCTCTGTCTGTAAGATATTTCATAAATCCTGAACAATAGATAAATAACTAGACAAATACAAAATAATAAGAAAGAACTTGAATCTATAGAAATAATTTCCTCAAAATCTTCCCAACCGATAACCCAAACACATTTAAGTAAAACCAATAACTTTGATTTATGTAGTCAGATAGAATTAAGATTCAAACTTGATAGTAAAGACTAATAAGGAGATAAACCACCACCTTAGGTTCCTAACACATTAAAACATCCAATATAATATAATTTTCTAGAAACCTAATCGACTCATGAGGATTGAATCCATTTCTTGCTCTTTTGAACTTAGAAACTCTATAATTGGAGGACATAAAGCTCAAAGAGGCATTTTGATAAACTTCTTTTTATTCAATCATATTAGGGACAAACTTTATATATAGTAGAGAAGATCATCATGAAATCCTATCTAGGGTTGGTGAATGTGATAACCTAGACTTTTCTCTCTCCACATACAAGTGCTATCTACTTCATATTAGCAATAGTTCCTCACACTTACCATTAATTTTATGATTTGAGTCATGCTGATACATTTTGAGTTTATTTTATGTTCACGTCACAAGTAGTTACATTTAGTTTGATGAAAAACCAAGGTTTCACTCAAATGATACACCATACACTCTCAACCCATTTTGATATCATCTATGGAGTTTTCTTGTCCTCAACATATTTTGGATGCATGGAGGACACTCCCAGGTTTCTAACCCAATATTTCCATGTTCAATTTAGTTAATTTTCCAAGCTCTTAGACTCACATGTCATATATCTGATATTCAAATCAAATTAAATCATCTACGAAATAACAACTCTAGATTAAGATTTATATCATATTTAGATTCAGACTTAGATTACTCATTATGTGAGTATATAGATATTGAATAAATATAAATAGTAAGAGCTTCAGAATCAATCTCAATTATGTAGTAATTGAGATTCATATTTAGATTTAGATTTAGATTCAATTCAGAATTTAAGAGTAGAAATTCATATTTATATTTATAATCCAGTCCATGTTCAGTTAACAGTGTTAAATTTTAGTATAAGATAAGTTCAGATTCAGAATTCAATAAGTTCAGATTTAAGATAATTAAGTTAGGACCTTCACATAATAAATTATATGATAAGTCCTCATTCAGTTAGTCCCAGGACAATTTAAAGGCATGTAGTGCCGATTCAAAGGAGTGTTTACTTGAATTGAAAGGTACTTCAGTACAAACTTAGAGACACATCAGTGTCATTCAGAGGCATGTAGTGCCAATACAAAGGTACTTTGGTTCCAGCTCATAGGTGTAGCCATGCCATTTCAGGAGGACTTACAATGTAATAGTGGACATAAATCAGAAAAATTCATAAACAAAAGACATATCAATTCAATATAAGTTTACAAATTTTAGATTTTAGTTCAGCTTTTAGTTAGAGTATATTCATGTTTATCTTATTAAAACTCCATGCCACTTACTCTATCATGTATCCCTATTTTTGCATGGTTGGAGATGAGATGTCTGCATGTACTAATTGATTTTTGGCTATTTTTCAATATGAGTGTTAGTGTTTTGGGCGTCGATCCCTTTAGGAGAGGCTCCCTTTTTTTAAAGTGACAATCCACACTTGCCTTTTTGGTATGATATCAGCCCTCATATCTGTTTGACATATATTTCCCTCATGGTTTGATGGTTTATAGTTCTTCTTCAACCTCCCTACAATCTTGTGCTTGTGCAAGGAATTTGGTGCCACTTTTTGCACCTCCTTTTGACGCTTTTGAGCCCCCAAAGCTTTTTATTTCTATCCCCTATTTCATTTGCACCACTTCCTCTGCATTTTCATAAACCCTAGCACCCCCTACACTGATACTCCTACTTCTAAACATTAGCTTCATAACCATGGTCACAACCATGGGTTTCTACATGGGGCATTGACCCCTACACCTCGTGCTATGTTTTTTGCTACTAGTTGGGGACCATGATTCCTTGGAGAAGGTGGATGAAATCTTGCCATTGCCCCTTGATCCCTTGAGGTATCCCCCTTGTCTTGTTTGACAACTGATCATAGGTGACTCCATGATAGCTCATGATTTGGGAGTGCTACTGAGGCCTAGTGTGGGTGCCAAATGCTAGGTGGAGACTGGCCCATGTGGGCTTGGGGTAGGTGGAAACTCAAGGCCGACCCAACACCCCAACCACCCCTCTCTCTCCCTCAAGGTTCATGCATTGACTTTGTCAAGGGAGGACTGACGCCACACAATAGTGAAGCCAAGAATAGGCATGTGGATCACCATCGTGCAACCAAAGACCAACGTCCATAATCATTTGATCAAAAACATACATGGTAATGTGACCTTCCACAATAACTTTCTATGCCTTTCTTTAGAAAATTATACCTCCTAAACCCATTGGCCAAATATAATGAACCTATATATCAAATTGAGAATCTTGAAATATCTACTCAAGGGTTATACTTTCAGACCCTACTTTTGCTTGTGCCATCTTTGTTTTACTAAAAACTATATTTATACTCTTTTGGAAGATTTACATGCTCAACTATGCTTAAATTGTGACATTATTGAGTCCTTTGCACTCCTAATCTATAAATTAGTAAATTAGTCATGGTTTGATTTTGTTTAATACTTTGGATCATATGGATGCACTCTAATGATTACCTTGACCCAAAATAAGACTATTTTATGTACATATTTGATGTAACTTTATTGAGACGGAATCTTAAACCCCTTATTACTATTTTATAATCATCAAACTTTTAAATCATTAATCTTTATTTTGTTTTCTAACATGATCTACTAAGAGCATATGATTTTTCCACGATGTGCTCTTATGAATTAAAAACCTACCTTTGTACCTTGGTATGTCCTAAATATTGATGTTTAAGTACTTATATGATTGGATGTTCAAATCCATTTGCAAATTGATTCTAAATGTTCAATCCTATATGATGACCTTCTGATCAGTCCCTATAATGTCTTGAGACAAAAAATATTGTCCAACACATTGATGTGCTCTTTTGATTACACATTATTTACTTATGACACCTATCATGTTCTAGATGGATATGTTAGTTTTTGGACCCTAATCTTGCTAGAACAATCTGTAATTTTACACAAGTATGTTATGAATTCAAATATATAGATGTATCATGCTTGTGGAACAAATTACCCTTTTGATCTAATTAGTGCTAGTATGACTTGGAAACATGACCTCATTGCATAAAATTGATCTATTATAACCATATGTTATTTTGCAAAATTAAACATGACAAAAATCTAATTATCATGATCCCCCTATTTATAAACTAGAGTTTATCTTTATATTTCAACACTCATTATGTGAATGTATCACCTAGACCTAAGGTGTTGTTATGACTCTTGGACTATGTTGAATAAATTCATGCATGTTTGGAAATTTGCAACCAAGATTGAGCTAATTGAAATCTAGGCCTAAGGGAACTTACAGATGACATATATGATTATTATCTTATTGAAACCCTACTGATCTAAGACCCACTATTATGTATTTTTATATCTCAGATCCCCTTTGGGTACGACCATATCTAATAATCTTACTCAAAAATCATCTGTTGCTCACTACTTACAATGTACACTTAATTTCTTGACCCTATAATGATATTTGCTTGTTTGTACGTATGCTCATATGAATGCTTGCATAGGTTTTACTTAACTGAGCTATTGTCCCTATAAACATTATTTTCATCTTTGATTATATTATGTTGACAAACCTTGACGATGATGTAGAGAAATCCATTATATAACCTTCTGTACCTACCTATATTCTCAGGATAAGGGCACAAGGCATGATTAAAATAGGGTTAGCTCATTGACTTTGGTCTTGAGTTCCCTAACATAAAAATAGTGTGACATAATTTTTCATTCATGTCCATGATATGAAATTTGATAGAGATATAGGAAAATTTGGATTTTTGAAAAGAAAAATGTTGAAAATAATGATTTAGGGTTTTAGCTTCCAAAAGCTTACAAATTCCCATAATTTCACTATCATAGAACTGTTTATTACCTTAAGTCCACACTCCTATTGGCTACACAGCCAATAGAGAGTGGACTTGAGCGTCTATACCTAGAATGGAACATAATTTCACACAAGAAATATGCACGAAAAGGAAATTACAAACTAAAAAGATAACAAGATTCTTGACATGGATAAAAGAGATGTACCCATATCTATACCAAGAATGCCCATTGGTTTTTATTCTCAAAGAAAAAGGTCTTCAGTGCAGTGGATCTTCATTTGGCAACCAAAAATATGATAACTGAAAATATATTAATGCTAAAACATAGAGTACATTATGAAAGGGCATGCAAACATAGTTTAGGAGTTTACAAAAGTTGCTTTGATAGAAAAATGATAAAAAATAAGAAGTACAAAGAAGGGGAGAATACTTATCATATTCTTTTATACAAAGCATGTTTTATTTTTTGTTATCCATTATATCAACATTAGGACTTTAAACACTTTCAAAGTAAGCGTCCACGAGGGACATTTGAGGCATTAAAGTTTTTGTTCTCTAAAATGGATATTCGAATTGTATGGAATTTGGTGCTGGTTTGGAGCTCTGCCATAATGTTATTGAGGCTTTTCTATAGCAATTTGCATAGTTTTTAGTCAACTGGTGGAATATGTTGCATCAACCTGGGAGCATTAGTCGATCTGGTACATCAATACATCTTTCTATGCTCATTCCAATCTTGTCCAAACTTTGGAAACTAGTTTTTAATGGACGTTTTATTTGAAGATATCACATTTATGCATGGTTTGGCCGTATTATTCCCTAATTTTAGAGCTAGCATAACTCTTGCATGTTTTTGAGTATTAATACAAATTTTTAAGTGATGCCTTGTTAGTTCATTGTGAATATTTATTCCACATTTTAGATAATTATGAGGTTCTCTAAGTGAATACAATCTAGTAATATATTTATATTGAAAACGGTCCCTTTGGTGCCCTTTATTCATTAGACATGAACAATTATTGGGTAGTCTTAAGTGGATATAATTGAAAGGATTTGACCTTGGTATGATCTTTTTGAAGAATCATGCCTTGTAGTTATCTTAATTTATTCCTTGAACCGGGTATGGTTAGAGGCAAAACACACCCCCTAGATTTGAGAGTTTGAATTGTATGGAAAGACATTTTGTATCTTCTAAATTCACAATGCCTCAATTAATAGTTAGATTTTTTTCTTGTTGATTATATAACACTTCATTTTTTTAGTAATAAAATGATTAATTGGATTAGTTAAGAAAATGAAATCCTAATCATGTATTTCTAAGTCGGTAGATTTGTTTCCATGGGTTGTCTGAGAATATAGTAATATGAGTTATTCTTGATGCATTATGGTAACTATAAGAAGACACTCAAAGCCATATATTAGTGATTGTACAGGGAAAACTTGGATTGAGATGCCCTACCACCATTAAATCTTGTTTACAATTGGATACAATCAATGTTCTAATGATATGTGATGGAAGGAAAACCCAATTTGATGTGCATAAGATTCATGTTTTAGACGATATCAATCATTGAGAGGTAGGTGATATTGGTGGGATCACCTTGAGGTCAGTAATGTTTTTTGTTGAAATTATCTAATCCAAGAGTCATCCTTATATCCCTAGGTTTGGGTGGGCAGTTTGATATGGATGCATCATTGACTCTAGATTTTGGCATATATGTCTTATAATCTTGTATTAGTTACTCATGCTATAAAATAGGAATAGGCACACCTTCCTTTGCATGAAGGTGTAATGAATGTATTGGTCCATATCTTGTGCATAATGTGTGGAATATAAATATATGAAGGTACCTATTGATACTCATTCTGTGGTTGTAATGATGTTTTTAGTCAATTATGTTATGTCACCATATTTCTAGTAATAATTGGTTGTTTTAATTTTATTTGAGGTTTCACTTGAGTAATGTCAAATTTGTTAGGGTGGGGCACTACATGTATTTTTTATTATAGATAGGTTCTATGAATCTATAAAGACATATGTTTAGGTTGTTTTGTATGTTTTTAAATGTACCCAATATCTATATATGGGTTACAATTATGAATTTATGGCTAGAAAACATGAAGAACAAGTGAAGAGTTGTTTTTTAACACCTTGAGTTGTTGAGAGGAAAAAAGTGTTGGATATGCATATATTATAAGAGAGTGTACCCAAGGTTCGAATATCCTATGAGAATATTGTAGACGGGGTTCGAGCAGCGCATCCTAATACCATTGGACCTGACAACAACAATCCATCAAGTTCTTAGGTCATGTTTGGACAAATGATATTAGCATTTACATATATTGTTGAGAAACTTCCAACTCCATATTATGTTACCATATCGAAATGTAGAGTATTCTAATTTTGTAAAGAACCTTGAGAATCTAAAGAGTTTGGGCATACAGAGTATCGAGAATAATAAATCCAATAGATATGGATTTGTGGCTGACTGAGTTGGGAAGGCTTTCTAGTTGTTAGATATTATTTATGAAGAAAAGATTAAGCATGTGACTTAACTTTAAAAGGGAAATGTTGTCAATTTATGGGAAATTGATGATAAAGGGCTTAGGGAACAGATCACATGGGCGTAGTTCAAGAAGGAATATAACAATAGATTCTATCTATTAGTCTTCTATCCATGATAAGATAACATTGTTTGATTAGTTGTGACAGAGGATGATGATGATAAATGAGTATGAAGAATGGTTGATGAAGCTATTGAGGTTTCTATTCACACAACAAACTCATAATTAAGGAAAAGATCGACAGTTTTTTAAAGGGACTAAGTGTTGAATTGTCAAACTTGGCATTGACTTTGGAGTTATGTTAGAAGTTTTCCACCTCTTTGGAGGGTGTGAGGAGGATAGAAAGGATGAAATATAGTATTTATGACCATAAGACTAAGAGGAAGTGTACACAATCATAAAGAAAACACTTAGGGAGGACAAAAGAGACAGAGGTTTTCTAGATCATAGTGGAAACAATAGCACTGTCTGTTACAACAGAGTACCAATATAAGTGTATTGAGATCACAATCAAAACAACACCGGTATCACAATCACAATCCAAGATTTCGTTTTCAATATAACTTCCCAACCAATTTTACTCATCCTCTGGGATACCCTCTCTTAGGGTTTAGTCCTTGTAAGGAACTTTAGGCTACCTTCTCCATCCTGAGCTTGGTACCTTATGAGTCACCTATCTGGGTTCCATGTGGTCTTCCCTCTGGGGCTTAACCACCTTTTACCTTCCTTCTAGGGCTTGGTCCTCTTAAATATTACATCTAGAGATGGTATGTAGGTTCGGGCAAGCCATATATATATTTACTTTGTGATAATTATAGTCACTTTATAGATTCCAAAAAATAAAGTCATCCAAGCAGTTATTTTCATGCAATCAATGAAACCTGGAAATCACCATGAAACCAAAGAGAGTAATCATAATATAACCACATACCTTATTTAGAGATCTCAAAGAACAAGAAAAGTCCCAATCCAATTAGGTAATCCAATCAACCAACCCATCCAATCACACAAGCACAACCAAATCCTGAAAAGCATGTATGACCTAATTACAACATACTCATCATAAACTCATTCTATTGACTTGGGAATGCCTTCTAGGGTTTCTATGTTGAATCAGGGTTTCTTAGATCTTTTTCTCAAACTTTACCTTTTTAGGTCAACAATTGCCAAAACAACTTTTCTACTCATAAAAACCCTAATTAATCAAAGAATCCACATAAAGGATCTTTTATACTCAAATTGGCTTGAGAACATCATATTTCGGTCTTATACTTGGATTTTCGAAAAAAAAAATATTAATAGTCATAATCACCTAGATTAGGGTTTCTAAACCCATTACTACACTTTATGAACATGAAACCTTGAATTAGGCCAATTAAGAACAAGGACCAACTTTCTAGATCTATGATTTCGGTTTTAATAACAACATGCCAATATTAGCTTAAATCCTCCATAGCTCTTTACTATATCTCTTTAATATCAAAATTAGAATTTCTTATTCATAAATGCATCAAAAGTGACCACTTTATATACTTTTGAATTACGAACATATTCAGGCTTCAATTATACTTTTATTGAGTTCCTTGAATTTTTCTTATCAATTTTCATATATAAAATTATTCCATCTGAGTTAGGAATCATTAGTTATGATTTTCACAAGATAACTTACCTTGGGACTAATGAGATACCGCCATGTCAGCGATTTGGGGCCTTTCCTCCTTTTCCACACAGACCAGGCCAGGCCAATGGGCCTTAGCCATCTCAGCAACTCGCTCCAGTGAGGTTGAGTCAAAAAATAGAATTGAAAGACCGTTCTTACCCTACCCTATTGTTCGCCACTTGAGGACATGGACATAATTTCCCTAGTCCTCATCTTCTACCTATGATCCCCCATCTTCTTGCAAGCCAGCACGGGGCTTGGTCAACTAGATGGTTGACTCCACATCGCTCATCATCCGGGCAATGTGCAAAGGTAGCCACACCTCAACCGGGACCAACCAAATTCATTGGTGCTTCCAATTTTGTTGAAGGCACACCAAACCGGGAGGGCGAGAAGAGAGGGAGGTGGCAGGGCATTGTGGTGCAAGGGGAGGACAAACAATGGTCTCATGATGGAATTGGTGGCAACAAGACCTCCTCTGGGTTCCTATGCGCCTACTCATTCAACCCCCAATTTTCAAAAGGGAGTATCCCTTCTTATATAGGTGTGGACCAGTAGAGTCCTCAAGCGATGGGATTTGTCCCTTCATGTAAATTGGGGAAAACCCCAATCCTCCTCAGAACGGGACCATCCAAGGATGGTTGGGCTCAGAAACATCTTCCTAATTCAACAAAAGTGCTTCTAAGTTTGCACATTATTAGTAGAGGGAGGAAATCACGAAAATAGGTAGGAACTTACTATTTTGGCTTCTGTCTCCATCTAGAACTAGACAATGCCCAGGCACTATCAGATCTCTGATCCAATGGCCCATATTTCATGTGCTAAAAAAGTTTAATTCTAATCAAATTGGGAAAATCGTGACATTAATTTTTATCCTCTCACCTTAGGAAAACTTACAAAAATCATATCTCCTAACTCACTTATCTGTTTGATCCTCAATTTTAAGGGAAAGTCCATAATGACATAAACTACTTGTGTGACAAGTTTGGAAGTCAATTTTGAAATTATTAGAGACTTTACTTCATATGCAAGTCATCACTAAAAAAGGCATGTTTTATTCATATTTTCTCTCTCCTTCACTTCTATTTCCTTTATTTGAATTCCTCTTACCATTATTAACCAAGTGGATTTGTAACCTAGTCCATGAAGGTCATTGACACTGCTTTCTAGAGAATTCTACATATTTCTCATCATCATCTTAATTTCTTTCCTTGTTATGTTTTATTTAATTTCATTCAACTTTTCTTTCCTTTTTATCATATTGGACTCACTAACTCATTAGGATCCACTAAATCATACATTTAAAGGAAATATTAGCAAAGAAATCCTTTCATTGCACATAAATCAAACAATTTTCAGAATCATACATTTTATTGGAGAAATTGCATTTCAAACCATATAAGAACAAAAATTGGGGTTGTAATATCCTTCCCCTCTTATAGGAATTTTGCCCGCAAAATCTCCACCAAACATACATTCAATTCAGGATAAGACTTTTCCATGTCCATCATCAGCTCCAATGTGGCTTCATCCTCTCCATGGTGCTTCCATAGAACCTTTATCATATTTTGTTCTTTACTCCTGAGCTCTCTCTTACCTTGGTATCTCATACCCTCATAGGTGACTCAGGGTAAGTTGGCCTCCCTTGGAGTTAAATAGATTTAATGCTTAGTACATGGCTCAGGTACATCACAAAGTGTGCTAGATCGAACACATGGATCACATCACACATCATATTATCCTGAGGGGTAAGGCTAAACAAAAGTAGCTCCAACAATATATTTCCAAAATATCAAACAAACCCATGTATTGGGGACTCAACTTTCTTAGCTATAGCTCGGAGGGGTCAGATTTTCAAAAACACATGCTCACCCACAGTGAACTGCAAGTCAATCAACTTCGCATCAATACACGACTCCCGTCAATCCTGGGTTTTTTCAACCATTTCCCGATCAAAGCGACTTCATCTGCATACATTGTGGTTTCTTTGACCTTCACAAGGTCCTCTCACTGACATCATCCTAGTTAAGTGGTGATTGACATGACCTTCCTTAAAAAAACTTCATACATCCTGATACTAGCTTTGGTGGCTGTCATAACAAGCAAACTCTGCTAGGGGTAGGGACTGCTCCCATGATCCACCCCAAATGAGGACATATGTTCTCATCATACCTTATAAAGTTTAAACCATACTCTCTTGACTGTCCATTAGTCAGGGGGGGTTATATGATGTACTAACTTCAATCTAGTGACGAGTTCTTCATGTACCCACTTCAAACAACATGGAAGTGAACTTAAGACCATGCTAAAAAATATTCAAACTCAGATCACTGTGCAGTCGAATTATCTCTCAAAATATAGCTCAACTAGATCTTTCATATTGGAAGTGGTCCCTAAGGCAAGTACATGTACTGACTTGGTAAGGCAATCTACCATAACCCATATTGCATCATGACCTCTCTCGATCTAGGGGAGACTCACCACAAGGTCCATGGTGAGTTGCTTCCATTCCACTCAAGGAATTCCAATCCTCTATAGCAATCCACTGGGTTACTGGTGTTCAGAATTCACCTTCTGGTATGCATCATATCTAGCCATATATGCCGCTATATCCCTTTTCGTTCCCTACCTCTAAGGTACTGTTGCAAACCTTAACCATCTTGTTAGTACCAGGGTGTACAGTGTACTTTAAAATCATGAGCTTCTTGCACGACGTGATTCTTCGAGAGAGATCCCTCAAAAACCCTAAAACACTTCAAAAAGATTTTACCACCTACTCTCCCTGAGAGGTGCATGTGAGGTTCTGATAACAATCCTTTTATTTCATCAAGCACTTGGCTGGCTAACTGGCCAACCACTAACTCAAAAAACATGTATGATTGTAAATGAATGTTAGACACACATGTCTAGTCTCATAATGGTCACATGGTCCACCTAGCAACCTCCTTCGACCCTCTGGCTAGACAAGATAGGTGTACTCCTGAGCTATGTCTCAGCTAAGAGTATCTTCTACTACATTAGCCTCCTTATGTGTCAGGTGATGGTGAAAACCTAAACCTTCGTATACTCCTCTCATCATCCTTGTCTCGGGTTTGGGTCTATCCGAGTCAAGAAAACTTCAAGCTCTTACTCCCATCACCTCAGTTATCAGACTTAAATTTATAACTCAAAGATTCCAAACTACTCTGGATTGGTACATTCTCATATTACCCATGTTCTCCTTATGCTTTCAGATCACCTAAAATATATCCTCCAAAGGGTGTGTTACTTCCTTCAATCCTCAAATTTCATAAAAATGTTTCAACTCATATCACCTTCATCCTCAATATATGGCATGTGTTTTGCCCTGTCTCTCACACCAATAATGAGATGAAATAAGCATTTGGCCACAGTCCAAATATAGATTTCATCCCATCCCAAGTGTAGAGATGGTACATCATGCATCGCCATTACACTTTCCAATCTATGTTGAAACATAATTCTCATGAGTCCACACCATTAACATACCAATTAGGTGTCTACACCCATGGGAATACTTTTCCCCATCACCTCTAGGTCTTAGCATCACTCTTATGTACAATCCTAGTCATATCCTCAAGGTCTCTAGGGTTTCGGTACTTTTGGGGTGATCTTACCCTTATGCATATAGGGAGTGCCTCTCACATTTACCCCTCAGGCCCCATGAACTCATGAAGGTGGAAAACCTCTTAACCCATGGTCCTCGGGCAAAGGTATGTGTTACCTCCTGATCCTATGGTCTTGTGAATCTAGGGAATAGACAACTACTTCCATCGGTCTTATCCCTCCTCGGCCTTAGTATTGACATAGGATTTCATCATAGCTCGTAGCTCCTTTATTGATACTCAAGCACATATCATCCTCGAATCCTCATCTGAAACTCTATAATCTCTCTGGATACTCATGGTTAACCTTGCATCCCTTCAAAGGAATCATGGGGACCTACCTAACTTGGTCTAGCCCCATACATGTTACCTCTATGACAAAATATCTTCATGTCCCTTAGAGATGGTCACACATGGGTCTATAGATTCATGCTTATACTATGTGCTCTTACACTTAGCTCATCAAGCTCTTATAAGTGATCTTTAAGGTTACCTCAGGCCTAAATAATAATTGGTTCTCACTTCCACATGAAGGGTCCTTTCCCAGGATAGGAGAAAAATATCACTTGATAGTAACAAAGGTCACAAAAATGTTCTTACATCCATGATTTATATCATAATGTATGTTCATATCTCATATCATACAACCTATGCATATGGATAGCAAGAAGACCACCTATTAAACCATTCTAAGTTCCTTAGTATGTCATACATTCTCAGCATCCCTCAGGGTTGGACCCATATCATACATACCTAAGTCACCAACTTGCATAAGTGGCTCATAAAATATATATCTCAGTTTAGGTGGGGTTTCCTCTTGCTCTAATACAAGTAGGGGGCTGCCATGCTTAGTTACTAATGAACTCACTCAGCCTCATGAGTATTATGTGCACTAGGTACTACTTCCCCTCTTTGGTCCAAGAACCCCAAGTTCACCTCTTATGCATCAACTATCTAATTTCATGCTCAGCTGCTCAAACATGAACCAAACCTATACATGCTATGGCATACACTTCCTCTTCCACGTGAATAACCCTTATAGTCCTTCATCAGGACAAGCAACTGGGTTTGAAGCCTCACAACTTGTTACCATATGATACCTCTTTAGGGTCTTTGGATCTCTCCTTCCTACACCAAAAAGGTAGGCACTCATATCATCAGCACACATGTGTAAGAAAACTCTTTCTCTTTTCTAGGGTTTGGTTCCTATAAAGGCATCTGAGGTATGACAAGCCTCTAAGGATCGTACATGAGGAAACCACATACATCTACTCAGGGTGGTCAATTCAGGCTTTATCATACAAAACTTCTCATTATTCCTCATGTCCCGGAGTCTAGGTCTCTAACGTTCTTCATCGGGTATCTCTCTCTCTCTATAGCTAACCCTATAACTGGTCCTACAACTAGAGATTCTCTCACAAAAGATGGGTCAAGCTCCTAAGGGTACATGTCTATCCCTACCTGGGTGAAATTTACTATCAAAACTTGTGTCTGGAAAAGACCATCCAAAGCTATGCATGCCTATCTCGTAAAATATCAGGCGTAACCTATCTGGCTTAGGTCTAAAAGTTGCTTCCAGCCTTGCTACCACTCACTTGTATGTAGGTGCATGCCTCTTTGCTACTCATATATACCTATTAGGGTTCCCATATGATCACTACTAACCTTCTCAATGAGGGAGCTATCCCTTAACCTTAACAGGCACGACCCACCCAAGGTCAGGTCACCACAAGGCACTAGGGGTCAAACATCCACACATAGTCTATGTTTCTTATACGTACTCAAAACCTCTATTGTAAAGCATGCATGTCTAAACCATGCACATACATTCATGGTCAACTATGATATACCACTCATCGTGTCTTCTCTTTCTCTATCCACTGCTTAAGGTTTTGGGTTGAGCATCATCCTCAGAGGATGCTTCAGCTCTCTCCCTCTTCTTGGAGGCTTCTTCCTCCAAGGCTATCCCTCTCCTCATCTTCATACAAGATGGTCTAACCTCATCATTCTCCTTAGGGGTAACCATGGGCACAACATAACATGCCATGCAACCTAAGCATGTAACTAAACTTAGTCCAAGTTTCATCATTTAGACTTATGTCCATGACATCTTTCTTACATGTTTTTTATGATTTGGTGGAGGATTCCTTAATCCTTATTATTCTACCCTGAACTCAGGAGTGGTAGGAGAGAGAAACCCTAATCTCTTAAATTTATTCAATGAATGGGGTAGATAAGGGACGAAGATAGACAAGAGAAGACCTAGAGGTATCTTATTTTGAGTCAAATCCTTTGAGTTCGGCCAGGCAGTCAACAGAATTTGAGAGTCTTCATAGACTGACTAGTGGGGCAGAGGAAAATCTTGCCAGCCCCAAAATTGTGATCCTTTTCTAGACACCTACGTCTTTGGAAAATCTTCTAATAACTCCCTTAGGCTCTAAGGAATTTGTAAAATTTAGTAATTATTAGAGAGTAATTGGAAAACCATGCTCTGATACCAATTGTAATGACTCCACCCCTCAACAACCCCCATTTAAGGAAGGCTAAGAAGTTGGTGTCGTTATCCCAAAATGGGATCAATGGTTTTGCAATTTATAAAATATAAGTAATAAGTTCTACTGAAGACTAAGCTTAAAGCAGGATAAAAAATTACTTTTCACATACCTTTCAAAGATTAGAGATTGGTACTTTACCCAATGTAGAGTTCTATCTAACTAAATCCTCCTTTATTTAATTGGATTTATTCTTCACAAATCACTTTACTATTTGTCATCTTTCAACTATTCCTAAAATGCAGACAAACAAAATGTCGGTCACTATAAAGAATATAATGGCATGTGGTGACAACTAATAACATGCACATATTTCATAACAACCTAATTACATCAAATAGTTGTTAACTATCCAAGATTACATTTTCAATATAACTTCCCAATCACTTTTACTCATCCTTTGGGATACCATGTCTTTGGGTTTAGTCTCTGCAAGTGAATTTAGGAGACCTTCTTGATGAATGCATATTCATCATGATTTTCAGTCACCTTCTCGTGCTCTTTTTGATTCAATACATCCAATTTCTGTTACTAAATATCGAAATGTGCAAACTTTCCTAATTGGTTCAATTATCAAGGTTCCTAACTGAGTTTATATTGATTTTATGCAAGTCTTAATGAGGTTGAACAATCAGCTGGGACCCACCTTTATCTGCCCTTTATCTACCCTCACTCATCCTTGGTCTTGACCATGCGGTCTTGACCACACAGTGTCGCCCATACAGTTTCATCCATAGGGTCTCAAGACCGTATGGACAGCCTCACCTCAAAACTTTTTGGATCTAACTTGACTTCCAAACCGATTGGGTGCCATCTGTTCTCCAGCATCAGATCATTGATCAACGATCTGCATTCATCCGCGTAAATAGTCTTGAGCCACCCCTCTGTCCGAGACCGTTTGGAGCTGGCAATGTCGAGACCATTTGAGGAGTATCGGTCTGTGAGACTGATTGAGCGTTCTATTCAAGACCGAATGGAGGACCTCCCGCTCCCTATTCCCTCCTTCTTTCCATCATTTTCAACCCCTGTAACCCTAGAACCGGCTGCAACCAGCGTCGCCCAACACGACCGCCATCGGCGCCCGCACTTCCTCTACCATCATCTCTCTCTCAACTCGACCAACTGCAGCAACCTCCCGTTGTTGTTTCCTTTCTTCCTCATCACCCCACCATCACTGAATCTGCAAACCCTTGCTGCCCCGACGCCTGTGGCACCTTCTTCCTCAACCGCGGCGCAACCCTAGGCACCTGCAACATTGGCACCTCCGCCATCCACCTTAATCGTCGCCATCACCCACGCTTCCGCCGTCACCTGCATGGTCTCAGAATGATAGAACGACAAATCCAAGATCACTAGACGATGGAGGAGAAGACCGTTTGGAGCCATGGACAGCAAACTGCCAGGGCAGCGATCGGTTTATAGACTGATTGGAGGAAAAAGTAGTAGGCCGTTTGAGATTAGTTCAAGACCGATCTGAAGTATCAAACTCTCTGAGACTGTTTGCCCAGTGGCGGAATGTGCAGACCGGTTTAAGCATTTGGTCTTACAGACCACTTGCCTCTCTGAAGCAGAAACCGTTAGGGCAGCGATCGTTTAAGAAGAGATCGTTTGATAAATGCAACACTACAAGACTGATTGGAAAAGGGGCTGAGAGACCAATAGGCAAACCGAATGAAGGCATGTAGTGAGACCGTATGGAGGTCTGCATGAGACTATTTGGAAAAGAAACTACAGCAAACCATTTGATAAAGTACAATACACCAAACTATTTGAGCCAATGGAAGCCAAACCATATGGACATGTATTCAAAACCGTTTGGAAATGAACATGTGCAAGACCGTTTGGAAAAGTTATCACAGCCAAACCGTTTGATGTTGTTGGACCATTTGAAAAAGTACACAACCCAGACCGTTTGGTCATATGCAACCAAGACCGCATGGACACTTAATGCAACCAAACTGTATGGTCACTTAACTCAAGACCATTTAAGCAAGTTGTAAAAATTGCAACTGGGCCCAAAGCATTAGACAAGACCTGAGCCTATAAATAGGACCAGCAGGGTCCTCATTTAAGCATTGGTTCTGGGATGCCAATAGGCTGCCTGTACGCTGGTCCTATCTCCTACCGATTCACCTTCCGTTCCTGCTGCAACTCAAGGAGACCGAGAAGAGAAGGAAGGAGGAGTGAGAAAGACAGCCTGGTCTATCTTGGCATCCCTCGTTCTTCATCCAGATCTACTCCGACACAATGTAGGAGACCGCATCATCTTCACTGAGCTACGACCACCTTCTACATCATGCTCATGGTGGAATCCTCTCTCTTTCTTATTCTTCTTGTTTCTCGCATCATGAGTGAGTATTTCATTTTCGCTGGGGTGCAGGGACTAGCCCCGTTGCCCATGCATTCATGTCTTTTCATTTAACATTCTAAGGCAATGTATATAACTTTTCACTTCATTGCTAATTGATATGCTTGTAGTTGATTACCTACTTGCTTTCATCTTGTTCTTCTCTTCGTAGCATAGAATGTCGATTAATGAGGTAGACTCCTTGACGAGAAATCTATAGGGTTCCTTGAGGTCGTAAGTGTAGGATCCGTGAGGAGACAAGCCATCTAACCTACGGTGATGCTTCTGTGGTCTAAACATCCCTCAGGGTGGACCACAACCTTAGTTGGTTGTTGTATCTTCTTGTTAATCATTTGGCGGGCCTAAACATCCCTTTGGGAGGGTTCACAACAGTTCCATTTGGATAGTTAGATGCTTGCCTAGATGTTATGTGTTTGGATGTGTTTGCATGTGCAGTGGTGGTGAAACCTGATACCATCCTAGCGATTCCATATTATTTAATCTAAAAAAAACTTTCATTCTGCTTGTTTACTTTCCTACAATTAGTTTAAATAACCTCAACCAAATCAATCATTCTAAATATTAGTCTCACTTGAGCTAGATTCGATTGACAAAGATTCTTAAAAACGTTATCCTTTGGGATTTGATCCTTAACTATACTGCGATAAGACCCGTCTGCTTGCGGGTGGTATTATTGCATGAGGTTTGGGTAAAAGCTCGGGGATTTCAACCTCGAGTGAATTTGTTAGTGCGATATTTGCCACGTCAAATTCTGGCACCGTTGCCAGGGACAACAGAATCAGTTAGTCAAATCTAGTTCTTTTAAGGCTAATCTAGGATTTTACTTTTTCTTTTTGAAACCATTGATCATCTACTTGAATTTCACTCTACTCCATCAATCTTACTTCAAATCTTTTTATTTCAGGTACTTCAAGAAGGACTAGTGCATGCACCGTTTGAATAGTCCCAGACTCACTGCCAGCTTTGATCCCAAGATAGACAGAACCTTTCATCATTAAAACAGAGAAAACCAAGCAAGGATGGCTCAAGAGGAGGAAATAGCCCGAAGTGTAGCTCAAGCCATTAATGCACAGAGAGAAAGGCTCATGCAAGAAGCCAGAGGTGTGGTTCAAGAAGAAATCCAAGCAGCTCAAGCAGTGGCACAAGTAGAAGAATTAGAAAAGGATCTTAGAGAGTTCTCAATCCCCAAAGCTGGTTATGTTCGTCATCCAGTATAACCTCCTCCCATCAATGCTACCAATTTTGAGATAAGGGCACATTGGATCACATTGCTTCAAAATAGCCCATTATGTGGCAAACAAGGAGAGGATAGTCAGGAACATCTTTTGAGGTTTATTGATCTATGTGCTATGACAAAGCAAAATGGAGTATCTGACGATGCCATTTGTCTCCGTATCTTCAAGTATTCACTTGCTGATAGAGCAATAAGCTGGTACAATTCATTGCAAAGTGAACCCATCACCACTTGGGAACAACTTCAAAATGTATTTATGGAAAAGTTCTACCCTCCCTCTCTCACCTATGAAATTAGGGGATGGATAACAAATTTCACTCAGTTCCCTGGAGAAACCCTTGCTGAAGCATGGGATAGATACAAAGAGCTTCTATGCAAGTGTCCACACCATGGAATTCCTAAGAGTCAACTTATCAAAATTTTCTATAGGGGTGTGGACGATGATATCAAAAAGTTTTTAGATTCCTCATCTGGAGGATATTTCATGCATCAAAGTTATGATAGTGCATGGAGAGTCATCACCCTTGGAGCTGAAAATCAAGCTAATTGGGATAGGTCAGTAGGAAAAGGAGTGTTGAAGGTAGCTATGGCTGAGGTTATTCCTGAATATAAGTCTATCCCTGAAACCCTCAAACTCTTAGTTGCAAAGTAAGACCGTATTGAATCAGCCCTTGCTTCTTTTGAAAGAAGACATTCACTCCCACAATCACAAGAACAGAGCAAGTTAGCTTCATTGTTCCGTGAAGCATGTAAAGGTACTGATCATTCTACTTTAGCATGCAATGTTCTCTACGATGTTGTTCTAAGCAACGCATGTGGACAAGGAGATAATGGTCAAATGGAAAATCTTAATGCGGTCAACACCATCCCTGGTCAAGGATATTACAATCCGAGTCAGAATAGGAACCACCCTTGTTTTCAATATGGAAACTCTTCAGGAGTGGAAAACTTGTGACAATTTGGTTCAAATAATCAGCAACGAGGCCCACTAGGATTCCAGTATAACAAACAACAAAATTTTGGAAATCAAGGAAACTTTAGGGGTAACTTTCAGAACAAGAACTACAATATTTATTAGAACAATTCTCAGTTCCAGAATTCCAACTAAGCCCCTTACCAGAACCAACAACAAGGGCGACAATCCAGTCCCATCTCTCCTGATGACAAGTTGTCGGCCATTGAGAAGACGTTGCAGTCGCAGTAGACAATGATAGATAAATAGCAAGCCCATCAGAAGGCTATTGAATCTCAACTAGCTCAACTTGCAGCTAGTATGAAGCCACCTACTGGAGCCTTTGTTGGCCAACTCGAGAACAATCCTAAGCACCCATAACAACTGAAGGTGGTCACAACCAGATCTAGAAAAGATTATTTCAATCCTCCTGTCAAGACACCTGTGGTTATTACAGAAGAGGATGAACCTGTGATTGTCCAAGACTCAACAACACCTGAGTCACAACCAAAACAGTCAGTAACTACTGATAAGATAGATAAGGAAGTTCCTAAGAAACCTATTGATGAAGAAACTGAAACACCAAAACTTGATATCCATGTATGCAAGCCTCGTATACCTTTCAATGCTCGTTTAAGGCAAACCAAGCTTGATACTCATTTCAACAAGTTCAAGGAAGCTATGAAAAAGCTCCATGTTGATATACCCTTTCTTGATGCGCTAGCTAAGATACCAGCTTGGACAAAGTACTTGAAGTCACTCCTCACAAGGAAATATATAACTGAAGAGTATGAGACAGTCAAATTAGCAACGACTACTTCAGACATCATCTAGAGTAAGATGCCCAAGAAGCAGAAAGATCCAGGATCTTTTGGTATCTCATGCCATATTGGTGATTCTACACATAAGAAGGGACTAGCTAATCTTGGTGCTAGCATTTCGATCATGCCGCTTAGCCTTTGTAAGAGGCTAGGATTTTTAGAATTTCTCCCGACCGACATGACTATACAACTTGCAGACAATTCGATAAAACGTCCGTTAGGAATTCTCGAAGATGTCCCAGTCAAGGTTGGAAAGGACACCTATGTCCCGTGTGATTTTTTCATAATGGACATAAAGGAAGACACCAAATACCCTCTCATTTTTGGTCGTCCGTTCCTTTCCACTGCAAGAGCCCTAATTGATGTTGAAGTAGGAACTTTGCTGCTTAGATTGGGTAAAGAAACTCTCGAATTCAAAGTTTTTGAAAGTATGTGGAGACTAAGCATGCAAGAAGAAGTATATCTTATTGATTGCATAGAGTAGATGTCACTTCTCACTCAAGAGAATCATGAGTCATACGATCCTTTAGAAGTTGCTCTAATGGACCCATCAGCTGATTAACCCATTGACAAACAAGTAAAGGATTGCATTGAATTTGTCGACTCTGTAGAAGAAGATGTTGAAGCTACTTTTGGAGAACTCAAGCCTAATGAAACTATTGAAGACATTTGTAGAAATGAGGAGACACCTACCAACCCTGTCATGACACATATCAAACCAATTTTAGGTGTCAATTAGCCTCCCCATTTAGAAAATCATCCTCAGGAATGCACCAGTAGCCCAACAGACAGAGACTATTGATTTCATCCTCCCTCTGCAAAAACATTTGGACTACAATTTCTACCAAGAACATCCCTCAGATCCATATCTAATAGATGTTAATAACCAACATTACTACGCTGAAGGGATAGTGCATCAACAAATGAACTTTTCTTCCGAGCCTCAACAACACTACGTTATCAATGATGCCGTTCAGATTCCATACAAGTATTTTCTACCTCAAATTGAGCAATAAAGAACAAGTCTGCGTAACTCAGGTTGTTTCCCTATATGCTTTGACATTGCTCATTCTGTATGGGGAAGGATACAAGAAGCTAAAATCAAAGTGAAGATTAATGAATGGTTGAGAAAGAAACCACCAAAAGAATATGTCAATCAAGTTCCACCTAGAGCCCAACCATGGCGATAGTATCCATGTCGAGCCATTGATGTAAAACAAAGGCGCTTGTCGGGAGGCAACCTGATAAATAAATTCGTAGTTAGTTTTAATTTCGAATTAGGATTTTTCCTTAATTTTGTTTTTACATTTTAGATAATTTTACACCAAATAAAATTGCATTGCGAGACACTATTTTGAGTTCTGAATGGTCTTTGTGTTTGAGATCTTCAGATGGAGGAAACACGCTGATTGGAACGCAACCACATTCGGTGGTCCAAACGACGTGAAATTTCCCCTCCATCTCAGATTTAGAGTTTTCTCGGGATGAGAAAATTTCTATGTTTGGGGTGGAGGGTGGGTGGTATGTATCTTACTCTCCACCTTCACCCATCTAAATCAGACTTAAGATTTCATCGTTGCATTTTTGACCTAAATTTCAAAATTTTCAAATAAAATTTTCAAAGTATTAAAGTTTTCAAAAGAAATTTGAACAGATATTGGATGAAGTTTTGACACTTTTTAAATCTCTATGCATTTTGAATCATTACACCCTCCTAATCTGAAACAAATCCTCAAAAGGACCTTCTTCTAAAAACTAGCCCTTTGATTGAAATCATCTTGTGAAGCTTATGAATCCTAACATCATGATACTTATGCAAAAATGACAAGTGTTTGTCAAACTAATAGGGATCAAACATATCGTGCTTCCTAACTGATTAGTGGAACAACAACATGGAATCCCCACCGGATCCTCATCAAGTCATTATTTGAGCAGAGTATGATAAAGAGAATGACTCGGTGCACAGAATTGTAAATCAAGTTGCATTCTGATCTGAACTCTCTTCTACACTTCTTCTATCATCTTTGTACCACTCCGTCCATCAAAAAGAAACAAAAATAGCCAAAATAGTGCCAAACCCTAAGTTCGGGGTGGCATGCCACTTCCCTCTATGTCCTCTTCTTTCATACCCCTCACAATGAAATAGGGGTGTACCACCAAGAAAAGACGCCAAAGCGCACACAAAAAGAAATGCAATCTCAATTCAAATAGAGGAGGGATTCACACAAACAAATGCAATAAATGAAATTGCAATTAAAATAATAAAATCTCGAGTCAAATAGAGGAGAGATTTATTTCTTCCTTCCATACCTCCCTTCACTCCCCTTTCTACCTAATGGCACAATAACTACCTCCATCACCCTGAAATACACCAGTGTCAGATCAGATGCACACTTGTTGTTCTGCGGGTATCTCTGGACTCTTACAAACCTCTTTGACATGCTTGTTGTTGGAAAAAGTGAGGAGGAAGTGAAGTTGGAAAGCAAACTCAGGAACGAAGATATGGTAAGATGTGTTAGTGATCTCAGGAAGTTGAGATGCGTAGTCATACTAAGAAAAAAGAAAATAATCGTGATGTGAAGAGGAGGCAATCACATGACCAGAAAGTATTCATTTGGTGACTGTTTCAGATTTTGTGTTACTCGAGGACAAGCAACGTTTAAGTTCAGGGTGTTTTGATGAATGCATATTTATCATGATTTTCAGTCGCCTTCTCGTGCTCTTTTTGATTCAATACATCCAATTTCTGTTACTAAATATCAAAATGTGCAAAATTTCCTAATTGGTTCAATTATCAAGGTTCCTAACCGTGTTTATGTTGATTTTATGCAGGTCTTGATGAGGTTAGATCAAGTCTTGACCATACGGTCTCGCCCATACGATTTCATCCATACGGTCTCAAGACCGTATGGACAACCTCACCTCAAAATCGTTTGGATCTAACTTGACTTCCAAACCGATTGGGCGCCAGCTATTCTCCACCATCAGATCACTGATCAACGATCTGCATTCATCTTCTTAAACGGTCTTGCGCCACCCCTCTGTCCGAGACCGTTTGGAGCTGGGAATGTCGAGACCGTTTGAGGAGTACTGGTCTACGAGACCGATTGAGCGTTCTGTTCAAGACCGAATGGAGGACCTCCCACTCCATGTTCCCTTCTTCTTTCCATCATCTTCAACCCCTATAATCCTAGAACTGGTTGCAACCAGTGTTGCCCAACACCACCGTTGTTGGCACCCGCACTTCCTCTACCATCTTCACTCTCTTAACTCGACCAACTGCAACAACCTCCGTTGTTGTTTCCTTTCTTCCTCATCACCGTGCCATCACTGAATCTACAAACCCTTGTTGCCCCGATGCCTGTGGCACCTTCTTACTCAATCGCTGTGCAGCCCTAGGCACCTGCAACTTTGGCACCTCCGCCATCCACCTTAGCCGCCGTCGTCACCCACAATTCCGTCATCACCTGCACGGTCTTAGACCAATAGAACGACAACTCCAAGATTGTTGGACAACAGAGGAGAAGACCGTTTGGAGCCATGGACAGCAAACTGCTAGGGCAGTGATCGGTTTATAGACTGATTGGAGGAAAAAGTAGCGATCATTTAAGCAGAGACCGTTTGATAAAGGCAATACTACAAGACCGATTGGAAAAGGGGCTGAGAGACCGATAGTCAAACTGAATGAAGGCGTGCAACGAGACTGTATGGATGTCTTCATGAGACCGTTTGGAAAATCAACTACAGCAAACCATTTGATAAAGTACAATACACAAAACCATTTGAGCCAATGGAAGCCAAACCGTATGGACATGTATTCAAGACCGTTTGGAAAAGCACATATGCAAGACCGTTTGGAAAAGTTAGCACTGCCAAACCGTTTGATGTTGCTAGACCGTTTGAAAAAGTACACAACCCAGACTGTTTGGTCATATGCAACCAAGATAGTATGGACACTTAATGCAACCAAACCGTATGGTCACTTAACTCAAGACCATTTAAGCAAAAAAATTGCAACTGGGCCCAAAGCATGAGACCAGACCTGAGCCTATAAATAGGACCAATAGGGTCCTCATTTAGGCATCTATTCTGCGATGCCGACAGGATGCCTGTACGCTGGTCTGATCCCGCCACTTCACCTAACGTTCCTGCTGCAACTCAAGGATACCAAGAAGAGAATGAAGGAGGAGTGAGAAAGACAACCTCGTATGTCTTGGCATCCCTCGTTCTTTGTCCAGATATGCTTCGACACAATGTAGGAGATCACATCATCTTCACTGAGCTACGACCACCTTCTACATCATGCTCACGGTGGAATCCTCTCTCTTTCTCATTCTTCTTGTTTCTCGCATCATGAGTGAGTAGTTCATTTTCACTGGGGTGCAGGGACTAGCCCCGTTGCCCATGCATTCATGTATTTTCATTTAACATTCCAAGGCAATGTATATAACTTTTCACTTCATTGCTAATTGGTATTCTTGTAGTTGATTACCTGCTTCCTTTCATCTTGTTCTTCTCTTCATAGCATATAATGTCGATTAATGAGGTAGACTCCTTGACGAGAAATCAGATAGGGTTCCTTGAGGTTGTAAGTGTAGGATTCGTGAGTGGACGAGCCATCTAACCTACGGTGACGCTTCTGTGGTCTAAACATCCCTCAGGGAGGACTACAACCTTTGTTGGATGTTTTATCTTCTTGTTAATCGTCGATGTTTTCTTGTAGACTTATCGCCTACATGCTTGTCAATTAGCGTGGTTAACTCCCATACTAGAAATAGAATGGGTTTCCTTGAGGTCATAAGTGTATGATCCATGAAGGGACGAGCCATCTAGACCACGGTGACACTTCTGTGGTCTAAACATCCCTTTGGGAGGACCACAACCTTAGTTGGATGTTGTATCTTTGGAACCGTAAGTGCATGATCTGGATGGCGATGAGAAATCAGATGCCTAAGGGGATGCTTACATGGGCCTAAACATCCCTCTGGGAGGGTTCGTAGCAGTTCCATTTGGATAGTTAGATGCTTGCCTGGATGTTATGTGTTTGGATGTGTTTGCATGTGCAGTGGTGGTGAAACCCGATACCATCCAAGTGATTCCATATCATTTAATCTAAAATAGACTTTCATTCTACTCATTTACTTTCCTACAATTAGTTTAAATAACCACAACCAAATCAATCATTCTAAATATTAGTCTCACTTGAGCTAGATTTAATTGACAAAGATTCTTAAAAACATTGTCCTTTGGGTTTTGATCCTTAATTATACTGCGATAAGACTTGTCTGCTTGCGGGTGATATTATTGCACGAGGTTTTGGTACAAGACCGAGGATTTCAACCTCGAGTGAATTTGTTAGTGCGATATTTGCCACGTCACTTCTCCATCCTAAGATTGGTACCTTATGGGTCACCTCTCTGGGTGCCTTGTGGTCTTCCCTCTAGGGATTTACCACCTTTGACCTTCCCTCCATGGCTTGGTCCTCTTAAATCTTACATCCAGAGATGGTATGTAGGTTTAGGCAAGTCATATATATATATATATATATTTACTTTGTGATAATCATAGTTACTTTATATATTGTAGAAAATAAATTCATCCAAGCAGTTATTTTCACGCAATCAATGAAATCTTGGAAATTTCTATGAAACTAAAGAGAGTAATCATAAAATAACCACATACCTAATTTCGAGATCTCAAAGAACAATCAAAGTCCCAATCCAATTAGGCAATCCAATCAACCAACCAAGCCAATCACACAAGCACAACAGAATCCTAAAAAGCATGTATGACCTAATTACTACATACTCATCATAAACTCATTTTATTGACCTAGAAATCCCTTCTAGGGTTTCTAGGTTGAATTAGGTTTTCCTTAGGGTTTCTTAGATCCATTTCTCAAACATTACCTTTTTAGGTCAACAAACCCTAAAACAACTTTTCTACTCATAAAACCCCTAATTAATCAAATTATCCACATAAAGGATCTTTTATACTCAAATTGGATTTAGAACATCATATCTCTATCTGATACTTATATTTTCAAAATAAAAACCATTAAAAGTCATAATCACCTAGATTAGAGTTTCTAAGCCCATTAGTGCACTTTGTGGACATGAAACCCTGAATCAGGCCAATTAAGCACAAGGACCATCTTTTTAGATCTAAGATTTCCTTTTTAAGAATGACATGTCAATATTAACTTAAATCCTCGATAACACTTTAGTAAATCTCATTAATATCAAAATTAGGATTTCTTATTCATAAATGCATCAAAAGTGACAACTTTATATACTTATGAACTACGAATAGATTCAATCTTCAATTATATTTTTATGGAGTTCCTTGCATTTTTCTGATCAATTTTCATACATAAAATTATTCCATCTTAGTTACCAATCATTAGTTTTGATGTATGCAAGATAACTTATTTTGGGACCACTGAGCTACCTCCATGTCAGTGATTCAAGGACTTTCCTCCTTTTCCATGCGGACCAGTCCAGGCCAATGGGACTCGACCATCTCAGTGACTCGCTCCAGAGAGGTTGAGTCAGAAAATAGAATTGAAAGACCGTTCTGCCCCTCCCGTGTTGTTTGCCACTTGAGAATAGGGACGTAATTTCCATGGCCTTCATCTTTTACCTCCAATCCCCTGTCTTCTTGTGAGTCAGTGTCGGGGTTGGTATATTAGATGGTTGACTCCACACCCCTCATCATATGGGTGATGGGTGAAGGTAGCCACGCCTCCGCTGGGACTAGCCGAAGTCATTGGTGCTTCCAATTTTATTGAAGGCACACTAAACTGGGAAGGAGAGAAGAGAGGACAGCGATAGGGCATTGTTATGCAAGGGGAGGGGAAACAATGGTCTCATGATGGAATTGGTGGCAAAGAGACCTCCTTTGAGTTCCTATACGTCTGCTCATTTAATACCTGATCTTCAAAAGGGAGTATCCCTTCTTATATACGCATTGACTAGTAGAGCCCTCAGGTGATGGGGTCTATCCCTTCATGTATATTGGGGAAACCCCCAATCCTCCTCAGAACAGGACCATCCAAGGATGGTTGGGCTCAGAATCATATTTTGGATTCAACAAAATCCGTTCTAAGTTTTCACATGATCAATAGAGGGAGGAAATCACAGAAATGGGTAGGAACTTATTGTTCCTAGCTTCCCTCTCCATCTAGAACTCGACAATTCCCAGGTACCTTAGATTTCTGATCTGATTGCCCATATCTCACACACTAAGAAAGTTTAATTCTGATCAAATTGGAAAATCGTGACATTAATTCTTATCCGCTACACCTTAGGAAAACTTACAAAAATCATATATCCTTACCCGTTTATCAATTTGATCCCAAATTTTAAGGAAACGTCCATAATAACTTAACCTACTTGTGTGAAAAGTTTGGGAGTCAAATACAAAATTCTGAGAGAGTTTTCTTCATATGCAAGTAATCACTTAAAAAAGGCATGTTTTATTTATATTTTCTCTCTCCTTCACTTCTATTTCCTTTATTTGAATTCCTTTTACCATTATTAACCAAGTGAATTCGTAATCTAGTACATGAAGGTCATTCACACCACTTTCTAGAGAATTCCACATATTTCTCATCATTATATTAATTTCTTTTCCTTTTTATGCATAATTTAATTTCATGCAAATTTTCTTTACTTTTTATCATATTGGACTCACTAACTCATTACGATCCATGAAATCATACATTTAAAGGAAATATTAGAAAAGAAATTCACTCATTACACATAAATCATAAAATTTTTATAATCATACATTTTATTGGAGAAATTGCATTCCAAACCATGTAAGCCCAAAAATTAGGGTTGTAACATATTCCACCATCTATAGTGTAACATGCAAGAACAATGTCAATTACTAGGCCATTTGGGCCACATTCCTCTCCCCAAGAGAGATGTTTCAACTACAACCAGGTTCTACACATGAGGATATTTTGTCTACAATTGAATCAATTGGTTTCTCCAAAGCAGAAACAAATCTAGTAGAGATAAAAGTAGTATAGTGGTGGTGGTAGAGGTCATGGCCAAATTTCACATTAGAATCGCCTATACCAACCAGAAGAAGTCATGGTCTAGAAGATAGTAATAAACAACTAGATTCTATACTGCAAATTAGCCAAATGGAATTGTAAACACATGGAATATGACATTTCTTGTAGAAATTTCAATATTTTTTTGTTTGGACTAGGAGAGACACACTCATTTATTACTAGATTGGTGATTGAGTGTTGTAACTTGCCTATTAGTAGTCGAGAAAATACACTTTTGCTTCAAAACCTTTTGGTTGGTTCTATAGTTTTAAGGGAGGTGCGTTGATAATAGCCACATTTGGGTGTTAACATTATATTAATAACTATTTCATTATTCATATAATAGACTCATTATGCCCAAATAAATCTAGTTACTTACATTTTTGTAATTTATCCCCTCTGAGAAGATATAATTCCTTAACTAGAAAATTGTGACAACCTGACTTTTTCTCATCTTGATTATCATCCTTCTCTCACTTTTGTGACCCATCTCACTAAATTGAACTTCATTGTCATGACTTGATTGTGTTGATGACCCAATGGAATCACTATATGCTTGATATTCTCACTCTGAACATAATTATTTCAGTTTTAGATCTCCACATATAACACCCTTTCTATACATGGTGAACCTATTCAGTGTGATCTTTATTCTCCATAATGTATTTTATAATTGTAGATTAATCCATTACGAATTCAACAGTGCATAAATCACCTCAATCGGATAAACATAGCTCACATATAAAGATATGCATTTTTCTATTTAACATTTGGAATAAATTTTCAACTTTATTAGTTGTGGGCTGAATTGGGGGAGCAACCCAGTTGCAGGTTGTGATTTTGTCCCCTCCTTTGTTGGACATGATCAACCTCAACCTTTGGATTCATACCCATGGATCCATACTGGTGATCCGATTACCACCATGTGTTATCCTACCTCCCTACAAAGGCCAACAGAAATGATGTCAGAGCCACCTAGTCCCCTTTTTCTCCAAACCAATCACCTCATTCATACTCCCTCTTGACCAATATGTACTTAGTTTCACCTCCATTGAACTTCATCTCTCCTTTCCATCTCTTTCCCACTTATTCCATGCCCTAACTCACTCCCATGCTATTTTCCTTCCTCCTCCATCCATGAGAGGTGCAACAACTGCTCTAGATTGGAGGTTTCTACCTTGATGCAGTGTGTCCTTTGGAGGGATCTCCCTTGGGTCTGTGAGACACAGATAGAGACAATTGACCTACTTGGATAGCCCTCGGGGGTCTCCATTGCTAGCTTGATGCTCCTCTCCAAAGATCTAGTTAGAAACATTATGCCTTCCATGTGCATGCACAAAGCCCGTGCTAGGAGAGTGGGCGTCGCATTGGAGCTCATGAATCACCCTGGATCAGGATTGAATTGTGCCAAGGCATGCAATCCAGCTTGACTCAAATACAACAGACGGTGATGAGGCATGACCATGGATCACTCAACCACAACCACCGGGCAACTAACATCGTTAGAGATTCATGATCCACAACCTTCCAAAAGTAATGTGGGTGAGTGTGAGTGTGGCCCAATCCGTCTGTTGGATCAAAGATCTGTGGTTAGCCTTTAATACCACATTAAATGGTACTACACCTAAACTAGTTTGTATGTAGTTTCAATCCAAAACCTTGAAAAATTGTCAACTCTCTCATCCATTTTCCAAAACATGCAAAATTATATGCCATATCGATCATCTCAAAGATATCTGCAACTTCAATATAGTTCCAGACCCTAAAAACCTTCAAATCTTCCTATTTTTCTTAAAGTATGATCTTTGACCATGTTTACCATTTTTTATGCAATATTATGTTTTATCTTGGATTTTTATTGCTCAAACTTCCCCCCTAATAATCATATCAATATTTTGTTAGTGTTTTTGGGCACAATGGAAACCATTAACCCCCTTTCTTGCACAATGATTAACTCTAATGCATGTTTTTGACTTTTATTTGATATTGGTGTTCAACCTTGATAAAAGTGGGAATCTTATTTCCTTTTGTCATCCAATCTCTCTATAACTCTACAAACAATATTATGCACCCCTATCTAGTACTTATATCAGTACGTATTACCCCTTATGTTAGGTTTGATTCATATGTCATCTAATGAATGATTATATCCCTTTTATTACTATGCATGTTATACCAAGGATTGAATGATGATTATGAACCCTTGTGTGCATAAAATCCTATTAGATCTTTAATATCAATAATCTTGTGTTGAGTTGTGACTTTTAGGTCCATGATCCACCCTCTTACTCTATTATAGTGATTAAACCTTAGTTTGCCTAATGTTTCCTATGTGACTTACATTATGGTTCAAGTATCTTAATGCTTATAAGAATCATTTTTCTTAAGTTATCCTATCTCAAGTAATGGTTGTTTCTAATATCATTTATCCCTTGATGTGGATGTTCCACTCAGGTCATATGATGGATCCTAATGATATAAGTCATATATGTTGTCTATGGAATGTACGTTGATATGTCGATGCCAAGTGCAGAACTCGATGCCTTGTCCTTAGGGACATACACCTAAACTTTGAATAAGCTCCTTATGTCACTTCTTGTCTGACCTAAACTGTATTTTATGATTGAACCTCATGTATTGATGAATCATGACCTTGGTTACTCAATTATGAGTCTTTTGAAATAAATTGTCCCCCAAGTGTCCTAAACCTTAAAATATTCATATAAAGTGAATGGAACATCAAAATGGCATGATACTTGAACCACACCTTCATGATGACCTCTAGTTCTTTATAAGATCATGAGACATGTAATTAACCAACTTCAAACCTAACTTGGCCAAAACCCTAGACTGCAGGTAGTTGGGGTTTATGGTGAGAATTTGATAATTGTATATAATGTTGTTTTTTAATCAGGTATTTCTTGTTGATAAATGGTCAAGGATAAGTTGAGATAAGAATCTATGAATCAGGTACAATTTTTAATAATTATATGACTATGGATTTCGTGTTTGAACTGTGATACATATGTATGATTATCTACTTGCTAAAATATATCCATGTATTATTCAAGTTTTGTAATTAATGGTTGTCTCATTGATTTTTGTATTTTATAAAGTTAATATAGAACTCAATTATACAAACCTTGTTCCCGTACCAGTATTTTGGGGTAAGGACACAAGGTTGGGCGCCCTACTTGAGTTTTCAAGATAGGGTGGACCATGTAGATAAACTGGTTAGCTCTTGGTGATGGCCTTGAGGCTCCTAGTGTAGAAAAGGATTAGATAATCTTGAGCACACTAAAAAATTCTTCCAATGGGAAGTCAGTTAAAAAGACCTTGAGAATACATGATGTTGTTGGTATAATTGAAATAAAATGATAAAAACATAGGCTTTCACTTTGCTAAACACTTTTTTATTCTTGTTTGTTTAGTCATTTACAATATGGGCTTTCATTTTGCTAAATATGTAACTCTTTCAAATTATGCAAACCTTATATATTTGGATCATTTTGATCCTATACTCAACAACTCGTGTTTTGACCCACTTTTTTCATGTATTTTTTAGGTTCAACAATGCTAGGAAGCTGGAGGCTTAGTGAGTTGTGTCGAATGTGCTGATTGTAAGATCCCTAGTGTACATGAGAAGACTTGTACAATTTCAATCGTAAATATGTAACTAAAATCTTGTAATAAAATAATGTTTCTTAATATATCTTGTTAAATGTTGAGACTATGTTGGTGCTTTTGTCTTGTTATCTATTCCTGTATGCTAAGATTTTCATGCTTCTAGATGTTGTCTTTGGTACTTGCCTGGTTCATGAGGCTGGGATTTTGGTTCCATGATAGATGGAATTACAGGATAACAATAACTACACAAAACATAACACATATGAAACACAAATTAATTCAACGTTACATCTCAAGGCTAGAAGCGTAGTAAGTTCTCCTTTGTGAACTATATTGATATAGCCTCTAGGTTAGAACCTATATGTTCTAGAACTAGGTGTGGAATTTTGTAAACCCTGACACCCTTTCTTTTCTCCCCCTTTTATCCTTTAGTATGGACTGTAGGTTCATGAGGGAAAGAAAAGTGAGATCTCACTACAACCCTAGACACATGTTTGCGACATGCGCTTAGGGTAGCTACACATCTGTGCACCAAGTTCCAGCTAGTTCTCTAGGTTTTAGGTACTAGACTTCTTAGTGAGTGTGGTAACTCATTTTAGTTTTGGCTTTATTTGAATGGAGTATGGTGGTTTTCATCATCTATTTGAATGTTGGAGAAAACCTATTTAAAACATTAGTACATATGTACACATGAAAAGTGTTGCCACATGCAAAAAGGTAGTCAATATCCATGTATACTAAGAAAAAGAGATGTAACATCAATCTAGATGGGATATTTAGATGATACTTGTAGTCCCTAGAGTTTTATAAAGACATGATAAAGGTTAGGCTAATATGTAGCCTATATGAACTAAGTTGATGATGATCATGTTGATACCCATGTTGATGATATGTGTTTGCTTCATGATGAACTACATTTGATGTTGGAGGATTCAAGTATGTTCAATGATATGTGATGAGATGACCATGCAACCCTATCTAAGCAAAGCACCATGTAAGGAATATGATTTGATTGATGTGCTAAACATATCCACTGGGTTGGGATGCAAGCTTATGGCTAGACTTGTATATGTTGAGATATGATATATGAGATATTGTTTGGGATCAACATAGCCCTAAATCTCTTTACAAACAAGGACCTCTAGCATGGGATGTATAATGGTGAAAAATTGATATGAGTCATCCTGACATGAGAGACAATCAGAGTACCTACCCTCCAAAATATAAACTATTTATAATGATGGTGACAGTCTTAGTTGAAATCTATTATGATGAAGATGGCTATTTGAGAAATGGATACCATATTTTTTATAACACACCTTGAGATTTATGAATACATGAAAAAAACCCTAATCTAGTGAGGATAAGGGATGTGCAAACTGTAATGTCAAGATGATTTCATGATATGATAAGACACCAATATGTATATAATTAGGATGGGTACACCCTTGATGGTGATAACCTAAGTTTGAACCCCATAGTGGTAGATGCATTGACACCTAGGTTTGTGTCCCTAAACACGATGAACATAAACCTTGACCTTCGATGATCATTGATGAATTTTGAGGATACAATTTCTTTAAATGAGGGAAGGATGTGACAACGTTACTTTATCTCACTTCTATTTTGCTTCTTCTCTCTCTTTTGTGACCCATCTAACATTGTTGAACTTCAATTTCATGACTTGAGTTTGTCAATGACCCAGTTTGATCACTATATGCTTGACATCCACATTTGTGACATAATTATCTTGTAGAACTAAGTTTTAAGCTCTTAACATATCTTAATATTTCAAGAAATTTAGAACATTGAATGTGATTATATTCCTTCTTGTTGTATTTTTTGTAGTATATCTTTCCATTACAAATTCAAAAATCACACCAATTGTATTATCATAGATCAAGATATGGATATATGTATATTGCAAACCTTGGTTTATTTTGTTAATTTTATCATTATGCGCTGAATTGGGTGCACAATCCAATGTCGATCATGAATCTGTTCCCTCCTTTGATGGTCATGATAAACATTAACCTTTGGATCCATACCCACATATCAAATCCACGGATCTGATGGCCACCACGTGTTCTGCTACATCTATACAAAGGCCAATGTAAATGGTCTAGAGCCACCTACTCCCCCTTTTCTTCACCCCAATCACCTTATTCACACCCCACTTGACTAATTGATACTTTGTTTCATCTCCATTGAAATTCATCTCTCCTTCTCCTCTCTTTCCCACTCATTTAATGCCCTAACGCGCTCCCTCCTGCCATGAGAGCCTCTACACCTACTCTAGATTTGGGGTTTCTATCCAAATGTGTTGAAACTATTAGAGGGACCACCCTTTAGTTCATAAGACCCAAACATACACAATACACCTACTCACATGGCCTCGGAGGTCTCTAGCCCTAGCTTCATACTCCTCACTGGAGCTCCAATAGCAGCACTATGACTGCTACACATAGGAACAAAGCTCAATCTAGGTGAGCAGGGCATGGATATGGATCAACTAGATCCCCCCTGGACTAGGATTCGACCATGCCAAGGTCTGTGATCGAGCTTGGTCCAGATGAAAAGGATGACAAGAAGTCGCAACCATGGTTTGCTTGACCACATCCATAGGTCGGCCAATGATGTCAAAGAGTCGCGGCCCATCACATTCTAAATGAAAGTGTGGTAAAGTGTGAGGCTAACCCGATCCATTCATTGGATCAAGGATCTGTGAGGGCCTTCTATGCCATATTAAATGGTAACACCTAAATTAGTTACTATATAGTTTCAATTTGAAGCCTTGAAAATTGATAACTCTCTCATTCCTTGGCCAAAACATCCTATATTATATACAAAATTGATCATCTTGAAAAGATCTAGAACTTGAACATAGTTTCATACCCAAAAACCTCATAATCTCACATTTTTTTTAAAAATTAGGGTTTGTTTTACTATGTTTACTAATTTTCATATACATTATCTAAAAACTTGAATGTTTATTGCTAAGCCTACCTCCTAATTGTCATATCAGTAACTTGTTAGTGCCTTTTTGTAACAATGAGACCCCCAATCCACATCTTCTTTCTCAATCGTTAACTCTAATGCTTGTTTCTGACATATTATTGATATTAATGATTAAACCTTGATCAAGATGGGAATCTTTCATTCTTATGTAGTCCAAGCTCCCCCTAACTCTTACATCTATATTATGCTCCCCTCTCTAGTACTTATATCGGTACCTATCACCCCTTTTGGTAGGTTTGATTCATATGTGACCTAATGAATGATTATGTCCCTTTTATTAGAATGCATGTTATACCATAGATTAAATGATTACTATGATGCCTTATGTGGTTAAAAGCCTATTTGATCATTAATATAAGTGATCTTGTGATGAGTTGGGATTTTTAAGGTCTATGATCCACCCTCTTTTTCTAGTACAGTGATTGAAACCCTTGCTTGCCTAATGTGACCTATGTGACATACATTGTGGTTCTTGTAACTTAATTCTTATGTGATAGTATGGATCTATGACATAGGATCACTGTAATGTTTTATTTTAGACGATTTTCACATGAGATAGATCTTAGAGAAGTTTCTTGAATAAGGTTTGATTTAGTATTCCCAAAGGTAAGAACAATTTCATGAGAGAGTCGTGACTACTAGTACCTTTCGTTTGCCTGACCTAGACTACCATGATAAGATGAAGGAAGTCATTGGGTATAATGTTAAGATAAGACATGCAAGTAAGACTTTAGTACTTTCATGTATATATCCTTACTATTCCTAAGATATCAAGGAGAGACATGTTAATATGATTTCATAGAATGATTAAGATCTAAGAATTAAAACATGTTAAGATTATAAGATTTGAATGGATTCAGTTATGATTATGTTCCCAAGAAAAGATCCCTATATTAAAATTTTAAGATCATGGTAAGACCATGAGTTATGAATGCATTAGCATTCATAAAAGATCAGGTTTAATGAAAATGAGATGAGATTATGAAGTTATACCAAAGCCTTAGTGTTGGTCATGAGGTCCATGCCCTTAGTGCAAGTTGGTTAAGATACATAACTCTGGACCTAAGTGCATGTTATGTGAAGAAACTTTAGTGCAATTCAAGAGACCCAACTACTAGCGTACATGTCTCTACAGAAAGACACTAAGAAAACTAATAAATCGTAAATCAAGAATAATTGTTTATGTTTTAAATTTTGGTACAAATTTCCATGTTGGTTGTACATGATCATTCTATAAGGTTGTTAGATATAGTCAGTTATCCACAAGAAGGACATACATTAAAGGTGCCTATGAACTTTATGAAAAAATTTAAGAGTTAGTGTATGCAAGGTATGTGAAACCCTTAGGTGGGTAGCCTCCTCTTGTTTAACCAAATTTTGAGGATGCTTCCCAAAAAGGTGGATAGTGTTGTTACACCCTAATTTTTAGAATCTAGAAAGTACATGATTAATCTATAGATATAGTCAATATAGGTTTGATTTATGTTAGAATAAGGTTCCATCAAATTTTCATGATATTTTCATTTAAGGGAAAAGCATTGTAGAGGTTTTTTTTCATAATTGCAATAGTTTTCAATATCCTCAAAGTTTGGGAATCGTATATATAATTTGATGATATGAGGTGTTTATTGAAGTATAATAATGACATATATATGATGACTTGAGTTAGTGGTTTGAACTTTAGACCTAGTTTAAACCTTCATCTTAAGTAAGTCGAGTAATGATGATCAAATGCATCATAGGAAGCTAAAATTGAGGAATTATGTTAGTTCACATGCTGACTTGTTGTAATCGACAATATGTTTAATCTTATAGACCCTTTGGAAGACCAAGGAATGAGCCATGTGTCCTAGAACCCAATAGTAGCCTAGTTGGGATTTACAAATAGAAACTTGGAGTAGGAATGTGGGAATTTAGTAATTAATCATCATGATAAATGTTAGTATATTTTTAGTAAATGGATGATTGGAATAAAGCATTATGGGCGAAATTTTGAATAATTCTGATTTATCTAGTGACGTAGGTAATTAAATTACTAATTATCCAATATTTATTAAAATGATAAGTTTGGAGCAATTACCCAATGCGTTTTGAGCTAATTATTTGTCCAAGAAAGGATAATGTCAATACATAGTCAATTTCAAAATTTGGGATTCAATGAAGTCATAATATGGCTTATGGATTCATATATATAACATGGACTTTTCTCAAAAAAGGAAAAAATAAGAGAGGGGCAACTTCGGCCCAGCTGACTAGAACAACACTCATGATTTAAATATATTCTAAATAGAGTATTCTAGAAGTTGGAATCTTGCCCAAGATTTGAAGGATGAGAGATTAAAAAACCTTAATTTCTAATGGAAGGGGGTCGAGCGGTGGCTTATCTAGGGTTCTCCCTAGAACCGAGGGAGACAAAAGGAGAACGAATTAGTTGAAGGTTGGCCAGAGCTTGTGAGGGCCACTCCATGAGGATCCTTGATCCTGACCATCCTGACCTTGAAGACAACATCACCATAGTTCTATAGGGCTGGACAGAAACATTTCCAATCTCAGTTTGGAAGATGGTGGCTTTGGTGTTGTGATTGAGGTCGTTGGAGACCAGACGATGTTGCCTCACTAGGAGTAGGGTCGCTTTCACTGGCGAAGAAGATAGGTCACTGGGCAAAAGGGTCAATGGCTCACATGACTTTTGGATCTGGGTGAAGATTTGCGTGGCACCAGGACTTGTGGCTGGTCAGCGTGCACTATTTCCAAATCTAAATGGCCAAATCCACAATCAATGGTCTAGGTTTCCCTTGAATCGGTATGTTTCCATAAATCAAATTTTGAGATAGGTAGTTCTATTTTCAGCAAACAAGGTATATATGAAAAGCTAATGATGACTACAATCTTATAAAAATAAACCCATATAGTGTTTTGGATGTTTGATTATTGTTATAATTTGATTACTAAAGATATCAGATTTCAATCTTTGTAACATTAATGATAGAAAATGGTTTTCAAAGTCTGTACATTTTTTACATAAGGTGTATTTTGTTATTTTCAACATTATTCCAAAAATTGATCATTCTCATTTTAAATTTTGCTAAGGCTTTAGATGTAAACCCTATTAAGGGAATTATGTGTATTTCACCCATTGATTTACAACCAAATGATTTGATATTTTTAACTAGATCATAATATACATTGTTATACTTTTCTAAAGATTTTACTTGAGTTTCATTTTTGAATGTATTAGTAATTAATTTTTGGACCTGCATGGCCATAATACAAGATAATTATTTATCATTTGTGGAGCAATGTGTGATCTATATGCATTATTGGCATGTAATATGATTTTAAGTATATGCTTCCCTATGCTTTACATATTGGTTAGTAATATTAATACATATGAATATCTTTGAGTGTTTTTTAGTTAATTATGTATACAATCATGTATTAGAGCATAAGATTATTCATTTAGTTCATATGGGTATGTCAATATATATTTTCTATATAATACGAGATTTTGGCTTTTAATATAATGTTTAGAAGTAAAAGTAGTTTTAATTAAGAGTTATTTGAAGTTCAATACGAACTCAAAGTTGGTACATAAGGTTAGGATGATGGTGTTTGAGATCTAAAAATAAAAAGTAAAATATACATGAACTAATATAAGTATGATGATGTCCATGTTATTATGTTATGGAACTTGGGATCAAGACTACATTAAAGATATCTTCAAATAAGGTAAGTCGGCCATATCCATTGAATTTCAATATTATTATGATTCATCTTAAACATCCCTATAAAGTAAAATAGATATTAAGTTACTTTTCAACATTAATGCTACAATTTATGTCTCGCTATTAGTAATAAGATTCCATTCAGTTAAAGTTATGCTGGCATACTATCAAATTTCAAAGATTTGGGATTTATAGTTGTCACAGAATCGGAATCCCAGTCTCATGAACCAAACGGATATCAAAGGCGACATGCGGAAGCGTAAATCTTAGCACACATGAACAACTAACAATAGAAAGGCACCATCATAGTCTCAACATTCAACAAGTATAAATTATACAAAATGCATTATATTCATGAATTCAATTACATATTTCCATAGTCAAGGTACAAGTCATTCATGTGTACTAAATCTAGATCTTACAACAAGTACACCTAGCATAGCTCACCAAGCCCATCAACCTTCTATCCATTTCTGAACCTAAAAACAAAATATGAGAAACGGGTCAACACGTGAGGTGTTGTGTATGGGGTAGAAAGATACATATATGTATAAGCTGTGCATAATTTTGAAAATATTTCAAGACTAAACGAACAAGAATAAACATGTTAATTGTTTAACAAATCCAAAACCATATTTTATGTCATTTTACTCCATTATATCAATAATATCAATCATGTTTAAGGACTTTGACCAACTTCCCGTCGGAAGGGTCTGTAAGGGTTACAAAATTAGCTAACCCTTGTATACAAGAGGGACCTCAAGGCCATAGCCAAGAGCTAATCCTTTATCAACAACGTAATAATGGAGTTCTATATATATATATATATCTGTGTGTGTGTGTGTTCAAGGTATGAAACTGATGAGGCAAACATCAAGTAAGACATAGCAATACTACATGGCAATATTTGAGCAAGTAAACAAACAAGCATACAATATATGTCTTTTCAAGAAAGAAAGAGATAGTCATATAACTAGATAAGGCCCATACCTGATTCAGACATTCATAATCTAACTTATTCTTCATCATCTCGCCATATGCCAAACCTGATTAGCAACAAGATTGTATACATGCATTAGATTCTCATCATTAACCCTAATTATATTCATTTTAAGGGTTTCGTCCAAGTTAGGTTACAAGTTGCTTATTAGTACATTTGATGGCCCTATACTTATTTAAAGTCCATCATGTGGGTGTGGTTCAATTGTCATGCCATAACGACGTTCCGTGCACTTTCTATGATCATATCAATGTTTAAGGCATTTACATGCATTCCAGGGTCAAAAGTGTAATAACACCATTTTTCTAAATCATGTAATGAGATTTGTAAATCTTATTTTAAGAAATAAATGAAATCAATGGTTGATTTAATGGTTTGATTTGAATGAATTTCGTGCCTTGTTTTCTTAATGGGCCTTATTGGCTATTAAGCCCAATTGAAAGAAAAAGAAATGAAAAAGGAATTCAATTGGATAAAGGAATAAATAAGAAAATAGATAAAGGGAGAATAATAGGCTAAGGAATATTTTCCAACATATAATTTTGAGATATTAAGGTTCCTTGGGGTTCAAGGAACTCAGGATAATAATATAATGGCAAAAGAAATAGAAAATATGTAGAAAATATGAATAAATAAGTGTTAAATTGCAACTGAAGAAAAGGGCTCGTTTTCTTTAGATAATAATCCCCATTTTTGTAGGATGAAAGATAAAATCATAAACGAGGTTCCCTTAAAATTTGAATTAAAAAGGAGTCCTAATTTGGGAGTTATTGCTTTTTTAAGTTATCCTCAAAATAGGCTTTTTTTATCTTGGTAAATTGGGAAAATCCTTTTCCTTTGTTTGAAAGCAACGAAAGTGGGTTGTTGGATCTTAATCTAGCGGGCACCACTCATCGTCAAAGTCCCAGTGGGACGCGGACTGTGGATGAGTTATAAGGGAAACTTTCCCCTCGATTTTCCCTTGATTCAGAGCAAGTGCACGCTTGGAAAGGGTCCCAATGGTTTCAGGAGATAGAGACAAAGCTTCTCGACCATATATTGATGACCTTTCGTCGAGTCTTTGTGAAATGCCCAATTGGGCTGAAGGTCGGATTAGCGGCGGGATCAGAAACCCTAAGAGAGTCCCCCATAGCCTATAAATAGGACCCCTCTTGGTTTCTCTCACCAATGCAACCCTGGACGGCTGCTCCCTAAGTCTCAAAACCCTCTCCCTTACTCGATTGCGTTCTCTACGACGAGGGATCCGCCTCACGGTGCCGTGGCTCGAGCAACAAAGGAAGGAAGGAGACGACGTAAAGTCATAGTTCGATCAGGGATCACCGTGATCCTGAGCGAGGATCTAACAGTGCTAAGGGTGGCCGGTTTAGTTGAGTCGCTCACTGACGCAGAGCGTTGGATCGGGATCTGAAGGATTAGTTGAGGGGGCGTGCGTGCGATCCCGCTAGTGGAGACAGTTGATGTGGAGTATCAGATCAAGACGTGGATCATTGGTGCACTGATCGAACGGCTATAGAAATTTGGATTTTTGTTCATCTTTGCTTGCTTGGTTGGGTTTCCCTGCTTAATTGATTCTGTCACCAAAACTACTGTTATAGGTATGTGGTTACGTTTATGATTAACCGCCTTAGTTTCACGATGATTATCAGAGATTTTATTGGTTGTTTGAAATAAACTTCTTGGATGACTTTTATTTCATGCAACTATAAAGTGACTATGATTATCACTATATATATACATATATATATACATATATATATATATATATATATATATATATATATATATATATATATATATATATATATATATATATATATATATATGGCTTAGATCTGGATCCTCCTCTGTGGCTATGCAAATGCTAAAAAGGGTAGCCTAGAGTAAGGTCTAGGCTATCATGAGTTAGAAATTGGGATACCCACGTGTAGTGCCATGAGACTCTATAGCACGACATGAGTTAAGCAGTGGGCTACCTATGGGTAGTGCCATGTGACTCAGCCCTAGAAACTGATTCACCTGTTAGGTGGGATCATGAGGGGTATAATGGGGATCTACCATAAGGAAGGTAGTATCCAGGTCCACTGCAGGGACAACACAGAGGATAGGGTATGCATGGATCATGTAGTTATATTTAAAACATAAAGTTGTTTGTTAAACTGTAATTGTCTGCACTAAGTTGTCATGATTAATTGCACATTTACTGTTTTCCCCCACATACCAGCTTTGTGCTGACCGACATTTTGTTTGTTAGTGTTTTAGGTACAGAAACCAAAAAGGACAAACAGTAAAATATCATATTGTGAAATACATGAATTAAAGTTCAATGAGGATTAGTAGAGTAGAATTCATATGTGGATAGAAGTTTAGAAATCCAATTTTTTCAAAGGTATGCAAAGTTTTATTTATTACAACTTTTCAGTATAGTCTGGTAAAGTTTGATAATTATTAATGTTTATTTGTCGAACCTTGATCCAAAAATTGGAATAACGGCTTTGACCTCCTGGTCTCCCTTAATTGGGGGTTACTGGAAGGCGGGGTCGTTACATTTGGTATCAGAGCCAAGGTTCCTCACTTAACCATTAATAATTATTAAATTTTACAAACTCTATAGAACCCAAGGGAGTTATTAGAGGATTATCCGAAAGACCGAGGTGTCTAGAAAAGGATCACAATTGGGGGCTGGCAATATTTTCCTCCACACCGCTAGTCGGAATACAAGGACTCCCAGACCCGTGTGACTGCCTGGCCAAAGTCTTAGGGTATGATTCGAAAAATGATACCTTTAGGACTTTCTCATCTTATTCATCCCTTCTCATCACACATTCTATTAAGGATTTTAAGAGTTAGGGTTCTTCTCTCTCTTCCCCACCCTCATGCGGTATGGGTAAGTAAGTTAAGGATTAATGAATCCTCCATCAAATTAATAAAAGATATGTAATGAGACATCATTGACATAAATATAATTGGTTTAAATATAAACTAAAGGTCTGTTTATTATGCTTATGTAGATGGCTCGTACAAAGACGGTTGCTATTCCCGAGGGAACTGGGAACCCAGCTAGGAGTGGTTGGCCTACTCGTAAAGGAAAGGGGTCTTTAGAGAAGAGAAAGAGGAACCATGATGGTGAATCCTCTAAGAAGAGGAAGAGACCCAAAGAAACCACTCATGAGGTCCCTAACCCTGACCCGATACCCTTCAACAACCTTGACCAAGAAGAAGACCAAGGGTACGAGGAGCAACATGAGTACGAGGAGGTGGCCCGGATGGAAGAAGATCAAGCTGGTGATCCCGAACCAACCATGATGATCCACACCCCTGCTGCTTTGTGGATGGAACAACAGAAAAATTTGACAGAGGCCATAAGTGCTTTGTCCCTCCGAGACTTTGCTAGAGGTGAAAATGGCGAGCCACTTCCTGCTCGTCGTCGACTAGGAGCCACCATATTGGATTTCGTCAAGATGAACATCGAGAAGTTCTGGGGAGAAGATAAATCTGAGGTAGTCGACAAGGCGGAAGCTTGGCTGCTTGCAGTCAAGAATGGATTCTGCATGCTTGAGGTACATCTGAGTAAGAAGGTCCTCTTTGTTGCACATCTCCTGGAAGGAGCAGCCAAGATATGGTGGGAGACTCACATCCTAGGCCGAGACCTGACCGAGGAACCAATGGCATGGGATGACTTCAAGACAATCTTCACCGCCAGATTCATCTCTGTCTCAGCTAAGATGGAAAAGGAAAGGGAGTTCACCAACATGACTCAAGGAAACTCTTCAGTGGCATACTTCGGGCATAGGTTTTGTATCCTGGAGTGTTTCAGGCATATGATGGATGAGGAAAGAAGGGTGGATCACTTCATAGAGCGTCTTCACCCTGCCATCAAGCCCCATGTGATGGCAAGTAAACCCAGAACCTTCGCTGAGGCTTACAACACAGCTTAAGATATGGAGAGGATTGTGATGCCTGCCCAGCTTCCACCCAAGGGGTACTTGGGTTTCACTGAAGGAACTCAAGGTCAGAAGAATAACCACAAGAAAGGTTCAGGACATCATCATGCTAAAGGAGGATAGGGAGTAAAAGGGAAACCCTGTCAAGAGAACAACTGACCTCCTTGTCGCACCTGCGGAAAGGGGCACATCAGTGAGTATCGCTACCAGAAGAAGACATGCTTTCGGTGCCATCAAGAAGGACACCTACAATGTGACAACCTGACTTTTCTCTCTCCTATCTTGTACCTTTTCTCTCTCACCAAGTAGAATCATACTAATTCAATATCCAATCCATAGTTTGATGGTTGTGGGACACCTTTTCAGTCACACCAATGTTCACTTTTTACCAAATACGAACATTTTGTTGCTTTTGAACTAAAGAATCATGCTATATCATATAACCATAAATCGAACCATTTTATATGATCTTCATACTCTATCATGTATTCCATGTTATAGAGGATTCAATTCTGTTTCTAATGGTGCAAAAATTGTCTCTTTTGGACCTTTAGAGTTCAAGTTATAATACCTTGAAATTTGGCTATTTATACCTTGTTTTAGCTCGATTCTATGCCTTTATCTCTACTGGGCCGGCCAAATAGGCCCAATACAACACTGTAGCCCAATCGCTTGTTCCCTACTCTCCTTCCTCTTTAGGAAACTAACGAACGGCTGGTGAAAATCTCTCTGCCTCCATCCAGTTTTGGTGACCGATGGGAACATTGATCTCCCAACCCTAAACCCTAAGTCCCTTTATAATTCCCTTTCCGACTTTGTTTATTCCCTTAGTTCCTCTAGGTCTGGATGCCAACAACCTCTTCCCTTCTCCCCCTTCTCTTCCGTTCTTGTTTTCCTACCCAGAACCACCTCGGAGAATGGCCAGCCATGAGCCCTCAGCGGCGAAGTCGCATCCAGCGATCGCGGATCCTTCAACACCTACCTCGACCTAGACCGGCCATTTCCTTGGCTTCTGCAGCTGCTCCAGTGTCGGAGGACAAAGGGGGAGGTGTCCCCTATTCGTGCTTGGTTCTCGCGGAGCGGAACAGAGGTTGCAACCAAGCGGGGTCGCGGGAGATCGGTGCAACGATGAGCTGGGGTCTGTAACCTCACGTTTGCAGTGGGTGGCGCGTGAGAGCAAGCCATCATCGTGGGTGGACCCCTTGGAGTGGTAGCCAGCGACACTATCAGTGGATGGCGTCTCCGTTCGGCCCCTGTTTTGGACACCGAAACAGGGGAATCACGAGAAAGATGGGGCCGCATGGCAGGCAAGCGGCTGTCGGCCGTTGGATGGAGGGCACATCACGACGACGACCCAGATGATCCAATCTCGACCACAAGATCCAAGAGAGGACCATGATGGCTCTGAAATCAACGAAGGACACATGCGGACCGCTAGCACCAGTTGGAGCCTGGGGTGCGTGCATCAGATCTCAGGCCAATGGCCCAGATCAATCAATAAATATGAAGGTAACACCCAATCTGAAATCTATATATTTTCGATGTAGAATCTAAAAAAATCATAACCTCCTCATTTTAAGGCCAAATATAGAAAAATTATATATCAAATCGATCCTCTCAAAAAGTTTTACAATGTGAGCATAGTTTTAGGACCTGAGTATGATACTAGTTCTCCTGTTTTGCTGGAAATAGAATCTTTGGCTATGTTGACCACATATAATGCATCCTTATGATAAACCTTGAATATTTAGTATACTTGTACCATGTTGCTCATCAAATTAGTAACTTTTGTTCATTTTGAACCAAACAAAGGTCCTACTCTCCTTGTTGCTCATAGATGACTCCTTTTTGTACATATGTGCCTAGTTTGGACTATAATGTTGAACTTACCCCAAATTGCTAATCTTGCTTCTAATGGTCACCCACCTAATCTTTTAAGTGTTTTTAATGGATTAATGTTGTTGGTCTAAATCATCTTTTAGATCTAGACCTATTGAATCGATGAATCATGATCTAGGGTGCCCTTTTGTGAGTCTTTTAACCCTAGAAATACATGTAAATGCCTTAAACATTGACATGATCATAGAAAGTGCATGGAACGTCATAATGGCATGGAACTTGAACCACACCCACACGATGGACTCTAAATCAGTATAAGGTCATCAAATGTACTAATAAGCAACTTGGAACCCACCTTGGCCAAAACCCTAAAATGCACCTAATTAGGGTTAATGATGAGAATCTAATGCATATATGCAATCTTGTTCTTAATCAGGTTTGGCATGTGGCTAGATGATGAAGGATATGTTAGGTTATGAAATATCTGAATCAAGTATGGGCCTTATCTAGTTATATGACTATCGCTTTCTTGCTTGAAAAGACATATATTGTATGCTTGTTTGTTTACTTGCTCAAATATTGCCATGTAGTATTGCTATGTCTTACTCGATGATTGCCTCATCGGTTTTATAACTTGAACACATATATATATAAAACTCCATTATAATATTATTGATAAAGGGTTAACTCTTGGTTACGTCCTTGAGGTCCCTCTCGTATAAAAGGGTTAGCTAAGCTTGAGCACCCTTACAGACCCTTCCGATGGGAAGATGGTCAAAGGCCTTAAACATGCTTGATATTGTTGGTATAATGGAGTGAAATGGCATAAAATATGGTTTCACTTTTGTTAAACAATTAACGTGTTTATTCTTGTTCATTTAGTCTTGAAATCTTTTTAGAATTATGCAAAGTTTATACATATATGTATCTTTCTGCCCCATACTCAACACCTCATATGTTGACCCATTTCTCGTATTTCATTTTTAGGTTCAGAGATGGCTAGAAGGTTGATGGGCTTGGTGTACTTATTGTAAGATCCAGATTTAGTGCACATGAATGACTTGTACCTTGACTATGGAAATATGTAATTGAATTCATTAATATAATGCATTTTGTATAATTTATACTTGTTGAATGTTGAGACTATGTTGGTTCCTTTCTCTTGTTACTTGTTCATGTGTGCTAATCTTTATGCTTCCACATGTCGCCTTTAGTATTCGTTTGGTTCATGGGACTGGGATTTCAGTTTCGTGATAGATGGTATCAGAGCATGAACAATAACTACACCAAACATTACTCACATGAAACACAAACTAAAGTCACCTTACATCTCAACCCTAGAAACTTAATAAGATGTTCTTTGTGGACTAGGTTGACTTAGCCTCTAGGTTAGAACCTAGATGTTCTAGAACTAGGTATAGACTTGTGTAAATTACCTCCCTTGACATGATTCACGACATGTGCTTAGGATGTCTACACAAGTGTGCACCATGTTCTTACTAGTTCTCTAGGTGTCATGATACTAGACTGCCTCATGAGTGTGGTAACTCGTTTTCATTTTGGTTTTATTCGAATGTAGTATGGTGGTTTTCATCGTCTGTTTAAACGTTGGAGAAAAATTATTTCAAGTATTATTATATGTACATATGAAAAATGTTACCACACGCAGAAAGGCAGTGAGTTTCCATGAAACCTAGGAGAACTAGATTTAACATCAAGTGTAGATGAGAGAGTTTAGATGATAATGATAGTCTCTATAGTTGTCTAGAGCCATGATATAGGTTAGGCAAGTGAGTAAACTAGATAACCCAAGATGATGATGATGATATTGTTGATGATGTTGATGTTGATTAGACCCACGTTTGTCCTTGAGAGGGCCAAGTAGTTTGATGATATGAAATGAGTGTGACCATACATCCCTACCTAGACCTAGCACCTTCTTGATACATGTGACTTAATTGATGTGCTAAACATAGCTGGTGGGTTGGCATGCTTGCTTGTACCTAGTATTGTATATGTTGAGATATGATATATGACATATAGTTGAGACTAGCATGGGCCTCAATCTCTTCACAAAGAAGGACCTCTAGCATGGGACATACATAAACTATGACCTCTCGATATGAGTCAACTCGTCGCGGGAGAAAGTCGGAGTATCTAAACTCCATAATATTTGAAATATTGAGAATATGCATGATGAAATACTTGATGATGAGTCCCTAACTAGAATACTTATAAGTATATGAGTTGAGTGACCTAGTGTGCAGTTTCCTTGAAAATGTCGAACCCTAGATTTCCTATTAAAAGACCTAACCCTAGAGAAAAAGGCAATTGAAAATTTTATGCTTGCTATATAGGTGAGGGAGATGTCCCAAGACTCTAAGATAACATATATGATGTGTGATATCCATGATGAGCCTCATACTCGGGTTAGTAATTGTATATAAAGGAGTCTAGTGGTTACCCTTGTTCCTCGAAAGATGGGTAGAAATTTTTATTATGGGTAGAAGTTTGTGGTTAGCAGGTCTTGTTGGACATATATATGTCTTAGCTTGAGTGGCTTGAGCTCACGAAGCTCTTTCTAGATATAAGTGAGAGAATTCGAAAACCTTAACGTTGATGATAATATTATTGTTTCTTGAGGTAATGCATGATGCATGAAAATAATCTCACTTACGCCCAAAACTTGATATATGTGCAATGAGCCACTCTCATAAGCTAGACCTAATATGAAATCATACTATACATATGTAACTTTGAAATAATGAACTTGATACAATGATGTCTAGAAATCTTATCTTGAATAATCAAGAGTAACATGCCCAATCTCATACCCAATTGAAAAAAAAATGATTAACTTGATATGCTGATGATCTTGGGGTCATAACTTGAATAAAAATGATGATTAAATTGTCTAATTTTAGATTAAAAAAAAAGAACATAATTGATTAGACTTTGTAGAAATCTAAAGTAAAGATGACATACACACTCGATGATAGTCTCGTTTGAGCCATGACCATGAACATGTTCGCTTGATAATTGATAAACATGGATTATGATAATACACCTTGGTCTCATGTGAATATGTGAACAAAACCCTAATGTAGGGATACTAAGGGCCGGGTAAACCCTAATGTTAGGATGATTCCACGTTATGAGGGAACACTAAGTAATATGTATATGATCAAGATGAATACACCCTTGATGATGATAACCTAGTGTGCATCCCATTGTGGGGAATGTCGTGACGACCATGGTAGGATACATGTATGAACTTTGACTTTCGACGATGATCTTGGAATAATTTTGAGGAAGAAATTCCTTTTAAGGAGGGAAGGATTTGACAACCTGACTTTTCTCTCTCCTATCTTGTACCTTTTCTCTCTCACCAAGTAGAATCATACTAATTCAATCTCCAATCCATAGTTTGATGGTTGTGGGACTCCTTTTCAGTCACACCAATGTTCACTTTTTACCAATAACGAACATTTTGTTGCTTTTTGAACTAAAGAATCATGATATATCATATCACCATAAATCAAACCATTTTTATATGATCTTCATACTCTATCATGTATTCCATGTTATAGAGGATTCAGTTGTGTTTCTAACGGTGCAAAAATTGTCTCTTTTGGACCTTTAGAGTTCAAGTTATAATACCTTGAAATTTGGCTATTTATACCTTGTTTTAGCTCGATTCGATGCCTTTATCTCTGCTGGGCCAGCCACATAGGCCCAATACAACACTGTAGCCCAATCGCCTGTTCCCTACTCTCCTTCCTCTTCAGGAAACTAACGAACGGCTGGTGAAAATCTCTCTGCCTCCATCCAGTTTTGGTAACCGACGGGAACATTGATCTACCAACCCTAAACCCTAAGTCCCTTTATAACTCCCCTTTCGGCCTTTGTTTATTCCCTTCGTTCCTCTAGGTCTGGCTGCCAACAACCTCTTCCCTTCTCCCCCTTCTCTTCCGTTCTTGTTTTCCTGCCCAGAACCACCTCAAAGAATGGCCAGCCGCGAGCTCTCAACGCCAAAGTCGTGTCCAGCGATCGCGGATCCTTCAACACCTACCTCCACCTCGACCGGCCATTTCCTTGGCTTATGCAGCTGCTCCAGTGTCAGCGGACAAAGGGGGAGGTGTCCCCTATTCGTGCTTGGTTCTCGCGGAGAGGAACAGAGGTTGCAACCAAGCGGGGTCACGGGAGATCGACGCAATGATGAGCTGGGGTCTGTAACCTCACGTTTGCGGTGGGTGGCGGGCGAGAGCAAGCCATCATCGCATGCGGACCCCTTGGAGCAGTAGCCAGAAGCACTATCAGTGGATGGCGTCTCCGTTCGGCCCTTGTTTTGGACACCGAAACAGGGGAATCGCGAGAAAGATGGGGCTGTGTGGCACGCAAGCGGCTGGCGGCCGTTGGATGGAGGGCACATCACGGCGACGGCCCAGATGATCCAATCTCGACCACAAGATCCAAGAGAGGACCATGATGGTTCTGAAATCAACAAAGGACACATGCGGGCTGCTAGCACCAGTTGGAGCCTGGGGTGCGTGCATCAGATCTCAGGCCAATGGCCCAGATCAATCAATAAATATGAAGGTAACACCCAATCTGAAATCTATATAGTTTCGATGTAGAATCTACAAAAATCATAACTTCCTCATTTTAAGGCCAAATATAGCAAAATTATATATCAAATCGGTCCTCTCGAAAAGTTCTACAGCGTGAGCATAGTTTTAGGACCTGATATGATCCTAGTTCTCCTATTTTTCTGGAAATAGAATCTTTGGCTATGTTGACCACATATAATGCATCCTTATGATAAATCTTGAATCTTTAGTATACTTGTACCATGTTGCTCATCAAATCAATAACTTTTGTTCATTTTTGAACCAAACAAAGGTCCTTCTCTCCTTGTTTCTCATAGATGACTCCTTTTTGTACATATGTGCTTAGTTTGGACTATAATGTTGAACTTGCCCTAAATTGCTAATCCTGCTTCTAATGGTCACCCACCTAATCTTTTAAGTGTTTCTAATGGCTTAATGTTGCTGATCTAAATCATCTTTTAGATCTAGACCTCTTGAGTCGATGAATCATGATCTAGGGTGCCCTTTTGTGAGTCTTTTAACCCTAGAAATACATGTAAATGCCTTAAACATTGACATGATCATAGAAAGTGCATGGAACGTCATAATGGCATGGAACCTGAACCACACCCACATGATGGACTCTAAATCAGTATAAGGTCATCAAATGTACTAATAAGCAACTTGGAACCCACCTTGGCCAAAACCCTAAAATGCACCTAATTAGGGTTAATGATGAGAATCTAATGCATATATGTAATCTTGTTCTTAATCAGGTTTGGCATGTGGCTAGATGATGAAGGATATGTTAGGTTATGAAATATCTGAATCAGGTATGGGCCTTATCTAGTTATATGACTATCACTTTCTTGCTTGAAAAGACATATATTGTATTCTTGTTTGTTTACTTGCTCAAATATTGCCATGTAGTATTGCTATGTCTTACTTGATGTTTGCATCGTCGATTTTATAACTTGAACATATATATATATATATATATATATATATATATATATATATATATATATATATATATATATATATATATATAAACCTCCATTATAATATTGTTGATAAAGGGTTAACTCTTGGTTTCGTCCTTGAGGTCCCTCTCATATAAAAGGGTTAGCTAAGCTTGAGCACCCTTACAGACCCTTCCGACAGGAAGATGGTCAAAGGCCTTAAACATTCTTGATATTTTTGGTATAATGGAGTGAAATGACATAAAATATGGTTTCACTTTTGTTAAACAATTAACATGTTTATTCTTGTTCATTTAGTCTTGAAATCTTTTCAGAATTATGCAAAGTTTATACATATATGTATCTTTCTTCCCCATACTCAACACCTCTTGTGTTGACCCATTTCTCGTATTTTGTTTTTAGGTTCAGAGATGGGTAGAAGGTTAATGGGCTTGGTGAGCTATGCTAGGTGTACTTGTTGTAAGATCCAGATTTAGTGCACATGAATGACTGGTACCTTGACTATGGAAATATGTAATTGAATTCATGAATATAATGCATTTTGTATAATTTATACTTGTTGAATGTTGATACTATGTTGGTGCCTTTCTCTCTTTAATTGTTCATGTGTGCTACGCTTTACGCTTCCGCATGTCGCCTTTGGTATTCGTTTGGTTCATGGGACTGGGATTTCGGTTTCGTGACACCTACAATCTATTTGCCCTTTGCTAGATCCAAGAGGACCAGGACAGGTAGCAACCACACTAGTAGCAACTCCACCTATAGCAGCTCCACCTATAGTTGCAGCCCCACCTGCTGGAGAGAGAAGACAAGCTCTGGTGTTTTCCATTGATAATGAGGATGCTCAAGCTAATGTGAATCGGCTGGTCAAGGGTAATAACCCTTAGGGTTTTCTTTTATGTTTTAAGTTTAAGCATGTAATGGTCTAATGTATGGTGAAAACCAATGTAGTCATGCTTGAAGTGATGGGACATAATGTAAAAGCTTAGTTTGACTCTAGATCTACTAATACTTTCATTTCGAGAAATCTTACAACTATGCTTTGTTTGGATATCTAGGATTTAGGGTATATCTTAGATGTTACAACTCTGAGTGGTCAGATCTTTACATCTTTTGAAAACTCCAATGATACCTGTGAAATATCAAGATCACGAGTTTCCTACAGACTTTATCCTCCTTGATATGAATAACTTTGATGTGATCATTGGTATGGATTGGCTTTATACTTATAGGGCCAATATTGACTGTAGGGAAAAGAAAGTGATCATTAAGAAACCATGTCACCCACCTTTTGTCATTAGGGGTAGGAAAGATGCCACCACCAGCCTATATGTGTCTACCTTGAAAGCAGAGCGGATGATGAGTAAAGGGTGTCGAGCTTTTCTGGCTGTAGTCACCGAGCCAAAACCCAGGGTGCAACCCTTAGAGGAAATAGAGGTAGTTAGGAGCTATGCAGATGTTTTTCCTGATGATCTACCTGGGATTCCTCCCGAGAGAGAGGTAGATTTTTCCATAGAGCTAGCTCCTGGGACAAGCCCTATTTCACGAGCACCTTACAGAATGCCCCTGCAGAGTTGCTTGAGTGGAAGAAACAATTGCAGGAATTGATAGACAAGGGTTTTATCCGCCCTAGCACATCGCCATGGGGAGCACCAGTTCTTTTTGTAAAGAAAAAGGATGGTTCGCTCTGAATGTGCATAGATTACAGGATGATTAACCAGGCTACCATTAAGAACAAATATCCTTTACACCAGATAGATGACTTGTTTGACCAGTTGAAGTCTTCTCGAGTCTTTTCCAAGATTGACTTGAGATCGGGTTACCACCAGTCGAGAGTTAAGAGTGAAGACATCACGAAAACAACTTTTTGAACCGATATGGCCACTATGAGTTTGTGGTTATGCCTTTTGGGTTGTCCAATGCACCCAGTGTTTTCATGAACCTTATGAATAGTGTGTTCTAGCCCTTCCTTGACTCATTTGTCATAGTGTTCATAGACGACATACTAGTTTATTTGGATGACTTAGATCAACATCGAGACCACCTAAGTAAAGCCCTTAATATCTTGAGAAAGAAAAAGTTTTATGGGAAATTCTCTAAATGAGAGTTTTGGATAGACCGAGTCATGTTCCTTGGACACATCATCTCAGGAGGAACGATTGCTATTACAACCCCCATTTCTGGGTTCATTTGGTGAGAAATGTAATTTCTCATATTAAAGATATTTGAACAAATAATGATACAATTTGGTTCTAATAAATGGATTTTGTTTACAATAGCCTTGACATTTGTGTTGTGGGATTTATTGGCTATTGGGCCCAAATAACAAGAAAATTCAATTAGTAAATGAATAATTGAATATTTGAGAAAAGAAAAATGTGGAAACCTCTAGAAGGCAAATCCAAAGAGGGATTTCGTGCCTCTTGGGTTCCTTGGGTTCCAAGGAGTCCAAAGTTGCATAAAGAGTGCAATACGAAAAGAAAAGATCAATTAACTATTTCTTTCGTAAGAAAGAAATTGAAAATAATGTTAAAATGTTGGAAATAAGTGGAAAAAGGTATAATTGGGTTATCCTTGGTGGAATTTCGTATCCCAAGGATTCCTGATGATAAAAGGAATACCAATGAGGAAAATAAAAGAGAAATAAAGAGAAAACCTCGAAAAGAGTTATTTTAATAAGAAATGAACAAGATAATGTGAAATAATGAGTTTTGATGCATCTAGAAGGATAATAGGTATCCTTATGAAGGAATTTCGAAATAATGGAGTGTCTTGGGATCCAAGGAGTCCCAATAAAGAGGAAAGGAAGAGAAAATGCCAAATTTTCAAAATAAAAGATAATATGATACATTATTAGTGATTTTGGTGGCATTGTGAAAAAGGAAGTGATTTCTATTAAAAGAAAATAGAAATTCGTGCCAAAGAATTAAAAGGCAAGAATAATGAGGATAAGAAAAAGGATTTTTGTTTTCCTGTATACCCAAATAATATAGTTACATTAGAAGATAATGATAAGAGAAGAGGTTGCTTCTTAACTAAGGAATATAAGTTTCCTTTTGGGAAAAGAATTGGAGTCCTCGTGGAGGCACGCATTAAGGCTTTGTTGCTTGCCCTTATATAAGAGGGTAGATCCCCCAGTTCGAGTCCAGGAAGGATCCCACATGCACCTCTCTTCATTCTTCTTCTTCTTCATGTATCTTTGCATGAAAACCCTAGAAAAGGGAAGTTTTGCGACCCTGGCACAAAGAGAAGCCCAGGAGGGGTTGCGTTGGAGGCTGGATATGCGCCGAGGTCAGAGAATGACCTAGCCAGCGTTGTCGTGCCCTAAACAACCCACCGAAGCAGCCGCACGGCTGCTTTTGACGTCTACATGTGCAGGTTCGCGCAACACTTCTTGGCCATCTTGGCCCCACCTTAGGTCTTCGCCGGGCTCGCCAGGGAGCGGCGGAAGCAATGACACCCTTCCTAGGGGTTGTAGATAACACCCATTTTTGTGATGTTTTTGGCCTTTATTCTATTATCAAAACTGCCCTTTTCTGCTGTTTTCCTCACTTTTATATGCATTTTCGCAATAATTGACCAAGCAATGCTCTCAGTCCAATATTTCCATCTTTTGCAGAGTTTCCTCCTATTTTGGCCCATGTAGCACCAATAAGGCCATTCCGGCCCGCAAATAAGTCCAAGATTGTTTCGACCCCCCTGGACGCCCGATACGCACGCTGCCCGGTAGGGCTGCGCGATACGATGAAGCGCGACGCAAGGATGCCACGCGAGAAGGTAACGATGGACGACACACCTCTTTACCTGACAGGGAGCCGAGCACGCCGCAACTACTCCATGTGCCACGCGATATCGGCCACCCACCGGCAGGCGCCTCTCGCCACGACGCCTGACAGCCGACCTCCTTGTACCGGGCGATACCCGCGTCAGTCGACCGCCAACTGAACGGCGGAAAGGAGGACACATGGCGCTTCGAGCACCATATCATCTCATGACCAGCTGCCTATAAATAGCAGCTACAGGGAGTCGAAAAGACAGCTTAGACAGTTCAGACAAGCTTGGCCACTTCAGGTTTCAGACTGTCGAGTGATCTTAGGAGGAGGCTGCGAGAGCAGGCGTATCGTGCTCCAGTGTTCGTACCGGGCGACACTGGGCGAGCTCTTCCTCATCCCAAGAGGGAGGGGATTGGTTCACCTAGGACTGTACCGGACAACACTGGGAGCCGATATCGGCCGATGTAGATACGCAACACGAGTATCCGACACCAGTGCCCGGTAGTAGGATACGCAGCTCCATGCCCGACACGATAGAGAACCCGATACGCTCCGCCCGTCAGGCGTGTCGCCCGAGAGGGTGTGCCGCCCGACTTGAGCGTATTGGCCAGGTCCTTGAGCGATGCAGTCGGACATCGCGGTGTGCCGCTTGAGAGAGCGTGTCGCCGGACACGGCTGTATCGGGCTAGGCCCTTGTCCGATATCAGGCAGGATGGTTACTGTAGCCCGTCATCCTTCTACATCAAGAAGGCGACACATATCTTCAATTCTGTTATTTAATTCCTTTACTTATGCGTTGTAATTAAGACCTTTAGTGTTTATAGAAATGGAAATGCTTAATTATTTGCTGCTCTATGCTTGGTGCAATATGTTGGATGATTGCTATGTTTGATATCTGAACTCTAGCTTGCATGTTTTGGATCGCGTTTCGCTTAGCTACCGAATCGTGTTTTCCCGTCGCAACAACTTCGAGAGTTGTGTTGTTCCTCTAGCGTTTGGTCCGGTTCTGGTGTACGAGAGTGCCCGGAACGGAGTTGCTTTAGTAACCTTTCCACTCTAATTTGAGTCCGGTGACCCCGAGAGTGGAACCGATGCCTTGTTAGAGGTGCCCGCTTCGAGAGGAGGGGTACAAGATTGGTTCTACCACCGCTTGTTTTACCGCAGTCCTATCCTTCGTACCTTGCTCTAGCTCTAGTTTTATCTTTCTGTTTCTGTTGCATGAAAACTCCTAAAAACTGCTAAATGCTTAAAACCTTAATCTTTCTAGAACTCCACTTGGATATAGTTTTCTTGTTTTGTTCATGACATCTTTATGCTTCCCTCTTAGGGAATTTATCATCTCTTTTACCTGTCGGAGTGTAACGTGTCGATTCTGGGTTCTCAACACTACCCCCTTGTCCCTGTGTTCGACCCCGTATATCTACTTCTACCCCATAAACAAAGTTGCGGGGGCCTAGAAGGATTCGGGTTTATAAATGTAAAAGCTCGACTACCTCAAATCCGCCTCAAAATTTAGGACGCGCGATTTAGGCCGGTCAACTTTTTGGCACCGTTGCTGGGGACAAGGCTAAAACGGTACTGTAGACAAATCCAATTCCACTAACTACACTCTTGTTCCTCAAGCTTGGAAACGAGCTTGACAACACCCTTTTTCTTTTTCTTTTTCCTTGCTATTTATTCTTAGCCTAGACCAAATATTTCAATTTTCGGACTTGATTTTTTGTGCCTTTCTTTCAGGAACCCTGAAAGAAAGATCCCTATTCCACTGATATCCGACACCATTCGACCGATCGACCGAGCACAGTCATCGACATCATGCCTCCCCGTGTCAACCCGCAACAAGCTGATGGGGGACAACAGGGAAGGCCTAGGGATGAATCACCTCCACCGAGTGGCAATGATCGCTACGACAGAAATGATCAGCAGGGAGATCAGGAATCAGAGCACTCCGAGGAAGGCCACCCCCTTGTCAGGCGTCATCACCGTCATCGACAAAAGCGACACCAGTACCAAGAACTACAGGGAGGAAGCAACATCGATGATTCAGACGAAGAAGAAAAGACTTTAAGGGAGCTAGCCTCCACTAAGGCTAACAATTCCAGATGCCCTGTCGTCATTCTGCGATTCAACACCGCAAACTTCGAACTCAATCTGTCTGTTATTTCCATGATTCAGAACAAAAGCTTTAGAGGGAGTGACAATCCCTATCACCACTTGGATGCTTTTAAGAACATCTGTGATACTATCAAGATGTGGGGGGTTCCCCAGGAGGTGATCTATTGCAAAGGTTTCATCTTCTCCCTAGAAGATAAGGCCCTATCCTGGTATCTTAGGTTACCCCACCAATCTTTGAACGGATGGGGGGCACTAGTGGATGCATTCGTAAATAAGTTCTACCAAACTGAGAAGACAGTGAGAAATAGACAAAGGATAACTTCGTTCATGAAAAGTCTAATGAGAATCTCCATGACGCCTGAGAGCGATATCAAGAATATCAAAGGGACTGCCCTCACCACAACTACAAGAAAGGGTTCTTGATCACTACCTTCTATAACAGCCTAACTCCTGAAGAAAGGGTTTCATTGAACACAGTAGCCGGAAGTGACTTCCTGGGGAAGAAGCCGAGCAGGTCCGAGAAGATCATCAAGAACATGGCCGAGCTGCAAGTCGACACTGACTATGACAGATCTGACCGGGGCCAAGCTAAGAAGGTTAGTGGGGGACCTTCTTTTGAATCCAAGGTGCTATAGACAATCACTTCTCAGATCCAAAGGATAGCTACAGATGTAAAGCAGCTGAAGGAATCTAGTGGAAAGGGTAAGAAACAGGTCGAAAAGGTAATGAAATGTGTAACATGTGGAGAAGGCAGACATGGGGTAGAAAATTGCATCTACACCCAACCAGACGCATCAAGCGATACCGAATCTGATGACGAGGAAACTGAGAAGGTGGCTTTTGTGAATTTCAAAAGGCCGGACCATCCTGGTTTCAGCTATGGCAACAAGGATGCAGCTGAAAATTCGCATCAGTTGCAAAGCGCCTCCAAACAACCTCATGCTTTTAAGCAAAGGGGAGGACCTAGCCAATACCGCAAAAACACTCATTTCCCATCAAACAAAGGGAACTTCCAAGCACAGGGGAAGTATCAAGGGCCTAACCGAGAACAAAGCAAGGGCACGATCCAGGCAGACGTGATTGGCCAGTTATTTGATTTTGTTAAAAAGCAAGATACGATCAACAATCAACTGGCGCAGAGTGTGTTATCAAATTCCGGAGTCTTGAACTCGTTGCAGGTATAACTGGCGGACATGTAGACACACCAACGCCGGATCGACCAACAGCTAGCTCAATTGACTGAGATTGTGAAGAACCCATCGGGAAGGATTCCGTCCAATACCGAACCGGCGAAAAGAACAGGACAATGACCGCAGAAGCGGGGATAAAGATGCAAGAAGAAGAAACTTTGAGCGTCCAGCTGAAGACGTAAAAAGCAGCGCTTCTCGGGAGGCAACCCAAGTTGTCTTTTTAATTCCTAGAATAGGACGTTTTACTTTCCTGCAAGAAAAACATTACAAACATTTTGGGATGTAATAAGGCCCGAGTCAGGGCATGCGCCACATGCGCTGACTCTGTTTTGTGGGTCACCGAAGTATTCTATAGGACGGAATGGGTAGTGCTAGCTGAGGCCGGGACCTTAGTTCCAGGCCAGTGAGTTTTTACTCCTCCACCACTTTTTTTTTGTTGTTTTCAAGTTTCCTTTTTTTCTTTCTTCTAGCTTTTGCTCCAAGGTCATAACAGACAACAACCCTTCCGGCAGGATATGTGCAACATCATGCAATTAGTGTTTCGGGCATCGCAAAAGCCATGACAATAGATGCTCCTAGACGGCGTGAGCCTGTGACGATCGTGCCAAAGGACTGATCACCCTTAGGCCGACGGATGGACTTCCCGTCTCGTGAATGAATTGCCCTACCAGCCGATGCATGCCTGGGATTGCTTGCCGAGTTTTCACCGCCGAGTTTGAGTTTCTATATATACGAACAAGTTTTACCATGTCGGGCTACCTGATTTACTATGTTCGTACTCTCATATCGTGCAAAGGACTTTGTGCTTTTTGCTCCCGTGTCGCGCGACACTTCTTTGCCTTCGTAACGTGCGGAAGTCCCGAACTCTGTGAGGTACAACCCGACAGACCTATCGCCCGGTAGATCTATCGCGCGACAGTCTATGCTGCCTGACGCATTCACTGTTAACAGGTATAGATTATCGGCCTTGTTAACTGAACGGTTTCGTATCGCCCGACATGCATATCACGCAACGTATCTTTTAGTAACTATTTCCCGATATGCCATGTCAGGCGAGTCGTGTCGTTCATTTTGTATCGTCGTGAAGGTCTTGTGCCGGGCGACATGCTGCTTTCTTTTTATATACGAGCCATATCAGACATCTTTTATCGCCCGACACGGCCGCACGTTTGTCGCCCTATCACCTTGTCGTATCGGGTGATACCCATCCCTAGTATCGGCTACATGACTTCACCTCAGAACCTTGTGTGTCACCCGATAATGAGGGGGGGGCGGCAGGCAAATCTTTGTATAGAAAAACACCGGGCCACAGATTCAATTTTTATTATATACTTCTTTCAAAAGCAAACATATTTGATCAAAATATTTCTTTTGTTGTCCTACAGAGATTGCCCGCACCAAGATGACTGCTGTTCCTGTTGACTCTCACGGTAGGAGGATCTACCCCGAGACTGCGGCTGAACCCTCCAACGCCGGGCGGAAGCGCCCGAACCCAAGAACAGTCGAGGCCTCTACAACAGAAAAGAGGGCCAGGGTTGGAGAAGTGGCAACTCCAACTCCAATTTTAACTCCAACGCTCCCAGCAGCAGCAGCAATCTCGGAAGCCTTGGCGGTGAGTTTCGAGCCAAGGAACGACGAGCATACTCGCAGGTATGCTGAGCTAGTGCCCAAAATCTACCGCCCCAGTAGGTTCTGCCACGAAGCCTCATTTGCTGATCTGGGAATCGAAAAGAGGCTGAAGGCCATCCTCGCCGCGGCGGGACTGAAGAAAATCTGCTTCAGTAGGTCTTCCTCATACACTAGGCTGACAATGGAGTTCATGTCTTCCCTCCAACGGGTGAGAAATTCACCAGCAGAGAGAAAAGATTTCGGAGGGCCAGACAGACTCCAGGCCCGACTCTACAACTCGGAGTGCACAATCTCCGAAAGGCTTCTGAACCAGATCTTCTCTTCAAGCGAGGAGGAGAGAATTCTGATGGACAACGGTGAGAGAATCACCGAGGGAGACGGGTTCGATCCCGTGAAGCTCTGGAACAAGTTAACCGGCGAATCTTCGTTCAAGCCGGGAAAGAAGGTAGCTGCTATGCACTCGTGCTTCTGGAGAATAGTGCACAAACTGGTGGCATGCCTCTTGTTCAGCAAGTACGAATCCAACAACATATACACGGAGGAGCTCCAGGTCATGTGGCACATAATGGAGGGTCGAGTGATCAACCTCGGACGATTTTTGCTGAACAGACTACATCCGATGAAGGAAGCTACCAAGGAATACTGCATGGGTGGCATCACCAATCTAATCGCAGTAGGACTCGTGTACCCAAAGGAGCCGCGCAACCTTTCAAGGACGCAAGGCGATGAGGTGTTTGACACCAAGTACCTGATGAGGACCAACATCATTAGGAAGGAGGGGGGAAACTATTTCTATAAGTTCGCAAGGACAAATACACTCCTCCCGCTCCCTCGCTGCGCCAACTACGACGTAGATAAGTTGGTGTTCACTACATCCGAGATTGAAGCTGTAGCAAAAGGCGCAACCCCCACCACCGCCACCAAGGCCCGAGAAATGACAGTTCCAGAGCTACCAGGTACAACCGCCAGTAGGGTTGTCGTCACCCCAGCTATATCAGCCGCCGCATCAACAAGAAGGGTGGTATCCGACAGAGAACCGGTGATCGTTGGGGTCACCGAGACAGAAACTCCGGGAGCTGCCGCGGAAGAGACGGCCGCAGCCCCTGTCATCCCTGAAATGCCTGTAGAGGCAGAAGAAGAACCTGAGCCGGACACCAGCAATGCGGTGTTCGCCAAGGCCCTGAGAATGGAGCTTGAGGGAGCTCAGCTGACACCTACGCCGCAGCATGTGTCGCCTTTTATAGCAGGAGAGGAGATCGCCAACAGTGCGGAGGTGAACCAAAGTTCGCCCACACCACAGCCGTCCCCTTGCCGACGAAAAGGCAAGGCGATAGCTACTGAAGCAGCGCCGTCGCCCCGCCTGGTGGCATCGACAATGCAAACTGTTTATATAAAGTCTACCACAGCTGGTAAACCATCGCATGAGAAAGAGGTCGCGAGGACGGAAGGAAGATCTACCGGAGCTTCCCCGTCGCTCGGAATGACACTCAGGAACGAGCTCGACAGGTTGCGGGAGGTAACAGATACCAACTCTGACATTTGTATTTCCCTAACCCGGAAATATGCGCCTGTTCAAGATAGGATGAGAAGCCAAGAGCGAGAGCTGCTGAGCGGACTAGAGGCCGTAAATTCAATAATGCATCAAGTTCTCCAACGCCTCGACAAGATCGAGGAGAGGCTGGATAGAGGGGACGACCATCCACACCGAAGGCAGCCGAGACGGTCACCGTCACCTCCGAGCCGTGGCTCTCCATCATCTTCGTCAGCATCTCCCTCGACATCAGTGTCACCCTCCTCCTCCAGCAGACGATCCTCAACACCCAAGGAGGGGACGCAACCGATGTCCACCAACGGAGCTCCAGCAAGACAAGCGAGCTCCGTAGGTCCCAAGGAAGAAAATCCCTCAATCCCCCTGGATGATATTGTAGATGATAACGGAGACGTCAACATCGGGACAAACTCTTCTGACGAGTTGGAGGGAGAAAAGGTGGATGTGTACGCAACCAATGAAAGACACTTCCCCCGAGGTAGACGCTCGATGGCAGATAGGTTCCCTGAGCCATCAGAGATACCTTCCTTCGAGATGGCCGACTTTGACAGAAGGGCCATCGGCTACCTGTCGATCAGAGACCAAAAACGGTTAGACATGGTCCTAAGATCGCAGGCAGATGAAGAAGACGTCATCTGAAGTGACAGATACTTCTCCGTACGATGGGGAACACTCCGCAACATGTTCCGCTCGACGGCCGTCATCGGAAAAAGGCTATTCAGGGTCCTCGAGAATGCTATAATAGAAAATATCGATAGTAGGATAGGTCGGAAGAAAATATACTGTGCCACCCCGACCTTGGCGAGAAGGTTGATGTGTAGAGAACTAGACTCCTCTGCGGTGTCCAACATGCTGCAGCACATTGACGAGCACAACCCTAACCTCGTGTTGGCGCCGTACAAGCACCGCAACATATGGTTCCTCTACGTAGCAGACCTAAGGAACCACGAAGTCCGGCTCCTGAACTACAGCCACAACGAGGTGCCGCACTCCGGGATCGCCTTCAGCTGCCCGGAAGACAAAAACATGAGGCTTCTACCGGTGCGTCTTCAAAGAGTTATCAAGCGAGGAGCCAAATGCCACGACGGCATTTGGAACTTCTTTTCTATTCATAACTTCCCCGTCCAGGCTGAAGAGGGAAGCGGAAACAGTGCCTTAGTCGTCTAAAGTGCCATTGAGGTGCTCAGTACATTTGGCAAGTTGAGGGCCCTTAGGGGCCATTGTTTCTATCAATGCAGGGGAACCTACGCCATATTGCTGATCAAGGACAAGCACTATTTTTGGGACGCAGGGGTACCGGAGCAGCTGCTGGATAGTGACCTAGATGAAGACTCTTCTCAGTCCAGTAGCCCCTCAGAAAAACAAGAAGAAGTGGCGACCGTCAAACATGGAGCAGGCAAGGAGCTGATGGTCCTTAAGAAAGTGCACGGGATGGAAGAAACTGCTTCGCCTAAAGCCACAGAAGGGATGATAAAAAACTTTGACCGTTTCTCGTGCGCTACGCTCACGTAGGAGCAGGTAGATGTAATCCTTCTGAAGTTAGCAGATGCTACCCCGAGGAATATCATTTACAAGGTGGGCAATGTCGTAGTCCCAATTGATGAGCTAAGGGACGTGGTTAAAGAAGGAGGATGTTTGGCGATATATGTATTAACCGCTTGTGTCCAAATATTACAACCAAAGTTCGACCACACATATATAGCCCATCCTATACTGTTTAACGACGTTTGCCTAGCTGACGAAACAGGAGCACAGAAACCTTTTTTGGAAGAGTTGGAAAGCGGAGTCCCTAGCCAAATCTTTCTGCCAATTCTTCATTATAACCATTGGACGCTCCTGACGGTGTACACCCGGCAACGAGCAGGAATCTTTTACAACATCTCGGACGGCAACAAGAACCATCCAGTGCCGTGTACATCAGAACTGCTGTCATCCGTCGAACGCTTAACTTGGAAATACTACGACGGGGTGACAAAGATGATACAACCATTCCTGGACACACAAGCAAACAAATGGCACGAGCTTCAGTTCTGCCACCGCAGCCCACAACAAATCCCATTATCCAACGACTGCGGCATCCACGTCCTGGAATGGATAGCAAATAAAGAGACGCCTGACCAGCTCCATCTCATTGATTACCACAGCAAAAGAGGAGAATATGTGTGGGAGCTTTTATCTGATGAAGGCGCGCTCGTCGGCTAACCCTCACTGGATTAGCATTACCTTGCCGAATATACTTCACAACTCTGGGACAGAGTGTGGAGTAAGTTTGGGGGGGGTACCATGGTACCAATGAGGGAGGTACAAAATTCTGTCAAATTTTCTAACTTAATCCTTTGATTCTTTTGTTTATCATGTATACATATACTTGTTCATATAAAACTATTAGATACATATACATGTTCATATAAAATTTTAAAAATTTTTGTCCCTATGTATATGTACAAAGTTTCTGTAATAATAATAAAAACCAGTTGTGACTTTTTGCAAACTTTGCCTTCTGTATGCTTAACGAGTTACAAGTTCTGTTATATTTTTTTGGTAATGCTGCTTCAAACGAACATATGAATATGTTTCGTCTTGCCAAATATTTCGACAAATATAATAAACTCACAAACAGCTAAGAGACAAGTATGGAGAAGAAAAAAGCTGCCCAAACAGCAAGAATCTCTTTGTTTCCCTTACCCGATAAAAATCCTAAAAATAGAGAGAAACCTTATGAGAGTGAATAAAAGCATGAGAGTTGTGCCCAATAAAAGAAAAAAATACACATACTTGTTTTCCAAAAGTACCCATCATTAGGCATGGTAGATCCGGGGCAATGGTACGTAGGATGTGAAATCACTGCTCTATAGCCAACTGGCTTGGACTGTAGGGACCACTTGCCCCTTAACGGACCCTTACCTGGATGGACCGATGGGAAACAAGAAGAAAACCCAAAAAGCCTTAGCCTACCTTATACACAACTTTCTGCCCCGAAAATAAAGCTGTTTGGTGTGGAAGCTAACTTCGGAATCATACAACAACGTCTCACCAAAGCTGTAGAGAAATAATCTTACTTAAACAATAAGGCAAGAAAGACAAAGTCTTTTGTTCATAATGAGGCAACATTATCTCTAAAGGCATTACGATACTTGTTTTACATCTTGGCCTGAGAGGCATACTACACAAGAAGAAGCATCGACAAATAAAGTTTAGATATTGATTGAGGACAATCAAAACGCTAAGTTTGGGGGAGTTGATAACACCCATTTTTGTGATGTTTTTGGCCTTTATTCTGTTATCAAAACTGCCCTTTTCTGCTATTTTCCTCACTTTTATATGCATTTTTGCAATAATTGGCCAAGCAATGCTCTCAGTCCAATATTTCCATATTTTGTAGAGTTTCCTCCTATTTTGGCCCATGTAGCATCAATAAGGCCATTCCGGCCCGCAAATAAGTCCAAGATTGTTTCGCCCCCCCCGGACGCCCGATACACATGCTGCCCGGCAGGGCTGCGCGATACGATGAAGCGCGACGCAAGGATGCCGCGCGAGAAGGTACCGATGGACGACACGCCTCTTTACCCGATAGGGAGCCGAGCACGCCGCAACTACTCCATGTGCCGCGCGATATCGGCCACCCACTGGCAGGCGCCTCTCGCCACGATGCCCGAAAACCGACCTCCTTGTACCTGGCAATACCCACGTCAGCCGACCGCCAACTGAACGGCGGAAAGGAGGACACATGGTGCTTCGAGCACCATATCATCTCACGACCAGCCGCCTATAAATAGCAGCTACAGGGAGTCGAAAAGACAGCTTAGACAGTTCGGACAAGCTTGGCCACTTCAGGTTTCGGACCGTCGAGTGATCTTCGGAGGAGGCTGCGAGAGCAGGCGTATCGTGCTCCAATGTTCGTACCGGGCGACACTAGGTGAGTTCTTCCTCATCCCGAGAGGGAGGGGATTGGTTCACATAGGACTGTACCGGGCGACACTGGGAGCCGATATCGGCCGATGTAGATATGCGACACGAGTGCCTGACACCAGTGCCCGACAGTAGGATACATAGCTCCATGCCCGGCACGATAGCAAACCCGATACGCTCCGCCCGTCAGGCATGTCGCATGAGAGGGTGTGCCGCCCGACTTGAGCGTATCGGCCAGGTCCTTGAGAGATGCAGTCGGTCGTCGCGGTGTGCCGCTTAAGAGAGCGTGCCGCCCGACACGGCTGTATCGGGCTAGGCCCTTATCCTATATCGGGCGGGATGGTTACTGTAGCCCGTCGTCCTTCTATATCAAGAAGGCGACACATATCTTCAATTCTGTTATTTAATTCCTTTACTTATGCGTTGTAATTAAGACCTTTAGTGTTTATAGAAATGGAAATGCTTAATTACTTGCTGCTCTATGCTTGGTGCAATATGTTGGATGATTTCTATGTTTGATATCCGAACTCTAGCTTGCATGTTTTGGATCGCGTTTCGCTTAGCTACCGAATCGTGTTTTCCCGTCGCAACAACTTCGAGAGTTGTGTTGTGGCTCTAGCGTTTGGTCAGGTTCTGGTGTATGAGAGTGCCCAGAACGGAGTTGCTATAGTAACCTTTCCACTCTAATTTGAGTCCGGTGACCCCAAGAGTGGAACCGATGCCTTGTTAGAGGTGCCCGCTTCGAGAGGAGGGGTACATGATTGATTCTACCGCCGCTTGTTTTACCGCAGTCCTATCCTTTGTACCTTGCTCTAGCTCTAGTTTTATCTTTCTATTTCTGTTGCAAGAAAACCCCTAAAAACTGCTAAATGCTTAAAACCATAATATTTCTAGTAACTGAAAAACACTAGAGGGGGGTGAATAGAGTTTTTAAATTAATTTTAACAATTTGTTGAACTCAAACAACCACAATTAAAATTGGAAGAAGGAGACATGTGTTTACAGTGGTTCCAACTTTAGCAAATAATAAATTTGTCAGTCCACTACCCGGTTGCTTACCCAACTGAGATTTTGAAAGTATATATTTTATTACCTTCTCAAGGATTTATACAAAATACAATACTTTCCTTTACACCCTTTGAACAGCCTTCACTTGAAGTAGGTGCACCAACTTTGAGGTAGCCTTCTTGAAGTAACTCCAAGCTCCCCCTTGAAGTAGCCTTCCTCTCTAGAAGTAACCTCCCGTTGCACCAGCCTTCTGAAGTAGCTCAAAGTCACCTTCTTCACCAAGAAGATCTCCACCTTCTCCAATCAGCAGCCTCCAACCTAGGAGTAGCAAGGAGAGTACAAACGATAATAGAGAACAAGAAAGGAAAAAGGAAATTACAACTTATCCTTTGTAGCCCAAGGCTTGATTTGCCTAGATCAAGTGTATAGATCTCCTAACAAAGTGTATGGACTTGTGATAGCAGTGAGTAGGAGATACTAGCCTATAGGACACGAATTTTGAGCTAAGGAAGGAAGTAGCCAATTTTTACAATGCTCAAATTGCTCACAAACAGATTGCTCAAAGTATGCTCAAGGATTTCTCAAGTGTAGCAAGTATGTTTTAGTGTCCTATGGCTTGTCCTATGTATAGGAATGGACTAAGGATGCTTAAGGACGTTCTAGACAACTTCTAGGGGTTTCTAAGTGCTTAACTAGCCGTTAGGTACAAGTTTGTTGCTTTAACAATGGCTAATTAATTAATTCTACAGTTGTTGCCAGAGACCATCTCGGTCGAGGAATGGTCGACCGAGACACCTACTCGGTCGAACTTTTGTCGACCGACAGGCTCTCTGGAACAAGTGATTTGCAACGTCTATCTCCAACTGCCAACTACCTTGTTAGTTGTGTCTAATAGCTACTTTGGATCTTTCTCGGTCGAGAAGATTGTCGACCGAGAGTGTCTCGGTCGAGGAGTTTGTCGACCGAGATTGATCTTGTTTCAATGTTTCAATTTAGGCACTAATTATATGTACGAGTGTGCATATGTGATCCTATTTGAAGAGGATGACCTGTCTAAATGTGGTGTTTAGCTAGGGAGAATTTAACGCTTGATTTACATGAAATCTAAGTGCTTGTACATTATATATTTGTACAAGTTTTTACAAGGCGAGTACATTTCATGAAAACATAAACATGTAAACATATGGATTTCCCTAGTTGCTTTGTCATCCACCTTAATCCTGCACACTCAAGTAGCTCGTTAGATCAATAAGAATGAAATGTTTGTCATAATCAAAACAAAGGGATTTATAGATGTCCATTTAGCCAACAATCTCCCCCTTTTTGAAGATGACAAACATTTCCAAAATATAAATGAAAGAAATATAAAACATATGAGTTTCATACCTGAAGATTACCTTTTGTAGACATTCTTGTTTTGCAAGTAAGTGCTTGGCCTTTTTCATTATGAAACTCTGTTATTATAGTTTTGATCTTTATTTTATTTTGATATTCTTTTCTCCCCCTTTGTCATTTCAAAAAGATATCCATGTTGAATATTTGATATTACTTCTCCCCCTTAATTTTATACTATGCTCCCCTTTAGATAGATATCCCAAGGTATAAGTGCTTTGCAATAGATGTCAATTTAGCCATAACTTTAACTTTTAGGTATTTGTAAAGATTTTCATCCTTTTTGATTTATTTGTATTTATTACTCCCCTTATTTTGTATGCTCTACTATAGTCTTATAATCCAAATTCAAATGATGCCAAAAAAAATATCCATTATAAAGATAACCAATTTCATTACAAGCATGAAAAGATAGCCAAATCATGTAAAGATAACCCATTTATTACAACTTTGCAAAGATTCCATTACAACTAATACAACTCCAAATCTCACTAGAAAGACTTAAGAATTACATCAACATCAGGGTCTTTCCCAAGAAAAGGCTCAACTCCATAATACTGGACCAAAGTTTGCCACTCCAGAGCACCTGTCTTGGTTAAGGCATACGCTTCCAAGAAGGTAGGAACCCGATCAAATCGGAAATGAGCAGCAATATCTTGTAGTTGCATTGATGAAAACTGGGTATGCGTGAGATCTGTAGATGGTGGAGGTGGAGGTTGATAGTAGTTGTAAGATGGATTATATGGATTGAGCATGCCCGGATTTAAAGAATAAGGATATTCATCTGGTTGGTTTGGAGAAAGGGTTTGCATTCTTTGGTTTAGATAAGTCATGGCATGATGGTTATAATCTAATTGTTTACTAAGATGATATTGTGACCCAGCAACATAGGTTAGAGTGTTTTGGATGGGATCATAGGGTAGGCTGGTAGGAGGAGGTGGAGGTGGAATATCTTGGGTAGATGTCTCTCCTTCTACCCTAGCCCTCTTATGACCGAAATCAATTCCCATTTTTTCTACAGTATTCTTACTTATTTTTTGTGGTCTACGCTCCCATGTATATCCCATATCCTCAATTTGGGTCTTAAGAAAATGTTGAGTAATTTGGCATACAAGATCAGCATATGGAGGATTGCCAGAAAACTCAAGCATGTTTTTAAGAATGATGCGGATAAAATTTGTGGGAATACGTTGGATAATAGCATATATTAGACACATACGAAAAATAGGAACTTCAGACTTATTTGCTCTAGGATGTATGTTTGTTGAAACAATAAGGTTTACAATCCTAGCAGCTGGTTTGAGATTGATAGCATAGTATGTGCCTCTATCTTCGTGACAGGTTGTATTGGATTGAAAAATGGTTCTTTTGATGTCACTAAGACTAACGGTATGGTTATCTTGGGAAAATTGATTAAGTGGGTTTCCAGTGGTAAGGTCAAGGGTGTCTTGATATTCATCTAGGTCAATATTTAGCATGTCAAGAATATCTCCTTCAGTAAATCGAAAGCTATGCCCATTGACCATAGTATAGAAGAAGATGGTTTCTCTTTTAGAATGGGAGATGAGGTTAGCATAGAATTCATTCACTACCTTGTTGAAATAGGAAGGGAAAGAAGGGTTGATGAATTCTTTCAACTTTTGCACTTCAAAAAGATCCTCCAAGTCGACGATGTTGAGGAAGTCCATAACTTCAACTGGTCGTCGTGGGAGAGGAGCTTTGGAGGAGAGCCGTAGATAGCGATCACCAGCATCTCCGTCGACGAAGGCAATGTCGTTGATGATCGTCAATGGTGGAGTAGCCTCCCTTTGTTTCCTGCCAGCGACCTTCTTCTTTGCACGAGCAGAGGATGATGCCATTGTGTTGCTTGAAGGTGGAGAAGAAGCAAGGAAGTCTTGGGGATGAGGATGCTAAAGATTTGCACAAGAATTCACTAGAGAGAGCCTATGGAAACAAGAATATGAAAGTGTGAAGAAGTGACCCGTTTTTGGTCCCTTTTATAGCAATCCAGTGATCGGGTCGGTCGACAATTTGTCGACCGAGCGTCCGCAATGGTCATATTCCAGACGCGCCACTCGGCCGTCCAACGGTCGAATTGCAACGGTCGGCCGTTTAATGGTAACGGTCGGATTGCAATGGTCATATGCCAACGGCTCTTTCTCGGTTGAGCAATTGTCGACCGACACTGTCTCGGTCGAACAATTTTCGACCGGAAGTGTGTCCGATGTTAGGTTTGTCTAGATTCTGTCGGTCTAGAGAGGTGGGCAGACCGAGAGGTTTTCGGTCGAAGATTCGTCGACCGACAGACTTACTGGGTATGAATTTTTAAGCTGATGATAGACTGAATTTGTAGAGCATATATATTTTCTAAGGGAGTAATATTTTGTTTTATTGACAATATTGGGACAATTTTGTGATCATAAATTAATTTTTCTTTTAATCACAATAAAATGATATTCAAATAGTTATTGTGTCAAACTTATTTTAGGTCGAATTTGACTACGACCATAGCGCCCCTTGGTCAAATTTCATTTTAACCAAGAGGCAGATTTACATATTTTTCAAATTGAACATTATGAAGTATAATATCTGCATAAGATTTGATTAAGTATCAAGTTGAAGCATAATACTTAATATGAAAACATTTGTCCTTTTCTTAAAATATAGGTTTTGCTGTAGTAATATGAATATCAAATTTCACGTCGTTTAGTATCCTCATAAGATTCTTTACAGAAGGCACACTAAATTGAAAAACACTAAATATCTCAAGTCTTTTAAAGATACTAATTGAGAGATTTTATCTTATGTGTTGCAAGCATAACATATTACCAATAAAGCATTTGCTTGCCTATATATATATCATCACAGATCCATGCATACAATTATCTATCCAAGCTAATCACAGTACCAAATGGTGAAAGCATATCCATGATGTAATAACAGAACAATAACAGTAGATAATCACATGATTTTAATCACATGATTTCTATATGGATAGACCAGAAAATAAAGAAATCATGTGAATAATGATATAAATTTTCTTTTCATTAAACTAAGCATAATTTCAGTTTAAACTTAAATCATTTAGGGAATAAACTAATATTAATTTAAGTTTTTAGGGATGATTTCCAAAAAAAATATATCCAATCATTTATCATGAATAGATAGCAATTTTATCAAAGAATTCAGCAATTTTGCAACAGACTGGAAATCAGTGACATGCTCGGTCGATAATTTCTCGACCGACAGTATCTCGGTCGACAGTCTCTCGACCGACAATATTCCTGAAACTGTTAATTGCTTCCAAATAAAACATAATTATGTAAGTTAAATATTTAGATACTTAAATTTATTTGTTATCCCATTATGTTGAGTTGAGATAGACCTAGAATTATGCAACTAAGGTTCTTGGTCATATCTCAATTTAATTGCGTTTATTTAGTTTGGAGGTTTTGGAACCCAAACTAACTCGACATCTTTTCTCTTGTAAGGACATGAAAAGGAATAATGACCAAGGCGCAAACAATAATGACAGCATATCGAGTCAACCTCATATCTTTTTCTATGGTTGTGTGCAGTGTTGTCATATCGTGATGATGTTCCTTTAGGTACATATATAGATTGATGTGTTTGTGACTTTCTCCAACTAGGTTGTTGATAGGATTTCCCTTTAGGCTTGTAACTTAGTCCTCTTCTCCCGATTTGATGATAGGGATTATCTAAGATTTTATCAAGACTGCCATTACTATTCAAATTACTAACTTTTTGTTGTAACTTGGCAATCTCTTCCATTCTCTTCTTGATATCTAGTTTTGCTTGATCTAGATTAGAAGACAATGAATTTCTTTCTTTGACAATAGAATCATAATCTAGATGGTTGCATAAGATGGGTTGTTTTTGAAGATCATTCACTTGACTTTGCAAATTATTCTTCTCTAAAGAAAGTAGATTACAATTTGCCTCTATAGATTTTATCTCAATATCATGATCTTCAATGATCTTTTTAAGATCTTCGTTTTCAGATGTAATAGCAAGAAGCTTAGCATGTAATTCATCATTTGCTTTATTAGATTTCTTTAATTTCTTCTTGCATTCAACATATTTAATATGTGTTTCTTCAAGGCTAGCAACTAGTTCTTCTTTAGATAAATCAAAAAGACTTACCTCTTCTTCTTCTTCCTCGCTAGTTGTAGCAATGAGACAATCTTTGTTCTCATCTTCCTTCTTTGATCTCCATGGGCATCTAGTTGTTGTGTGGCTTGTTCCTAAGCACCAGTTGCAACATGTTGTAGTTTTGTCCAAGCAGCACCTTTTGTTGTGATTGTAATCACCATTACCCTCCATTCTTCAAGACCTGGTTAGGGTTCCTTGAAGCCTCGCTCTGATACCAATTGAAAAACACTAGAGGGGGGTGAATAGAGTTTTTAAATTAATTTTAACAATTTGTTGAACTCAAACAACCACAATTAAAATTGGAAGAAGGAGACAAGTGTTTAGAGTGGTTCCAACTTTATCAAATACTAAAGTTGTCAGTCCATTACCCGGTTGCTTACCCAACCGGGATTTTGAAAGTATTTATTTTATTACCTTCTCAAGGATTTATACAAAATACAATACTTTCCTTTACACTCTTTGAACAACCTTCACTTGAAGTAGGTGCACCAACTTTGAGGTAGCCTTCTTGAAGTAACTCCAAGCTCCCCCCTTGAAGTAGCCTTCCTCTCTAGAAGTAACCTCCCGTTGCACCAGCCTTCTGAAGTAGCTCAAAGTCACCTTCTTCACCAAGTAGATCTCCACCCTCTCCAATCAGCAGCCTCCAACCTAGGAGTAGCAAGGAGAGTACAAAGGGTAATAGAGAACAAGAAAGGAAAAAGGAAATTACAACTTATCCTTTGTAGCCCAAGGCTTGATTTTCCTAGATCAAGCGTATAGATCTCCTAACCAAGTGTATGGACTTGTGATAGCAGTGGGTAGGAGATACTAGCCTATAGGACACGAATTTTGAGCTAAGGAAGGAAGTAGCCAATTTTTACAATGCTCAAATTGCTCACAAACAGATTGCTCAAAGTATGCTCAAGGATTTCTCAAGTGTAGCAAGTATGTTTTAGTGTCCTATGGCTTGTCCTATTTATAGGAATGGTTTAAGGATGCTTAAGGACGTTCTAGACAACTTCTAGGGGTTTCTAAGTGCTTAACTAGCCGTTAGGTACAAGTTTGTTGCTTTAACAACGACTAATTAATTAATTCTGCAATTGCTGTCAGAGACCATCTCGGTCGAGGAATGGTCGACCGAGACACCTACTCGGTCAAACTTTTGTCGACCGACAGGCTCTCTGGAACAAGTGATTTGCAACGTCTATCTCCAACTGCCAACTACCTTGTTAGTTGTGTCTAACAGCTACTTTGGATCTTTCTCGGTTGAGAAGATTGTCGACTGAGAGTGTCTCGGTCGAGGAGTTTGTCGACCGAGATTGATCCTGTTATAATGTTTCAATTTAGGCACTAATTATATGTATGAGTGTGCATATGTGATCCTATTTGAAGAGGATGACCTGTCTAAATGTGGTGTTTAGCTAGGGAGAATCTAACGCTTGATTTACAGGAAATCTAAGTGCTTGTACATTATATATTTGTACAAGTTTTTACAAGGCGAGTACATTTCATGAAAACATAAACATGTAAACATATGGATTTCCCTAGTTGCTTTGTCATCCACCTTAATCCTGCACACTCAAGTAGCTCGTTAGATCAATAAGAATGAAATGTTTGTCATAATCAAAACAAAGGGATTTATAGATGTCCATTTAGCCAACAGTAACTCCACTTGGAGATAGTTTTCTTGTTTTGTTCGTGACATCTTTATGCTCCCCTCTTAGGGAATTTATCATCTCTTTTACCTGCCGGAGTGTAGCATGTCGATTCTAGGTTCTCAACACTAACCCCTTGTCCCTGTGTTCGACCCCGTATATCTACTTCGACCCCGTAAACAAAGTTGTGGGGGCCTAGAAGGATTTGGGTTTATAAATGTAAAATCTCGACTACCTCAAATCCACCTCAAAATTTAGGACGTGCAATTTAGGCCGGTCAGTTGTCGGGGGCCAGGGAGGGAAGGAGAAGCCACCCAGCCGCAGCTAGGGCGGCAGGAACCAGCAACCGCGAGGTTGAAGAAGGCCAGATGGCCTTGGACCATTTTTCCCTTCGTGGGCTGAAGCAACGGCCGACTTAAGGGAGGGTAATCGCATCTTTTCGTCATGTTTTCAAAAGGTCAAGCAACGTTGCATGAGCTTGATGACGTGGTGCCATCCGGTTGGCCAAGTAAGTAAAATCTCTAAATTCATAATTAAAGATTGGTAACTCTGATTAGGACAAGTAATATATGAATTTTGATCAGGAGAACAAGAGGAATTCAATAAAAATGATATCAAAGATTGATTCCGTTCATAATTGCAAAAGTACAATAAGTTGATGAAAAGTGCATTAAAGTTAAGTTAAAAACCCTTTTTGTGATTAAAGGTTGAATCTAGTATGCTTAATGAGTTAATTGAAGTATTAATAACCTGTTGAATGATAATGTTAGATTTGAACCCGATCTAGATGAAAATTGCATGATTTAGGGTTTTTACCCCATATGAGAATGATTAAGTATTTAGAAACCCTAAATTTAGGGTAAAAGAGGATAAGATCGTATATGATTTGAAAATATGAAAATATGTTGTAAAATGATGGTCCTAAGTTATTTGCACATAAAAGTCCTTAATTATGGATAAATACCCTATATGTAGTGATTGGGGTTTTCTCATGAATAAAAGGTAGATTGATGGTAAAATGAGTTCATATGTTAATTAGACCCTAATGAACTTTGAATTAATGATAGATGCGTATAATGATCTTGTCATGGATTAAAAGGATAAAAATAGTAGCTTTAATGAAAAGAAGCTTGATGAAATTAATTAATGATTAATGTACCTTTAATATGGAAATAGAGTTACATGTTGTTAAGATAACCTTAATATTGAAGAATAGATGAGATAATTAGGGTTTATGAGTAACGGCATAAAATTAGGGTTTAATATGGTAAAAGATGAAGGGAAACCCTAATTGCAAAATGAAACCCTAAAATGGATACAAAAACCCTAGAAAGTGAATCCAAGTCAATAAAGTAGATTCTTGATAAAGTGTGTAACAAATAGAGTCCATATTCGTTTTAGGAATTATGTGATTATTGAATTGCTTGCTTGGATTTCATTCTTGGTTGGATTTGCTTAATGCTGTGAAATCATCAAATCAGGTATGTGGTTACACTTATGATTATCCCGACTAGTTTTTCGAGGATTTTATCGACGTTTCCCTCATGGTTTGAAATAACTGTTGGATGATTTTATTTCATGCAACTATAGAGTGACTATGACTATCACTATGAATATACATGTATAACAGGCTAGATCCGGGACCACCTCTGTGGCTTGTCAAGGCTAAAAAGGGGTAACCTAGAGTAAGGTCTAGGTTATCGTGGGTCAGAAATTGGGCTACCAAGTGTAGTGCCATGAGACCCATTATCTTGCCATGAGTTAAGGAGTGGGCTACTTACGAGTAGTGCCATGTGACTCAACCCTAGAAATTGGTTCACCTATAGGTGGGACCACGAGGGATTTAATGGGGATCTACCATAAGCAAGGTCGTATCCAGGTCCACTGTAGGGATAGCACAGAGGATAGGGTACTCATGGATCACGGAGTTATATTTAAAACGTAATCTTGGTTGTTAAATGATTAATTGAATGATTATGTTGTTGTCATAGTTTCACGTTTATTGTTTCCCCACATACCAGCTTCGGCTGACTGATGTTTTGTTTGTCGGCGTTTTAGGTTCAAGCCAAAAGGACAAACAATAAATCCTCATATTGCGAAATACATGAAGTAAAATACAAGGAGGACTAGTTAGAATAGAATCCATAAGTGGATAGAAGTTTAGAGATCCAAGTTTTCAAAAAGGTATGGAAAAGTTTATTTTTTCTTACATCTTTTCAGTATAGATTGTTGAAATTTAATAATTGTTCTTGGTTAAGTGCCGAACCTTTGATCCGATAGTTATGGGTACGGCTTCGACCTCTCGGTCTCCCTTAATTGGGGGTTATCGGGAGGTGGGGTCGTAACATTTGGTATCAGAGCGTAGGTTCCTCACTTAACCATTAATAATTATTAAATTTTACAAACTCCATAGAACCCAAGGGAGTTATTAGAGGATTATCCGAAAGACGGAGGTGTCTAGAAAAGGATCACGACCGGGGGCTGGCAATATTTTCCTCCGCACCGCTAGTCGGAATACGAGGACTCCCGGATCTGTGTGACTGCCTGGCCAAAGTCTTAGGTTATGAATCAAAATAAGATACCTTTAGGACTTTTTCATCTTATTCATCCCGTATCATCACAAATTCTATTAAGAACCTTAAGGATTAAGGTTTTCCCTCTTCTCCTCACCCTCTTGAGGTATGGGTAAGATTAATAAGGTCTAAGGAATCCTCCATCAAATTAATGAAAAACATGTAATTAAGATGTCATGGACATAAGCTTAATAAAGTAAGCATAAATTAAAGAATAGATACATGCTTAGGTCGTATGACATAAGTTTTCATGCCCTCAGGAGATACCTGAGGATAGACCTCCTTGTCAGGAGGATGAGTAAAGAAAGTTAGTGTTGGAGATAGAGATCTCCGTTGCGAGTAGAGACCTGGCACATCCTCTGAGGATGATGATAACCCTAACCCTAAGTATTGGTTAGAGAGAGATGAAGTGGTGAATAGATATCACGATAGACCAGGTGTTTGAAAGGACATGCCTTTGGGATGCCATATAATCCATGGGTGACCTAGTACCTTTGGCAACCCAACCCTGGGAAGGGTCGTGCATGTTAGAGTAAAGGATAGCTCCTTCGATGATGATGTTAGTGGAGGACCTATAGAAACTCTATGGGCTTATGTGAGTAGGGAATAACATGCACCCAGAGTACATTAGTAGTGTGAGCAATAGGTTGAGATCTGACCAGGAGAAAGCATAAAGAACTATAGATAACCATGAGCGAACATAAGTTGAACATAGGCTTCACCTAGGTAGAGGTATGCTTATGAGGTTGATCCTTCATGAAGAGAGGACCTCTCATGGTGAGGCTGGTTGTAGGGTTGTCTCTAGAGAGAGAGAGCAGGACCCATGCAAGAAGGTTGGAAGCCTAGACTCTGAGATTTGAAGAACAGTGGGGAGTTGAGGATGATGTGACCTAAGTGGATGATAGGGGTTGCCTCATGATCGATCCCTAGAGGATGATGATATCTTGGTTTCCTTTAGAAGAACCAAACCCTAGAGAGAGGATGAGGCTTCTAGTACCTATGTGCCTATGGTATAAGTGTTTATCTTTTAAGAAAGGAAGAAGAAGTGTTGTATACCCTGGAGAGGTTTTGTAACAGGTTATGAGGCCTTATACCTTGTTGTTTGTCCTCGAGGAAGACTCAACGTTAAAGTGTCAATCGAGGAAAAAGGATGACCCAATGCATGTTTGGTTTGTGGTTAAGAGGTTGAGCATGTAGTTGGAGACCTAAAAGTGAACCTAGGGTTCCTAGGCCTAAGAGGGGAAGTGGTGTGCCTAATGCTCATAATGAGAGTTGAGTTTCTATAGATGCGGGCATGGAACTTCCTATGTTGTAAGGAAAGGAAAAACCCCTTACATTTAGGGTATGTTTGGTAAACCCCTCCCAGCTAAGTTGATGACATGAGAAGATATGATCTTGATCTAATGTTGAGGAATGAGAACCCAAATGACCTAGCCTGGTTTAGTGGTTTGCTTGTGCCTTAATAGCTTAATAGGGTTAAGCATATGGATGTAAACCCTACACCTAAGGGCGGTTGTGACCGTGTTGTCTAGAGATAGTTTCCTCCCATCCTAGGAGGGACCCTTTTTAAGGGAGTACACCAGTTTTTGAGTTAACCTAAAAAGGTCTCATAGGATCTTGAGAAGCTAAGTGAAAAGTACATGGTATGAGTATGAACCTATAGACCCATAGATAACCATCTCTAAGTGCATGTGGATGTGTTACCATGGAGGTAACCGGTATGGGGCTTGACCAGGATAGGCAGGTTGCCATGATCCCTATGAATGGATAAAAATCAGCCCATTAATGCAGAAAGAGAGATGATGAAGGCTTGGGTAAGGTTCTAAGTTGGACATGTACTATAATGGAATCCTAAGTCTATCCTAGGGTCAGGTAGGGATAAGACCGATGGAGGTAGGGTTTGCCTAATTCCCTAGTTTCACATGACCATAGGGTCGGGAGGTAACAACTATCATTGTCTGGAGGCCATGGGTTAGGAGAGTGATCACCTTCATGAACTCATGGGACCCAAAGGGCAGATGAGTAGGACACTCTCTGGATGCTTAAGGGAAGATGGATGACCCCAAAAGTGCTAGGACCCTATAGATCTAGAGGAGATGACCAAGGATTGTGAGGTGACCCAAGTAGGTTCGAAACCAGTTTTCCATGGAGGTAACTTGGATATCAAGATGATTGTAATATAGAAGCATAAACAACACGTTTCAACTTAGATTTAAAGGTGTACTGGCAAGGTGGGATGCACCATCTCTACTCTTGGAATAGGAAGAACTCTGTATTTGGACTGCAACCAAATGCTTATTTCTTCTTGTTATGGGAGTGAGAGATAGGACCGTACGCATGCCATACACCAAGGATAAAACATGATGTGAGTTTTAACATTGCTACGAGGCATGAGGATAGAGAGGATAACATGCCCTGGTAAAATGAATGATACATGGATGGTTTGCAAAAGTTAAATAGAAATGAGGTAGTCACCTTATGAGGATGTTTTTATCATGAAATATGAGTCATACAAGGTTGAGTTTGATCACCATGATGATGAAATCAGAAAGTGTTCTTAATGAAGATAGACATAGAGTTTGAGGTAAGACAATAGGTGTAATACATGGAAGTGTATGTCTTCAATGTTACCTAATACCTAAGGATGTGAAGTGGTAATGGATGCTCTGGTTGAGTTATAGCTGCCTAGTTTGGCTAGAAGAGGTTGTTTGGATAACCCTAAGTTTGGAAAGGAGAGGTGTTTGGATAACACTCATATGTGACGAGATACGTTGAAAAGTTAAGGGTTGTTTGGTTAGCCAGTCTAGTCCTTGATACAATGAAAGGATGGTGGGAGAACCTCAGATGCACTTCTTTGGAAAATAAGGTGATGAAACCCCGATAGAATGGTTTAGGGTTTTTGAGGTATTGATCTTGAAGAATAATGACATATATGAGATCATGATTTTAAGATCACCATACACCATACCACGAAGATAATAAGTGACAATAGTACTTTGGATGCCTAAGATGAAGTTGCATGGGGTATGTTGCTATGCATGACAGAAGGTGAAGGATGAACATCGGTAACCCAGTGCATTGATATAGAGGATAAAGAGTTCCCGAGCAGGAATGGGAGTTCATCACTATGGATGTGGTGATAAGTCTCCCCTAGACCAAGGAAGGTCAAGATGCAATGTGGGTTATGGTAGATCGCATTACCTAGATGATATAAGAAAGAAAGATTTCTGTCAAGGGACAGATTTGGTTGAACTACCCATGAGAGAGATGGATCAGTTACACCATGATGTGAGTTCAAAGGTTCTTGAGTTTGACCTAAAGGTTCCCTGCCCAAAGGTGGAAGTAGGTACATGAAGAACGCAATGTTAGTACAGTTTATCACCCCTAACTAATGGTTAGTATGATCCAGACTAAAGGGTCTGATGAGGGCATATGCGTTCGTTCAGGGTGATAGATAGAGACAGTTCTTGTCCTATGAAAGATGTGATGATAACCACCATAGCCAGTATCAGGATTTAAGAAAGCTCTGTAAGGGAGGTTGTGTCGGTCACCACTTCAGTAAGGTGATATTGGTGAAAGGACCACGTGATGGATGGAAAAGGACCACAGTGCGTGTAGATGAAGTCGCTTTGATTGTGCAAGGGTTGAAAGGAGCCTAGAGACAATGAGAGTCGTGAGCAAATGCAAAGTAGACTGACATACAAGTTCACTATGGGAGAATATGTGAAAATCCGACCCCTCTAAGTTATAGCTAAGAGAGCTGAGTCCCTGATGCATGGGTTCTTTTGATATGGTTTGGTGGAAAAGGTTAAGTTTGATCTTACCCCTCAGGATAAAGTAATGTGTGATAAGTTCCATGTGTCCAATTTAGAGCACTATGTGAGGTACCCAGACCAAGTGCTGAGCAATGAACCTAGTGAGCCCAAGGGAGGCTGAAATGGCCTGAGTCACCTGTGTAGTTTATAGACGCCAGGATGAAAGAACTCAGAGAAAAGAATATGTGATGATAAAGGTTCTTTGGAAATGCCATGAGTACGGTAAAGCCACATATGGGCCAATGATGGACATGGAAAAGTCTTATCCTGAATTGTTTGTTTGCTTGATAGAATTTTGAGGACAAAATTCCTATAAGAAGGGAAGGATGTTACAACCCCCATTTTTGGGTTCATTTGGTGAGAAAGGTAATTTCTCATATTAAAGATATTTGAACAAATAATGATACAATTTGTTTCGAATAAATGGATTTTGTTTACAATAGCCTTGATGTTTGTGTTGTGGGCTTTATTGGCTATGGGGCCCAAATAACAAGAAAATTCAATTAGGTAATGAATAATTGAATATTTGAGAAAAGAAAAATGTGGAAACCTCTAGAAGGCAAATCCAAAGAGGGATTTTGTGCCTCTTGGGTTCCAAGGAGTCCAAAGTTGCATAAAGAGTGCAATACGAAAAGAAAAGATCAATTAACTATTTCTTTAGTAAGAAAGAAATTGGAAATAATGTTAAAATGTTGGAAATAAGTGGAAAAAGGTATAATTGGGTTATCCTTGGTGGAATTTCGTATCCCAAGGATTCCTAATGATAAAAAGATTACCAATGAGGAAAATAAAAGAGAAATAAAGAAAAAACCTAAAAAAGAGTTATTTTAATAAGAAATGAACAAGATAATGTGAAATAATGAGTTTTGATGCATCTAGAAGGATAATAGGTATCCTTATGAAGGAATTTCGAAATAATGGAGTGTCTTGGGATCCAAGGAGTCTCAATAAAGAGGAAAGGAAGTTAAAATGCCAAATTTGCAAAATAAAAGATAATATGATACATTATTAATGATTTTGGTGGCATTGTGAAAAAGGAAGTGATTTCTATTAAAAGAAAATAGAAATTCGTGCCAAAGAATTAAAAGGCAAGAATAATGAGGATAAGAAAAAGGATTTTTGTTTTCCTTTATACCCAAATAATATAGTTATATTAGAAGATAATGATAAGAGAAGAGGTTGCTTCTTAACTAAGGAATATAAGTTTCCTTTTGGGAAAAGAACTGGAGTCCTCGTGGAGGCACACTTTAGGGCTTCGTTGCTCGCCCTTATATAAGACGGTAGATCCCCCAGTTTGAGTCTAGGAAGGATCCCACGCGCACCTCTCTGCATTCTTCTTCTTCTTCATGTATCTTTGCGTGCAAACCCTAGCAAAGGGAAGTTTTGCAACCCTGGCACAGAGAGAAGCCCAGGAGGGGTTGCATTGGAGGCTGGATATGCGCCGAGGTCAGAGCATGACCTAGCCAGCGTTGCCGTGCCCTAAATGACCCACCGAAGCAGCCGCAGGGCTACTTTTAACGTCTATAAGTGCAGGTTTGAGCAGAACTTCTCGGCCATCTTGGCCCCACCTTAGGTCTTCACCAGGCTCGCCAAGGAGCGACAGAGGCAATGACACCCTTCCTAGGGGTCGTCGAGAGCCAGGGAGGGAAGGAGAAGCCACCCACCCGTGGCTAGGGCGGCAGGAACCAGCAACCGCGAGGTTGAAGAAGGCCATATGGCCTTGGACCATTTTGACCTTCACGGGCTGAAGCAATGACCGACTTAAGGGAAGGTAATCGTGTCTTTTCATCATGTTTTCAAAAGGTCAAGCAATGTTGCATGAGCTTGATGACGTGGCGCCATCCGATTGACCAAGTAAGTAAAATCTTGCTAAATTCATAATTAAAGATTGGTAACTCCGATTAGGACAAGTAATATATGAATTTTGATCAGGAGAATGAGAGAAATTCCATAAAAATGATATTAAAGATTGATTCCGTTCCTAATTGCAAAAGTACTATAAGTTGATGAAAAGTGCATTAAAGTTAAGTTAAAAACCCTTTTTGTGATTAAAGGTTGAATATAGTATGCTTAATGGGTTAATTGAAGTATCAATAACCTGTTGAATGATAATGTTAGATTCGAACCTGATCTAGATGAAATTTGCATGATTTAGGGTTTTTACCCCATATGAGAATGATTAAGTATTTAGAAACCTAAAATTTAGGGTAAAAGAGGATAAGATCGTATATGATTTGAAAATATGAAAATATGTTGTAAAATGATGGTCCTAAGTTATTTGCACATAAAAGTCATTAATTCTGGATAAATACCCTATATGTAGTGATTGGGGTTTTCTCATGAATAAAAGGTAGATTGATGGTAAAATGAGTTCATATGTTAATTAGACCCTAATGAACTTTGAATAATGATAGATGTGTATAATGATCTTGTCATGGATTAAAAGAATAAAAATAATAGCTTTAATGAAAAGAAGCTTGATGAAATTAATTAATAATTAATGTGACTTTAATATGGAAATAGAGTTATATGTTGTTAAGATAACCTTAATATTGAAGAATAGATGAGATAATTAGGGTTTATGAGTAATGGCATAAAATTAGGGTTTAATATGGTAAAAGATGAAGGGTAACCCTAATTGCAAAATGAAACCCTAAAATGGATACAAAAACCCTAGAAAGTGAATCCAAGTCAATAAAGTAGATTCTTGATAAAGTGTGTAACAAATAGAGTCCATATTCTTTTCAGGAATTATGTGATTATTGAATTGCTTGCTTGGATTGCATTCTTGGTTGGATTTGCTTAATGTTGTGAAATCATCAAATCAGGTATGTGGTTACGCTTATGATTATCCCAACTAGTTTTCCGAGGATTTTATCGACATTTCCCTCATGGCTTGAAATAATTGTTGGATGCTTTTATTTCATGCAACTATAGAGTGACTATGACTATCACTATGAATATACATGTATAACTGGGTAGATCCGGGACCACCTCTGTGGCTTGACAAGGTTAAAAAGGGGTAACCTAGAGTAAGGTCTAGGTTATCGTGGGTTAGAAATTGGGCTACCAAGTGTAGTGCCATGAGACCCATTAGCCTGCCATGAGTTAAGGAGTGGGATACTTACGAGTAGTGCCATGTGACTCAACCCTAGAAACTGGTTCACCTATATGTGGGACCATGAGGGGTTTAATGGGGATCTACCATAAGGAAGGTAGTATCTAGGTCCACTGCAGGGATAACACAGAGGATAGGGTACTCATGGATCATGGAGTTATATTTAAAACATAATCTTGGTTGTTAAATGATTAATTGAATGATTATGTTGTTATCATAGTTGTACGTTTATTGTTTCCCCCACATACCAGCTTCGGCTGACCAACGATTTGTTTGTCGGCGTTTTAGGTTCAAGCCAAAAGGACAAACAGTAAATTGTCATATTGCGAAATATATGAAGTAAAATACAAGGAGGACTAGTTAGAATAGAATCCATAAGTGGATAGAAGTTTAGAGATCCAAGTTTTCAAAAAGGTATGCAAAAGTTTATTTTTTCTTATATCTTTTCAGTATATATTGTTGAAATTTAATAATTGTTCTTGGTTAAGTGCCGAACCTTTGATCCAGAAGTTATGGGTATGGCTTTGACCTCTCAGTCTCCCTTAATTGGGGGTTATCGGGAGGTGGGGTCGTAACAATTACCGTAGATCCATCTAAAGTGTCGGCAGTACGAGACTGACCTACACCGAAGAACCCCTCCGAGATACGAAGCTTCTTGGGGTTAGCAGTATACTATCGACGTTTCATCAAGGATTTCTCAAAAACTGCCTTGCCTCTGACCAAGTTGACTCAGAAGGATGTGAAGTTTGTATGGTCTGATGTGTGTGAAGCTCGTTTTCAGGAGCTGAAGGAGAAGCTGACCATTGCACCAGTTTTGACTCTACCATCAGGCAATGAGGGTTTCATGATTTTCACCGATGCATCAAAGATGGGACTTGGCTAAGTGTTGGAGTAGAACCGACATGTGGTTGCATATGCCTCTCGACAACTCAAGCCCAACGAAGTGAATTACCCGACGCATGACTTAGAGCTGGCTGCTATCATCCATGCATTGATGATTTGGAAACATTACATGTATGGTGCTACATTTGAGATCCTCACTGACCATAAGAGCCTGAAGTACCTCCTGACACAAAAAGACCTGAACCTATGACAACGACGATGGATGGAGTACATGAAGGATTATGACTTCACTATCACTTATCATCCAGGAAAGGTGAATGTCGTAGCAGATGCTTTGAGTCAGAAACAACTTAGGTGTGTAGTTGTTTTATCCAGTCAGTGGAAGAGTTTAGAAGAGCTGGTAGAATGCTCTCCTCAACCTTTTGATGATCGATTTCATTTGGTGAACATCCAGATATAGTTGGAATTTTTGGGTGAGATTGTAGCGGCACAGTTGGCCAGTGGAGAACTTGACAAGATGAAAGGCTTGATGAAGAAGCCTCAGACCCATCTTTCATTGGGAATAGATGGAGGGATTAGATTTGAGAATCGCATATGGGTTCTTGATGACTCGCCGTTGAAGGGACGTATCCTACAAGAGGCTCATGGTTCTAAGTACATGGTGCACCCGGGGACTACCAAGATGTTTAAGGACATGCATAAGCTTTTCTGGTGGCCAAGAATGAAGAGAGATATTGCGGCATATGTGGCCAGCTGTCTTATGTGCCAAATGGTGAAGGATGAACACCAACGACCCGGTGGACTGTTATAGTCTATAGAGATTCCAGAATTAAAATGGGAGTAGATTACCATGGATTTTGTGGTGGGTCTACCTCAGACTAAGAAAGGTCATGATGCGACATGGGTTGTGGTAGACCGCCTTACCAAGTCAGCACACTTCCTTGACCTGAAGACCACTGCCAAGGTGTCAGATTTAGTTGAGTTGTATATCAGAGAGATAGTTTGTTTGCATGGCGTACCTGGTTCGATCATCTCTGATAGAGACCCAAAGTTTACTTCCAAGCTGTGGAAGCAAGTTCAAGAAGAACTAGGTACAAGGTTGAAGTTTAGTACTGCATATCACCCTGTTGGTTGTTTACACTAACGAGTTTCAATCATTAAGAATGATCTTTTACTCAACTAGCTATATCCCGCAAGTATACGAGAGTAGTTGTAGTTGAGGTTGAACACAAGGAGCGTTGGTTAGTTAGGCGCAAGAGTTATGATTTTCAATAATCTAGATCGTTGTACACAAGATGATTGGATTAGAACAACTAAATTATTGATTAAAAAAATAGTAAATTATCACTTAAGAAAGGTTAAGATTCAGATTTGAAAGGATCTTAGACTTGGGATTTTACTATCACATCATAGCTTATATTAAAATACGAATTTAAACATGTTAGTTAACTTACAAAGGAGGTTTGTAGTCATCACTCACCTCCTGGTGAAGTGATGATGATTTTAACTCCATACATCACTCTCGTGTATGTATTTCATTTCAAATCACAAACCTTGCTCCTCAACATAATCCCAGCCACTCTCGTGGTCAAGAACAAGTTGCCAAAAGAGTAACTCCATACTCTCAAACACATCTTCTCAGATTATGAAAGAAAGTATAAAACATGTAAGTATGATGGCCAATCACACAAACAAGCATTTCAGATCTGAAACAACTCTTGGACTATGCAAGAAACTAACATTTAGTACAAAATTCATATGTTCATACAAGCTATGACATGGGAGTTACTCTCCCATGCCCAAGAAAAAGAGTCTACTCGTCCATAATGATGTACATCAGAAAATGTGCAGAAATTTTAGAGTTAAACATGGTTTAGAGAAGGAAAAGCTAAGCAATCCCAAGGTGTAATCAAACATCAGAAAATGTGCAGCAATTTCAGAGTTCCCACTTCATTTTAAACAAAAACTCGTATTTTTAAAAATGCTAAAACTGCTAGGTGCACGCCTTGCAACTTTCCAGAAACTTTCAATTTGCTCTAGAATGCACTGTGCATGGCGTGTGCTGAAGAAATGCACGTCGTGCAACTTTTTAGAAACCTTTAGCTCCTAGGTGCACACTGTGCACTAAAGAAATGCATGCCGTGCAACTTTCCAGAAACTTTTAGCTCCCAGGTGCACATCGTGCAATTGCGTGCACGCCATGCAACTTTCCAGAACTTTAAGTCTGCTCAACTCTCCCAGGTGCACGGCATGCACTTGGCTGTTCTGGGCTGTTGTGTATTCTGCTCATAACTTTCAGCGTGTAGGTCCGAATTACATGCCGTAAAAAGTGGTATTTGCATAGTTTAGAACCCCAAAATATGTAGATACTTGAGGAGTGATCCAATAATATATAATATGATATATTACTCATCATTTCATTGCAAAATATAGTACCTACAATCCAAGCCATGAGACAAGTAAGAATAGCTAAAAATATAGAATCTAGCATGAATGAGAGTGATAATTGAGTCAAAAAACAACATGAATATGCAACCAAACATGATCCAAAAGATGATATGATTTGTGCACATCACACCCCCAGATAGATGGTCAGTCAGAAAGGGCAATCCAGACCTTAGAGGATCTGCTGAAAGCTTGTGTGCTCGATTAGGGTGGATCATGGGAGTTGTACCTACCGTTAGCTGAGTTTGCCTACAACAACAGTTACCAAGCCAGTATCGCGATGCCTCCATATGAAGCTCTATATGGGAGACCGTGTCGGTCACCACTTCACTGGGATGATGTTGGTGAAGGGACCTTGTTGAGGTCAGATGAACTCCAAGTGTATGCTGATAAAGTCGCTTTAATCAGGCAAAGGTTAAAGAGAGCACAGGATAGACAGAAGTCGTATGCTGATGCGAAGCGGACTGACATGCATTTCACTGTAGGAGAGCATGTTTTTTCTGAAAATCCGACCGCTCTGAGCTATAGATAAGAACAGAGGAAAGTTGAGTCCCCGATACGTGGGTCCGTTTGAAATATTGGAACGGATTGGTGAAGCCACATATCGTTTGGCGTTACCCCCTTAATATAGCATGATGCATGATGTGTTTCATGTGTCCAATCTAAAGCGATATGTGCAAGATCTGAGCCATGTGTTGAGCATTGAACCCATTGAGCTTCCAGGGAAGCTAACTTATCTTGAGTTACCTTTGTGGATTCTAGATACCAAGGTGAAAGAGCTCAGAAATAAGAATATAGAGATGGTAAAGGGTCTTTGGAAGCAATATGGAGAGGATGAAGCCACATGGGAGCTGAAGACGGACATGGAAAAGGCATATCCTAATTTGTTTTCTTGATTGTTGAATTTTGAGGGCAAAATTCCTATAAGGAGGGGAGGATGTTATAACCCCAATTTTGTAAATCATGTAATGAGATTTGTAAATATTCTTTTAAGAAATAAATGAAATCAATGGTTGATTTAATGGTTTGATTTGAATGAATTTCGTGCCTTGTTTTCTTAATGGGCCTTATTGGCTATTAAGCCCAATTGAAAGAAAAAGAAATGAAAGAGGAATTCAATTGGATAAAGAAATAAATAAGAAAATAGATAAAGGAAGAATAAAAGGCTAAGGAATATTTTCCAACATAGAATTTCGATATATTAAGGTTCCTTGGGTTTTAAGGAACTCAAGATAATAATATAATGGCAAAAGAAATAGAAAATATGTGGAAAATATGAATAAATAAGTGTTAACTTGCAACTGAAAAAAAGGGCTCATTTTCTTTAGATAATAATCCCAATTTTTACAGGATGAAAGATAAAAGCATAAACGAGGTTCCCTTAAAATTTGAATTAAAAAGGAGTCCTAATTTGGGAGTTATTGCTTTTTTCAAGTTATCCTCAAAATAGGATTTTTTTGTCTTAGAAAATTGGGAAAATCCTTTTCCTTTGTTTGAAAGCAACGGATGTGGGTCGTTGGATCTTGATCCAGCGGGCGCCACTCATCGGTAAAGTCCTAGTGGGAGGCGGACTGTGGATGAGTTATAGGGGAAACTTTCCCCTCGATTTTCCCTCGATTCAGAGCAAGTGCACACTTGGAAAGGGTCCCAATGGTTTCAGGAGATAGAGACGAAGCTTCTCGACCATATATTGATGACCTTTTGTCGAGTCTTCATGAAACGCCCAATTGGGCTGAAGGTCGGATTAGCAGTGGGATCAGAAACCCTAAGAGAGTCCCACATAGCCTATAAATAGGACCCCTCCTGGTTGTTCTCACCAACGTGACCCTGGACGGCTGCTCCCTAAGTCTCGAAACCCTCTCCCTTGCTCAATTGAGTTCTCTCCGGTGAAGGGTTCCGCCTCGCGCTGCCACAGCTCGAGCAGCAAAGGAAGGAAGGAGACGACGTACAATCGTCGTTCGATCATGGATCACTGTGATCCTGAGCAAGGATCTAACGGTGCTAAGGGCGGTCGGTTAAGTTGAGTCGCTCACTGATGTGGAGCGTTGGATCGGGATCTAACAGATCAACAGAGAGGGCGTGCGCGCGATTGCGCTAGTGGAGACCACTGACGCAGAGCGTCAGATCAAGACGTGCATCATTGGTACACTGATGGAATGGCCAGAGAAATTCAGATTTCTGTTCATCTTTGCCTTGGTTGGGTTTCCCTGCTTAATTGATTTTGTCACCAAAACTACCATTACATGTATGTGTTTATGTCCACTTTCTCTCTCTAGGAGAGCTTTGGCTTCTCTCTAGGATTGGCTTCCCATCTCTCTTCTCCACAGCACCTTCCCTCTCCCCCCCACGCTGCCCTCATGGCAGCTGGGTTTCTCTGCGATCTCTGCCGAGTGGGGTTGCCGCTCGACGGGAGTAGTTAAGACGCTGGAGTTGCTCCACCTACCTCGGAGCCTTATCTGCCACGGCTTGATGACGGTGTTCGCGCATCTCCAACAGTGACGCGAGTACACCTGCAGTTTGAGTTAAGGCGGGGTTCCTCCGATCTTGTTGGACGCGCCCTGTCGTTGTGTAGTTAAGGCAGGGAGCTGACGATCGGGGACCTACCTACCTCGGCTGACCTCCCCCTGCTGACAGAGTGACAGCGACGACACTCGTTCAACTTCTTGGAATCGATCTCCTTCGCTGACCTATTCCTTGGTGGTCCACGCCTTCTCGGTGTCCCCAAAAACCAGGTAAGGGGTTGACCGGCCCCTGTGGGGGGCTTGGTCCTCCTGGGACCCTGCGGGGACCCTGGGTGAGTGCAAGGGTCTCCGGCGTTTCTGTGCGGAGGCGCTTTTCGACAGAAAGTCCTCTGACGTGTCGCTAGGTTCCGAGCTACCCAGCGAGGGGGATCGTGCTGCGCCGCGGCGACACAGGCTTCTCGGTGACCGGTCGTCTGCAGAGTAGGTGCGTGGTTGGGTTCCTAGCTACCCGACCGGTGGTTTTTGCTTGCCCGCGGTGGAGGTGCTACGTCGACGACCTTCCTTCAACGGGATCTTCGTCCTGTTGCCACCAACCGGGGGAGAGATTGACTAGCTCTTCGGAGTAGGTCTCTCGGTGATCCCTGTGGAACAGGAGGGAGGACCTGCGTGTGGAGGGTCTGCCTGCACGCTCTGGTGCACTAGGTGCTTCCTGCCCGTTCTCAACACCCCCTTGCCTCCACAAAACGGCGGAGAAGTCGACCTGCTCCTCGGAGTTCAGGTTCTTCAATGAAACCTGTCGGAGCAAGGTGGTGCCGGAAGACTCGCGGTGTTCTCTTCGACGGTGGTCGTTGCTGTCCACGGCGGTGTTCGGTGGCGGTGACCGGCGGTAGGGTTTTGAACGGGTCTGTTCTCTGTTGTTCGTGGTGGCGTTCTTCTGCGTTAGGGCTGAGGCGGCCCAACACTCTCCAACGCGGTCGCTCCCCCCTGCAGCGGGCCCTCGGCCTTGAACCGGGTTCCGAGCTACCCGGTTAGGTCGACTCGGTCTGTTTGAAGGCGCCTCCGAGTCCAGAAGCTTTGCTGAACCGGGCTCAGGTGGGGCTGGACCTGGGTTCGCTGACCAGTTCTCCCTTTCCCGCCTTCCCACCCTGGCAAGGGCAACGGGTTCCGTTCAAATGGGCTCCCTGTGCACGGCGCGTGACGGCAACCCTGAAGTCCCGCTTGGAGTGGCCCACGCCCGTTCGACTTCAAGTCTGTTCGCTTCCCCGAGACTCCAACACCACGGTGCCATAGTGCGTGTTGACGTCACAACGCCTTGGTCGTATCGACTCCTGCGCCACGTGTGGCATCCCGATTTATCCCTGGTGGTTATCCATGACCAAGTACAAGGGCAAGACGAAGCGACACTCTTCTCTACTCTTTTCGATCCGCCGCGAAGCTATTGAAGAACGAGCAAAAGGTGGAAGAGTTGCCGTGGAGGCACGCCAGCAGCAGACCAACAAGGGCAAAGCACCCGCTGAGGTTTCATCTGCCGCCACGCCCCACAGGAGGATGGCGTCGCGTAGTCTGTCAACTCATCGGGCTGGTGCTTCCTCCAGCGGGACCAAGCCTGACGGTGTCGGAACCCTACTTGAAGGGGGCGGGGGTGAAGGGAGTCGACGGAGCCCCTCCCAGGCACCTGCCGTCCCTGCTGAACGAGCCCACTCCAGGGCACCTCCGCGCGCTGGCTCGTCGGCGAGGAGGACCTTCGCCCAGGTGGCTGCCGAGGGCCATTCGCCGGTGGTGTGGCCCATGAATGTCGACGTTGTGGCCTGGGCGGACCTCTCCAACCGCCAGTCCACCAACGCTACCATCCCAGATGACAAAGTCCTCCCGTTTGTCACGCCGATCATGGATCCGGACAAGGGCCCTATAGCCGAGATTCGTGCTGCGGTCATGGAGGCATTTGTTGAAGCGCAAGATAACACAGTGATGTTCTACGTCATCGACGCGTCTCCCCATGAGACGGTCATGAGAGGCTGGCTGCGGCGGGTCTGGAGACCAAAGGGCACGTTTGAGTTGGCCCGGCATGGTGGTGGCTTCTTTGATCTGAGATGTGAGCAAAAGGAGGACCGAGACTCGATCCTTCACGGCGGCCCCTGGTTCTTTGATGGACGTTTGCTCATATGCCGGCCCTGGACTCCATCTACAACTCTCACGTGGGACCTCCTTGCAATGGTGCCGTGCTGGGTCTCATTCCCCACTCTGGGGCACTTGAGATCCCTCGACATCCTTGCTAGGGTGGCGAGCTGCGTCGGAGTCCCCTCCCACGCTGGGATGTGGATCACTGGTGCTGACGGTTCGACGCATGCCAGGGCGATGGTTGACCTTCCTGCTGATAGGGACCCCCCCTCCTCGGTGTGGGTTCGCTTCCCCGGCGCCGAGCCGGAGCAGGTGCCGGTGCAGTACGATTTCGTACCGTCCCGGTGCACTTCATGCTGTGCCTTCGGCCATGGCCTGCATCACTGTCCTTTCATCACCGATCAGGTGAGGGCGGATGCCCTGCGTCGCCTGGAGGCCAACCGGAAGCCCTCGCCACCCTCTGGTCGGCGCACCAACAACAAGAGGAAGGCAACAGACGTTTCGAAGGATGCACCCAAAGAGGACGCGCCTGCGGCGACTGAGGCGACGGAGAACCATGAAGATGTTGGCATCGGTGCGGATGCTAACGTTGAGAAACCCCCCCTACGGATGACGACCCCGTGGCGATGGAGATCCCTGATGATGGTGGCTTTGGTGAAGATGCTGCCGTTGTGGACCCCCCGGGTGGACGAGGATGGCCCTTCCCAGGTCACGCCCAAGCGGGGAAGGAGCAGGAGTAAGAAAAGCAAGAAAAACAGGAAGAAGAATGACGGTGCGGGTGGCGCCCCCAGCACCGAGGAGGAGGCCACCAACCCCGAACTGGTGGTGGCGGAGGGCGGGTCGAATCCTCCTGGAGGACTAGACGAACCTATCGCCATCCCGGAAGCGACTGATGCAACTGACAACATGGCGGAAGATCTTGTGGGGCCTGATCTGGAGATGGGCGTACCTACCCTGGCTGGGTCCGACACCACTGCACCTGAGGCGTTGGCGGCTGGCGTTGACGACCTGGATGTGACAGTTGATACCCCGACCCCTCAGCACGACGACATCGGGTCCGTGGCGGCGGTTGACGAGTCGAACCCTCCTGGAGGGGAAGACGCGCCTATCACTGCTCCGGATCAGGTTTCCTTGCCGGAGCAGGAGCCCGTCTTTGTGACCAGCGACGATTCGCCACCTAGGGAATAGATCCGACGGAGCAGGCTTGGTCGTACCAGGGCCGCCGCAGCTAGCTGCAAGCCTGTAACCGCCACAGGGAGGGTACCTCCACCGGCTAGGCAGGTGATCATTGCTCTCCCGGCGCCGGGCTATTCCTTTGAGGTTGCTTTTGGCGCTGGCCTGAAGGGACAGGCTGGAGTGACGAAGAAGAGCGCGAAGGAGGCCGAAGAGGAGCAGGAAGTCGAACCAAGTGATGCTGATCCGGTGGTGGAGGCGGAGGCTGCTACCACGGCGCCAGGCCTCTCCGTCGAAGGCGATGACTCCGACGGGGGTTCGGTCGCCGAAGACCCTCTGGACGAGGACGTGGTGGAAGCTAATGCCAACCCTGCAGGCGACGAGGTGGACTCCAGGCGGAAGCCTGGGGGTCGGAAGTAAGCACCACCCCCCTTTTTTGGTTTCCATGTCAGTCTTGATGTGGAACGTGCACGGCGTGTGTGAGCCGGCAAAACGGAGGGCGGTGGCTTCTCTCGTGCGATGACAAGGTGTTACGATGGCTATGCTCATGGAGACTAAGATCACAGAGGATCGGGGAGGAGACAGGAGCATCAAAGAACTATTTCCTTTGGGGTGGAGCTTCTTGTCTAACTTGGAAGTCTCTGGGAAGGCGCGGATCTGCTGGGGCTGGGATCCCAGGGTGTGGACGGTGGTTGTGTTCACCATGTCTACACAGATCATCTCGGCGTGGTGCTGTAACAAAGGGGGTGCGCGGGTTCTCCTGTCGGCGGTCTATGCGCAAAACCAACCACATCGACGTGGCTCCCTGTGGGAGGAGCTTGAGACGACCAAGCCGGTGGCCTTGGTTCCGTGGATGGTGGCTGGGGATTTCAACGCTATCCGCAACGACTACGAGAAGGCTGGGGGCGTTGAGGTCTCCAAGAAAGCGATGCGAGAATTCAATCTCGCGGTGGACAAGGCGGGGCTGGTGGAGCTCAAGACCTTCGGTGGTGTTCTCACGTGGTCGAACAAGAGGGAAGCGGGGGAGCGGATTTGCTGCCGCCTGGACAGGGCTCTCGTCAATGACAGGTGGGTGGGTTCCTTCCCTGTAGCCCACTCATTCCTGTCCTTCTCACACCTTAGTGACCACGACATGCTGACCATCCACCCCTTTGCCTCCTTGGCAAAGCACCGCGCAAAACCTTTCAGGAGCTTTAACGCATGGGCCACCTGGGATGGCTTCTTCGAGGAGGTCAGGAGGGCTTGGGCGCCCCCTGTGAGGGGGAACCCCCTGTTTGTTGCTGCTACGAAGCTCAAAGCTGCTAAGGCCACCCTCAAGAGCTGGTCTTCCCGGAGGGGCGACATTGGCACTGTCAAGAAGGCTACACAGGTGGATTACGACGCTATCCAGGAGGCGCCGCAACGCTCGCCCAGCTGCCCGGAGCTGATCAGGAAGGAACGGGAGGTCAAAGACAAGCTGGACCAGCTTGATGTGGCTGAGGAGATGTTCCTTTACCAAAGAAGCCGTGTCCGGTGGATCCATGACGGGGAGCGCAACACTAAATTCTACCAGGAGGCGGTGAAGCGGAAAGAAATGAGGGACACAATCCAGTACCTCATCAACGAAGATGGTGAGCAGTCCAGCACGTAGGAGGAGCTTGAAGGGGAGGCGGTCGCCTTCTACAGCAACCTCTACAACGCCAACGGCGGGCACAACCTTTTGATGTGGCTCCAACCTACTAACACTCTAACTGCGGCACAAGGCCGGCGTTTATGTAGACCTTGCACTCACGAAGAGGTTAGGGACGCTGTGTGGTCCATTGGGCTGGACAAGGCGCCGGGTCCAGATGGTTTCAACGCCAGCTTCTTCAGAAGCTGCTGGAGTATCGTTGGCGAGGACGTGACGAATGCCATTCTCTGGATGATGAGGGGGGGATATGGTGCGGGAAGTGAATCACTCTTTTCTGGCGTTAATTCCCAAGGTGGACGACGCTACTCATCTCCGCGACTTCAGGCCCATTGCTTGTTGCAGCGTGCTTTACAAGATCTTTGCCAAGGTTCTGACTGAGAGGCTCAAGGAGGTGCTGGGGGGGCTTGTTTCTCAAAATCAAGGGGCATTTATACCAAACAAGAGCATCTCCGATTGCTCCCTCCTCGCCGCAGAGTTTTTGCTAGGGTTCGACATTAAGCGTACAAAACCGAAGGCTTGTATTAAAACTGACTTATCCAAGGCCTACGATCATGTCGATTGGGAGGCCTTGTGGACCATCATGGATAGGATGGGTTTCCCCCACACTTGGATGGGCTGGGTTAGACAATGTGTCTCCACGTGCTCTTTTTCAGTGCTTGTAAATGGCTTCCCGGCGGGTCTGTTCAACAGCTCGCGTGGGCTCAGGCAGGGGTGTCCCCTGTCACCTCTCCTGTTCACGTTAGTCATGGAGTACCTCACCACTCTAATGACTGAAGGGGAGCGATCGGGCCTGTTCCTCACCTACAAGGTCAAGCGCACAGCCGTCATGTCCCACATCATTTTTGCAGACGACGTGCTCTTTTTTGTGGAAGGATCTAGAAAGAGCCTTAGGGGAATCAAGAAGGTGTTGGATGATTTTAGCAACACGGTTGGGATCAGGATCAACCCGGCCAAATCCAAGCTCTTCCTCTCCAAGGCTGCCGCGAATAACGCCAACCGACTCAACAACATCCTGGGTTGCCCGGTGGATGAGCTCCCTACTCGTTACCTTGGCTTCCCCTTAGCGGCGCGGAATCATAAAGAAGCCTTCTTCAATCCTTGTCTTGACCAGATGAAGAAGATGGTCTCCAAGTGGCCCCCGGACAAAATTACGATGGGTGGACATTGTCTTCTGACCAAGGCCAATCTTCAAGGCTTGGTCACCTTTTGGGCACTGCAAGGGCACATTCCCGACAGTTCTTGTGACCGGATGGAAATGATGATGGCTGATTTTGTGTGGGGCTCCAGCTATCATCCCATGCGCTTTGAGCGCTTGGCTAGGCCTTGTAAGGAGGGGGGTCTAGGTCTCAAAAGGGTCAGCGTTGTGAATAGGTGGGTGTCTCTCAAGAGGCTCGTCAGGTTCCACACTTGCACTCACTCCCCCTGGACCCAGTGGATGCGCAGGCGCTATGGGTTTACCCCCCTGACCCGGCGGTGTTGCGGCATGGTGCCTCCAATGCTTGGAAAAATATGGCCCGGGCTTGGGCCGAGTACCAACACATCTTCGACCGCTCCCCCACCGGCCTCGTGAAGCTTGTCAACCCCGGCGGCAACCTGTGGCAGACCGTCCAACCACAGCAGACCCCTTGTGCTGTCGGCAGAACCATTTGGGCTGGGCTCCTCATCCATAGGTGGAGCTTCACGATCTATAGAGCCTTCCACGGTGCCCTTGCAACGGCTGACAAAGTCCACGAGTGGAACCCTGAGGCTAGTGATAGATGTGCCTTCTGCAGGCAAAGGGAGGACACACAACACATCCTCTTCAATTGCAGGTTCTCTAGGCATGTTCTACAGTCCGTCATGGACCTCTACGGCATCAGGGTCCCGAGGACCGCCACCTTCACCGACACTATAGACTATATTAAAGACAAGACCAGGGGATGGAAGGGTTGGAAATGGCTGGCTGTCACTGCTTGGACATGCTCGGCGTACTTCATTTGGAAGCAACGCAATGAGAGACGACATGAGGTACAGTCCCTAAGCTCTTCGGAGTGCAGGGAGCTTGTGGTCAAGGCTATGAGGCGTGTGGCAGAGGTGCGGGGTTGGAGCTCCACCATCCCGACCCACATCAGTAGGGCCTGGCAGATCCCTTTTAGCATCTAGTTTGCTTGTATAGCGCCCTTGGGCATACACGGGGTTTTTGTAGAGTTACCCCCGTTTACACTCGTTTTTTGTTGTACACAGGGAGGCGGGACGCACCCCACACCGTCTCCATAGGTGTGCGGCGTGTCCTGTTTAGTTTGGACTGTTCTGTGGAGGCTCTACTCTCTCTTGAGCCTGTTTGACCTGGTGCTTCTCGCACCTTGGGGTCCTTGTAGGGGTGGTTCTTCTTTGAACCTCCTTCATTGTTTTTACCCGTTTATTAATATATAGGCCATTCCGATGTATGTGGTTATGTTTATGATTAACCGCCATAGTTTCATGATGATTCTAGGAGATTTATCGATTGTTTGAAATAAACTGCTTGGATGACTTTTATTTCATGCAACCATAAAGTGACTATGATTATAACTATAAATATATATATAACTGGCTTAGATCTGGATCCTCCTCTGTGGCTTTGCAAATGCTAAAAAGGGTAACCTAGAGTAAGGTCTAGGCTATCATGAGTTAGAAATTGGGCTACCCATGTGTAGTGCCATGAGACTCTATAGCACACCATGAGTTAAGGAGTGGGCTACCTATGGGTAGCGCCATGTGACTCAGCCCTAGAAACTGATTCACCTATTAGGTGGGATCATGAGGGGTATAATGGGGATCTACCATAATGAAGGTAGCATCTAGGTCCACTGCAAGGACAGTGCAGAGGATATGGTATGCATGGATCACGTGGTTATATTTAAAACGTAAAGTTGTTTGTTAAACTGTAATTGTCTGCACTAAGTTGTCATGATTAATTGCACATTTATTGTTTTCCCCCACATTCCAGCTTTGTGCTGACTGGCATTTTGTTTGTCGGCGTTTTAGGTACAGAAACCAAAAAGGACAAACAATAAAACGTCATACTGTAAAATACATGAATTAAAGTTCAAGGAGGATTAGTAGAGTAGAATTCATATGTGGATAGAAGTTTAGAAATCTAATTTTTTCAAAGGTATGCAAAGTTTTATTTATTACAACTTTTTAGTATAGTCTGGTAAAGTTTGATAATCATTAATGTTTATTTGTCAAACCTTGATTCGGAAATTGGAATAACGGCTCTGACCTCCTGGTCTCCCTTAATTGGGGGTTACTGGAAGGCGGGGTCATTACAAAAAGACTCACAATAGGGCACCCTAGATCATGATTCATCGAGTCAAGAGGTCTAAATCTAAAAGATGATTTAGATCAGGAACATTAACTCATCAGGAACACATAAAAAGATTAGGTGGGTGTCCATTAGAAGCAAGATTAGCAATCTAGGACAAAGTTCAACATTAAATTCCAAAGTGGGCACATATGTATAGTTGAGGCCATTACAAACAATAGGGAGAGTAGGACCTTCTTTAGGGCTACAAAGACATTGGAGTTACTACTTAATGGATCATATAGTAGATTGAGTACTCAAGATCCAAGTTTGCATCAAAATCATAAATCAACTATACTCCACATCATTAAAGTATGCATCTTTTTGGAAAACAAAGAACAAACGATGGAATTCGACCTTGAAACCTAGTCCACTATGTACATCTTTTCGAAAGGATCAATTTGATACATAATTTCATATATTTTGGCCAAGGGAATTGGGAGCTATCGATTTAGAAGATTATAAGTCAAACTAAATAGAAACCAAGAAACATGCCCTTCATTATGCAGAGGATCTCGACCGTCCCTTCCAGGATCAGGGGTCGACATTGCCTCCCAAGATTGTACGCACACATGACCATAGCGGGACCCCGAGTCGACGTGGCGCACTTTCTAAGGCCGCCTCATCTTGACTAGTCCATAGGGTTGTGTGTGGATTCAAATCTTCGTGGCCCTCCGATCGATCCTGGTCAAGGCAAAGCTGGGATGTAACGGCCCAGAGCTAACGTCCCTAGATCCCTCGCAGCAGTTGGCCACAAGATAGACCCGCACAACGGCAGTGCCGCGACGGAGCTCAACAGAGAAAAAGAGGATACGAGGAGCGATTCAAGTGGTTAAAGGAAAGGCACCGCCAGGGTTTGTGGGAGCAAACCGAACGTGGGTATGGGGTTTTATGGGATATCGGGGCTAGGTTTAGGGCTTCCCAAAGGGGGGCGGCACACCTTAAGGTGGTGGCGGGCTCCCTTGGCCCTCAAGCCACAGTTTCACACAAAAGGGGTGTGGAAGGTTCGAGAGAGAAAGAGGGAGAGTTTTGGCATTCAATCGAAGCCAGAGAGGGGGGTCAGTCGAGTGTTCCCTTGTCTTGGTTCTCGCCAGGTTGGGTGGACCTGCCATCTTGGGCGTGAGCTAGAAGTTGACCCCAGCACCGTTGGATCAAGATCCAACAGTTGTTGGGTCGTATGATGGGGCAAGTTGAGTTGGGGCTCAGAGCCCATTTCGCATCTGACTAGTGGCCTATTCAAGGGGATTTGATCGCCGATTCAAAGGCATTGGAGCCGGTTCAGATCGGGGAGGTGCCCAAGCGACTAAATGGGTCGGACCCAACAAGCAACAAAAGGTAATTTGTTCTAGAACAAGTGTATATTTAATAAAATTCATATAAAATCATAGGAATGACCAAATGATCTCAAATTTGGAATATATCTTCATAACAGGGTCTAGAACAAGTGTGCAAAATATCAAATAAAATAAGCATGTATGATCAATAATTTATTCAATGGGTTCAAGGGTATAACAACACTAACATTTCATGCATATATGTGTATCATATTGACTCAAAATGTGGCATCTTTGACTTTGGTGGACATTATAGAGTTATGAAGTCAAAGGAGACATAAATAGTGAGGACTTAAAGTAACAAGAGTAATTATGCACAAATAGGAGAAAATCCACTTTGTCACATCCTTCCCTCCTTAAAAGAAAATTTGTCCCTAAAATTCATCCAAGATCATAGTTAAGAGTCAAAGTCAAAATATATGGAGTCTAGGTATCCAATCATAGTTGTCAAGTCATTCCTCACAATAGGGTGTACACTTAGGTTATCATAATTAAAGGTGTACTCATCTCATCTATGTACATATTACTTTGTACTCTAATATTGTATTACGATATCATCACAACATTAGGGTTTACCCATCCCTTAGTATCCCTACATTAGGGTTTTACTCAAATCTTCATACGAGAATAAGGTGTATTATCAAAATCTATGTTTATGAATTGTCAAACGAACACGTTCATGGTCAAGAATTTCAAACGAGACTAACATCAGGTGTGTATCTCATCTTCACTTTAAATTTCTACCAAATCTAATCAATTATGTTCACCATTTCTCATTTTTGGATCTGAAATTAAGTAATTTATTCATCTTGCTTATTCGAGTTATGTCCCCCAAGACCATTGTCATGTCAAGTTGACCATTTTTTTGGGTGCGAGATTAGGCATGTTACCCCTTATCATACATGCTAAGATCATATGGCATCATCATATACATTTCATGATTTCAAGGCTACATCTTTTACGTATAGTATGATTTCATATAGGTCTAGCTTATGAGAGTGTCTTATCGTGCATATTCAAGTTTTTAAACATAAGTGAGATATTTCATGTATCAAGCATCATTGCAGGAACAACATTATCATCAACGTCAATATTTTCGAAAATTGTATCTAGAAAGAGCTCCACAAACTCAAGCCACTCAAGCTAAGACATATATATGTTCAACAAGACATGCTAACCACAAACTTCTGTCCATAACAAAATTTCTACCCATCTTTCAAGAAATAAGGGTAACCACTAGATTCCTTTACATCACATCACTAACCTGAGTACGAGGCACACCATGGATATCATACATCATGTACATCATCTTAGGGTCTTGGGACATCTCCCTCACCTATATAGAAAGAATCAAATTTTCAATTACCTCTTTCTCTAGGGTTAGATATTTTCGTAGGACATATAGGGTTCAACATTCTCAAGGAAACCACCCACTAGGTCACTCAACTCATATACTTAGAAGTATTCTAGTAGGCACTCGTCATCAAGTATTTCATCATTCATATTTTTCAACATTTCAAATATTTTGGGGTTTAGGTACTCTAACTGTCACACCCCGATCTCACACTAACCACTAATCACGAGATTAGGGCGCGACGGAGGGATTATCACATAAACAAATCACTGAGAACTTTTTCTTTTTAAAACCTCGTAATGATATCCGGATTATTTTTGTAAACTAAAACATAATAAACTATTGCGGAAGCATTTCAATTAAACTTGCTAGAGAACATAAACAGAGTTTACAACATGTAACATTATTTAACAGAAATTAAAACATAACAGTTAATTTACATCCTTTACACATTCGCCATACATACTCTCTCTCACCCACACCATGTCCCAAGGACCGAGGGGAAAGGACTAAGAGACCACTATCTAACTAACTACATATACCTCTACTGACTAGGGTGGTAAGATCCTTCAGATTCCTGGAACCGTCGCTGACCTGAAAATGTTTGAGTAGAGGAGTGAGCCTACTCGCTCAGTGAATAGCATTTCATTTAGATATCACTAAACAACTCGTCAGATATATAAAATTGAATTAAAGCATAAGTGTAATACTAAGCAGGGCAGTTTTAATGACATAGCAGATTTACAGATAATAATCACATTTCTATTTAACAACAAATATTTTAAACAAATAAACAGTTATAGAGAATTGGAACAAAAGTTCAAATCTCTTGACATATTAAATTTACTGTGATCCTATATGATTACACTTTTATATTATTATGCCCCAAACATATGCAGCGCACTCTGCATATGAAGATCTATAGCGAACTATGATCCCACCGTACAAGACTTAGCGACACACCCGGGAAATGCTAAGTCTGACTTCTCGTCCTGGTCTGCACAGGACTCTCAGGCTCACAAGGGCTTCAGGCTCACAAGGGCCTCACTGCACTAACTGTGAGTGCTCTGGACTCCTCTCGCAACCTGTAGTTCACAGTTGGAGGGTCTGGGTTACCACTGTGACACATGCACGGATTATTGTTGAATAACCCTTATTTATTCCAGTGCCCCCGTGACACACACACAGATTATTGTTGAACACTGCCTCTCTGACCTCGTGCCACCATGACACATGCACATATTATTGTTGAACACGAGTCACCGACCATCTAGACACACACTAGGTAGGTCGTTTCACCCCAAAGGTACATACCGCGCAATGGGGTTCTACGGTGTTGGGGCACCTAAGTCTATTAACTGATTAACATATAAACACTTAAACAGGAATATCACATTTAATACTGATTTCACATTCTGAACATCACTTGAAAACACATATACATCATTTGTCATCTTTAAACATGACTCAGTATCAACTTATCCAGTTTTGATGCTAAACATCCATTTTATGCTCAACGTATACATTGCAGTTGTAATACAGGAAATTCTATGATTTTCATCAATCATATTACGTATTTCAAGTTCCAATGAATCTATCATACTCTATTATATGTGCTACACTATTTAGGAGTTATACCAACTGATACTGAAGCAATTAAGCACTTAAATTGAGTTAAATAATGATTTCTGAATGAACTGCCACTCACAGCGATTTGGGATGTCCGGATTTGTCCGGAAGTGTGTCCAAGGCATGTTTTCGGACGGAAATTGGTTGACTTCTATCTTTGGTATTTCAATTTCATGGACCTGTTTGGACCTGCTGCAATCGAACAGTAACATGCACACACGTACAGGTAGGAAATCTAACTCAAATGGTGCTGGAACTTGGCTATTGACTGCTGATTCTTCATTAGGCCTCTTGGCCGAACTCATTAACACTACTTGGTGCAGCCCTCACGCCCAAGAGGATCCTGGTCTCCGGCCCTAGTTGCTGGCCATTGCTACCGCTGCTTTGGCCACATCTATAGGAGCGCTCAAGCATGTTGGGTTGTAGGTGGGTGCCGCTAGGGCAAGGATGAGGAGGTAAGGAGGAAGGGTGGCGTCGTCGTGCTAACTCCTGGCCGTCAGTGCTTGACCTTCGGCTGCTACTGCTAGCTTATGACCACACATCTCCTTGGGGGCATCGCCCTACAAGTAGGGCGTAGCTAAGCGAGGAAGAAGGAAGGGGGTGGTGGAGGAAGGAAGGAGGAAGGAGAAGAAGGAGAAGATGGTGTTGCTGGTCGGAGCTCTAGGCTCAAGAAAATCGCCCCATGGATCGCCATCCGCCTCCTGCTGCAAGTCAAGCGCCGCTTAGCGGCTGTTCTAATCTATCGGGTGAAGGGAAAATGGGATAAAGAAGAAAACAGAAGAATAAAAGAAAAGATATAGCCTAACTTTGGGAAATTTGCAAATTAGGTCCAAGTAAACTAAAAAGGCTATAACTTTTGCCTCAAGGGTCCGAATCGAATGATTCCTTTTGCAAAACTTCAATCACGGAATCCACTATGACCTCGAAGCAAGAAATCACAATTAGTATCTTGTCACAACGGGTCAAATCACTAATTGCACCTTAGAATTTAACTGAACCTAAATCACCTTAATTATGCACTGATTGTGTCTTGTGTATTTAATTCAGCTTAATCAACTTGATGATGCACTAACCATCACATGAGCACTTAACTTATCTCAATTAACTTAATTATGGACTAATTATGATACTTACTAGTTAACTTTGAAACGGGTCATAACAATCTCCCTTCCTTATAAGAATTTCGTCCTGAAATTCCTAAAAGAGAAAAGGAAACTTGTTACACATCTATGACTCGTGCTCCCACGTAGCTTCCTCTAGGTTATGATTTCTCCATAGAACTTTCACTAATGGTATCTCACAATTCTTGAGTTTGTTGATCCTCTGATCAACTATCTGTATTGGTTCCTCAACATAGGACACATCTGATCTGATTCCAGATCAAACCCCAATACATTGTCTTTCTAGAACTGTTATAACAGTAACTCAAATTATGGTAATTACTAAGAAATTATCATACTATACATGTAGACAAACTAAAATTCTTAAATAAACAGAATGCATGTCAATTTGGCACTTTATACTAAAAATCATGCAATTGAACTGTTAAACATCACCACATCTCATACTGAGAATTTTGATATCAAAATACTTGATTCATTGTACACCCTATCGTTAGGGTTTCAGTTACCTCATTCACTTATCATATAGCAACACCCTATCCTTAGGGGTTACCTCATTCACTAGTCACATGGCAACACCCTATCCTTAGGGTTTCAGTTATCTCATCTATTTGATTGCAGTTCAAATCACAGTACAGTATCATTCTAGAACTGGCAAAGTAGTATATTCAAAATCATTGTAATTACTGAGTAATCCTTATATCATGCATGCAGGCAGATTTAAAATTCATAAATATCCCAAACTCATATCAATTTTGGCACATACATACTGAATTCATGCAATTGAACATCTTATTACACCAATAAGAGTAATTTACTTCACATATAAGAAATCATCTGTAATATTTATCAATTATCTGAAATTTCTCAAAGAACGTGCACATTAACCCAAATCCTGGTTTGTGCATCACATAACTCAATTAAGAGTTGCTTACGTATCATAACACAAATAATTAATAATACTTGAGAATTTCTAGTAATATCTCAGAGAAATGTGCCAATTCATGTAAATGTTAAGTCACACACATTAACATAACAGGAAGCATGCAACTAGGTTTATTTGCATATTTTAATGATATCGTACTTTCTTGAGATCATGCACCTGATGATTTACAAAATCTGTATTGTCTGGGTTTATACCCAAACCGTACCATTATCAGTCGTGTATTTATAAACTCAACATTCACACTAAGCAATTTGGGTTTCGATGAACTATGTAAATTCATTGGTCCAATCTACACTTTCTACCATACAGAGCTTCATACGGGGTCAAACCAAGACTGGAATGGTGACTATTGTTGTATGCAAACTCTATAAGGCTTAAATGTCCTTCTCAACTTCCACTGAAATGCAAAACACATGCTCTCAGCATGTCCTCAAGAGTCTGAATGGTTCTCTCAGACTGACCATCTGTCTGCGGGTGAAAAGCTGTACCGAATCTCAACTTTTGTCCACTGATTTCAAAAACTTGGATGTGAACTTAGGATCCCTACCTGATATAATTGAAACTGGAATACCATGCAACCTGACTATCTTATCCACGTATATCTTAGCCAACTTTAGGACATCAAAGGTTGACTTAACATGAAGAAAGTGAGCAGACTTAGTCAGTCTATCCACAATCACCATATCGAGTCACAAGCTTTAGGTGTCCTGGAAAACCCTATCACAAAATCCATTGTGGTATGTTCCCACTTCCACTTTGGTATAGGAAGAGATTGCAAGGTACCTGCAGGTTTCTGATGCTCAGCCTTAACCTGATGGCACACACTACATCTAGCCACGTACTCAGCTACATCCTTTTTCATACCTGACGACCAATACAACTCCTTGAGATTCATGTACACCTTAGTGTTACGTGGATGCATAACGTACATTGATGCATGTACCTCCTCAAGAATCTGTTCTTTCAAATCACTGTCTCGAGGTACATGCAACCTGTCATGCTGATACAACACACCATTATTTGAAAACCTAAACTCTGATCTTGTTCCCTTTGTCATATCCTGCATAATATGCTGTGACTCACTATCATTCTACTGAAGTTCCTTGATCTAATCATAAAAGATAGGCTTGACTTGCATTTGTGCAATCAAACCACTTTGTTCAGTCACCCCTAAGTCTAAATTCAACTTTCACATTTCTACTAGCATGTCTCTCTCGAAACATGCCATAGAGAATGCATCAGCTGTTGAACTTGACTTCCTGTTGAGGGCATCTGCTACCGCATTCGACTTACCAGGATGATAATCTATTGTCACTTCATAATCCTTGATCAATTCTAACCATCCCCACTGTCTAACATTCAGATCCTTCTGGGTAAAGATATATTTCAAGGTCTTATGATCTATAAACACCTGGAACACCTCGCCATAAAGATAGTAGCGTCATGTCTTATGAGCATGAACTACAACAACTAATTCCAGATCATGTGACGAGTAATACTCCTCATTCTATGCTACTTACTTCTTATTACTACTGTAAGAATTTATTTCAAAATGCACTTCAGTTATCTTATATTTCTCTTTTTGTTCAAAACACACACTTATTACATTTCAAATTTATATCTTACTCTTTTCTCCGAGTCATTTTCATATTGTTTATCTACCTTTCAGATTAACTACCTTTCATAGTGCAAATCGTATGATCTTGTTTTATAAAGATACTAGTATTCAAGGTCAAATCACTAGCGACATCCCTTGAACTACTTCAACTCTAAACCTTCTAGGGTTTGGTCCTTATCAGTAACATAGCATTATTGTGATGTGACTTTGCTTCCTTAGTTTGAAATAAAACTTCAGATCTCATAAGTTTTACTCAAGTCTTCCTTATCTTATCACTGGAATTTCCTCCCTCTTACTTGAACATCCAGATAAGTTACATTCTCAATTTAACCTGCTAGGGTTTCATCATCATATTGTGTGTCATTGTTTCATTCACTTAGATGTCTCTACCATGGTAGCTATGTATCATATATGATGCATTCATTTTTAAAATTACGCATTTATTCTTTATTTTTGGAACTAGTTTGTTAGTCCATAGAGACTTAGAATCCAAAGGTAATATGTATGAATATATTCAACTTTATAATAAAGATACACATTCCATACTCTCAATTATGTCATGCAATCTTCATTCTTTAATCAAGGTCATCATTTCTATCATTTCTCTTGATTCAACTAAATTTCTTATCCTGGTCTTATGATTTACATAAGGCTTTTTATTTCTATGTACTTATTGTATACTTAACTCTTTTCTTCTATTTTACCTTTGCTTTGAAGTACATAAAAGTATTTTACTTCATTACATGATCCATTCCATGTTTGATTCTTGCTATCTTAGCCCTTACAGAATATTCTCATATCTTTTCCATATACTCATATTTAGAAATCATATAATACTAATCATTAAACTTAATCTGAACCTTACGTCGTATTCCTTTATTTCTAATTAAGGATTGCTCATATGAGGTTCCAACGTTGGGTCTCCGATATCAGTTCCAACTAATTCTTAGTTGTTCTAATCTTTCCCTTATATCTCAACATCTTAGTGTATATACATTTTTCACCATGATTCAGGTCTAAATTATCCAAAATCTACTTTCATTATATTCTTAATAAGAGTCATTAGATCCTAGTAACGCATCCTGCCAGTCGGACCAGGCCGAACCTGTAGTCCTGAAGCCAAGAGCTACTTCAGGATTAACCAACTCCTATTGATCTTAAACATGTGGAATGAATATCCACTCGGGGCAAACTCATTTAAACATAATTTCGAGTCTATTTTAATACAAGGAATGCAAACACTAAATAAATCACTTTATGACACAACAATATAAAAGAATCATATTTATTGTACAAACTGAAAATCTAAATTCATGCATATAGGAGCTTTTCTAGTGATCTTCAATCAAATAAGCAATATAAAGTAAGAGTTATATCACATCCTATATTTAATCTCTTACTCCTACATTAATTTCTTATCTCATAACCCTAAGATTTCTAGGGTTTCTCTCTAGCCTATCCTTCCTCTGCATACCTGGACAGGATATTCAGAGAAGAATAGACAGAGTAGCTTGATACTGGTCAATCTAAGTACTTAGACACCTGGCCAGGGTATCTAAACACTCAGACCTCCCATAGCTAAAGACACATCATTTCTTATCCATCTTAATTATAATTCTATATTTTGATCCTAATGATCCCTGATAACTCAGCTTAAACTCTCAACTTGATTCTCGTGACCACGTCCTCTTCCTGCCATCTGCAATACTATAACAGAACATTTCTTGTTATAAAATTACAGTTAGAAGGAAGACACCTAAGTCCTAATCCTATAGGTCTCTTTTTGTCCCCTGACCTTGACTTAGAGTATTCATATACTCAACCTACGCTCTGATACCAAAGCTGTCACACCCCGATCTCACACTAACCACTAATCATGAGATTAGGGCGCGACAGAGGGATTATCACATAAACAAACCACTGAGAACTTTTTCTTTTTAAAACCTCATAATGATATCCGGATTATTACTGTAAACTAAAACATAATAAACTATTGCGGAAGCATTTCAATTAAACTGGCTAGAGAACATAAACAGAGTTTACAACATGTAACATTGTTTAACAGAAAGTAAAACATAACAGTTAATTTACATGCTTTACACATTCACCATACATACTCTCTCTCACCCACACCATGTCCCAAGGACCGAGGGGAAAGGACTAAGAGACCACTATCTAACTAACTACATATACCTTCTACTGACTAGGGTGGTAAGATCCTTCAGATTCCTGGAACTGTCGCTGACCTGAAAATGTTTGAGTAGAGGAGTGAGCCTACTCGCTCAGTGAATAGCATTTCATTTAGCTATCACTAAACAACTCGTCAGATATATAAAATTGAATTAAAGCATAAGTGCAATACTAAGCAGGGCAATTTTAATGACATAGCAGATTTACAGATAATAATCACATTTCTATTTAACAACATATATTTTAAACAAATAAACAGTTATAGAGAATTGGCACAAAAGTTCGAATCTCTTGACATATTAAATTTACTGTGATCCTATATGATTACACTTTTATATTATTATGTCCCAAACATATGCAGCGCACTCTGCATATGAAGATCTGTAGCGAACTACGATCCCACCGTACAAGACTTAGCGACACACCCGGGAAATGCTAAGTCTGAGTTCTCGTCCTGGTCTGCACAGGACTCTCAGGCTCACAAGGGCCTCACTGCACTAACTCTGAGTGCTCTGGACTCCTCCCGCAACCTGTAGTGCACAGTCGGAGGGTCTGGGTTACCACCGTGACACACGCACGGATTATTGTTGAATAACCCTTATTTATTCCAGTGCCACCGTGACACACACACGGATTATTGTTGAACACTGCCTCTCTGACCTCGTGCCACCGTGGCACACGCACGGATTATTGTTGAACACGAGTCACCAACCATCTAGACACACGCTAGGTAGGTCGTTTCACCCCAAAGGTACAGACCACGCAATGGGGTTCTACGGTGTTGGGGCACCTAAGTCTATTAACTGATTAACATATAAACACTTAAACTGGAATATCACATTTCATACTTATTTCACATTCTGAACATCACTTAAAAACACATATACATCATTTGTCATCTTTAAACATGACTCAGTATCAACTTATCCAGTTTCGATGCTTAACATCCATTTTATGCTCAACGTATACATTGTAGTTGTAATACAGGAAATTCTATGATTTTCATCAATCATATTATGTATTTCAAGTTCCAATGAATCTATCATACTCTATTGTATGTGCTACACTATTTAGGAGTTATACCAACTGATACTGAAGCAATTAAGCACTTAAATTGAGTTAAATAATGATTTCTGAATGAACTGCCACTCACAGCGATTTGGGATGTCCGGATTCGTCCGGAAGTGTGTCCAAGGCCTGTTTCCGGACGGAAATTGGTTGACTTCTATCTTTGGTATTTCAATTTCATGGACCTGTTCGGACCTGCTGCAATCGAACAGTAACCTGCACACACGTACATGTAGGAAATCTAGCTCAAATGGTGCTGGAACTTGGCTATTGACTGCTGATTCTTGATTAGGCCTCTTGGCCGAACTCATTAACACTGCTTGGTGCAGCCCTCATGCCCAAGAGGATCCTGGTCACCGGCCCTAGTTGCTGGCCATTGCTACCGCTTCTTTGGCCACAGCTACAGGAGCGCTCAAGCATGTTGGGTTGTAGGTGGGTGCCGCTAGGGCAAGGATGAGGAGGTAAGGAGGAAGGGTGGTGTCGTCGTGCTAACTCCTGGCCGTCAGTGCTTGACATTCGGCTTCTACTACTAGCTTACGACCTCACATCTCCTTGGGGGCATCGCCCTGCAAGTAGGGCGCAGCTAGGCGAGGAAGAAGGAAGGGGGTGGTGGAGGAAGGAAGGAGGAAGGAGAAGAAGGAGAAGATGGTGTTGCTGGTCGGAGCTCTAGGCTCAAGAAAATCACCCCATGGATCGCCATCCGCCTCCTGCTGCAGGTCAAGCGCCGCTTAGCGGCTGTTCTAATCTATCGGGTGAAGGGAAAATGGGATAAAGAAGAAAACATAAGAATAAAAGAAAAGATATAGCCTAACTTTGGGAAATTTGCAAATTAGGTCCAAGTAAACTGAAAAGGCTATAACTTTTGCCTCAAGGGTCCGAATCGAATGATTCTTTTTGCAAAACTTCAATCACGGAATCCACTATGACCTCGAAGCAAGAAATCACAATTAGTATCTTGTCACAACGGGTCAAATCACTAATTGCATCTTAGCATTTAACTGAACCTAAATCACCTTAATTATGCACTGATTGTGTCTTGTGTATTTAATTCAGCTTAATCAACTTGATGATGCACTAACCATCACATGAGAAATTAACTTAATTATGGACTAATTATGATACTTACTGGTTAACTTTGAAACGGGTCATAACACTAACCTTCTCCCGAGGTGGGTCGACTCATATCAGAAGGTCACTCTATTCATATGTCCCATGATAGAGGTCCTCCTTTGTAAAGAGATTGAGGCCCATGTTAGTATCAAACCATATATCATATCTCAGTACGTATAATACTATGTGTAAGAAAGAATGCCAACCCGCTAGCTATGTTTAGCACATCAACCAAGTCATATGTATCAACAAGGTACTACGTCTATCTAGGGTTGCATGGTCAAACTCATTTCATATCATCAAACTAATTGGCCATCTTAAGGACAAACTTGGGTCTTATCAACATCAGCATCATCACCAATATCATTACTATCATCTAAGGTTTCTAGGTTACTCACTTGCCTAACCTATATCATGGCTCTAGACAACTCTAGAGACTATCACTATCATCTAAACTCTCTCATCTAGACTTGATGTTACATCTCTTTCTCTTAGGTTACATAGACACTCACTGCCTTTTTGGGTGTGGTAACATTTTTCATAGGTACATATACTAGTACTTGAAATAGATTTTCTCCAATGTTGAAACATTCGATGAAAACCACCATACTCCATTCGAATAAAACCAAAGCCAAAATGAGTTACCACACTCATTAGGCAGTATAATATCATGATACCTAGAGAACTAGAAAGAACATGGTGCACACTTGTGTAGACATCCTAAGCACATGTTGCGAATCATGTCTAGGGAGGTAATTTACACAAGTCTACACCTAGTTCTAGAACATCTAGGTTCTAACCTAGAGGCTAAGTCAACCAAATCTACAAGGATATTTCATTAAGTCTCTAGGGTTGAGATGCAAGGTGAGTTTAGTTTGTGTTTCATGTGAACAATGTTTGGTATAGTTATTTTTCATGCTCTGATACCATATGTCACGGAACCAGAATCCCAGTCTCATGAACCAAACGGATATCAAAGGTGACATGCGGAAGCGTAAAGCTTAGCACACATGAACAAGTAACAAGAGAAAGGCACCAACATAGTCTCAACATTCAACAAGTATAAATTATACAAAATGCATTATATTCATGAATTCAATTACATATTTCCATAGTCAAGATACAAGTCATTCATGTGCACTAAATCTGGATCTTACAACAAGTACACCTAGCATAGATCACCAAGTCCATGAACCTTCTAGCTATCTTTGAACCTAAAAACAAAATATGAGAAATGGGTCAACACACGAGGTGTTGAGTATGGGGCAGAAAGATACATATATGTATAAGCTTTGCATAATTTTGAAAAAATTTCGAGACTAAGCAAACAAGAATAAACATGTTAATTGTTTAACAAATGTGGAACCATATTTTATGTCATTTTACTCCATTATATCAACAATATCAACCATGTTTAAGGCCTTTGACCAACTTCCCATCGGAAGGGTCCGTAAGGGTTACAAAATTAGCTAACCCTTTTATACGAGAGGGACCTCAAGGCCATAGCCAAGAGCTAACTCTTTATCAACAACATTATAATGGAGTTCTATATATATATATATATGTCCTTGTGTGTGTGTGTTTGTGTGTGTGTTGTGTGTTCAAGTTATAAAATTGACGAGGCAAACATCGAGTAACACATAGCAATACTACATGGCAATATTTGAGCAAATAAACAAACAAGAATACAATATATGTCTTTTCAAGCAAGAAAGCGATAGTCATATAATTAGATAAGGCCCATACCTAATTCAGATATTCATAACCTAACTTATTCTTCATCATCTAGCCATATGCCAAACCTAATTAACAACAAGATTGTATACATGCATTCGATTCTCATCATTAACCCTAATTATCTTCATTTTATGGGTTACAAGTTGCTTATTAGTACATTTGATGACCCTATACTTATTTAAAGTCCATCATGTGGGTGTGGTTCCAGTTTCATGCCATAACGATGTTCTGTGCACTTTCTATGATCATATCAAGGTTTAAGGCATTTACATGCATTCCAGGGTCAAAAGACTCACAATAGGGCACCCTAGATCATGATTCATCGAGTCAAGAGGTCTAGATCTAAAAGATGATTTAGATCAGCAACATTAACTCATCAGGAACACATAACAAGATTAGGTGGGTGTTATGACCCACTCTATGATTAACTAGTAAGTACCTTGATTAGTGCTAAGAATCTTGTTAAACATCAAGTATAGTCAAAGTAAGCTAATATGTGAATCAATAGTTGAGATTGAATCATCTGAAGTAATTAATGATAATTGCAATGTTAATCGTAAGTTATATAATGCCCAAGAAGCGATTAGCATTTTGATTAGCTGAGACAAGATAATTAGCATGGTTTCTCATTTCTAGGTTGTAGTGGATTCCGTGCTTGAAAGTTTGCAAGAAGAATCATTTAAATCGGACAATCGAGTAAAAAGTTATAGCATTTCTAATTTTCTTGGACCAATAATGTAATTTACCCTTTTTATTTGGGTCGGTTACCTTTCTCCTTTATCTTCCTCTTTAACCCGATGGAACAGGACCGCAAAGCGGCGCACATAGGCACCCGATCAGCCGACTGAGGAGAAGAGGAGGGGCGATCTTGGGGCAGTTTCTTGAGCCCTAGAGCTCCGATCAGCCGGCGCCCTCTTCTTCTTCTTCTCCTTCCACTGCCTTCTTCCTCTAGCTCACCCCAACAACGCCCATCATCAGCTGCCCTAGTAAGCCTTAGCGTCGACCTACATAGCAGAGCCGCGGCCAGCAGTAGGCCGACTAGTAGGCAAGCAGTGGTGCGGGATGGCGGCCGTTCAGGGCTAAGGATGGGCCGATTCCGCGGTGTCTTGCTCCTCTACCAACTCCTTCCTCCATCTATCTTCTTCTTCACCTCGTCAGCACCTCATCAGGTCGGGCGGTGCCCATATAGAACCTGCACCTACGCCCAATCGGCAACAGCAAAGGAAGCTCGGGCGGGGTGTATGGGGGCCCAAGGCTCCATGGAGCAGGTCGCCCACTTACTCTACTCCTTCTTCTCTTTCCTTTCCCTATTCTAAGACCTAACGGCGCCCAAGACGTAGAGATGCCGCCCCCAACCAGAGCAGCAGCTGCAAGCTGTGCCAAGAAGGATCAGGGAGCAGCTATGGGCACAGCTAGCACCTGAAATGACGCTTTAGGTTCGTCCTTAAGGTCCAGACAACAAACCAACAGCCCTAGTCCTTGATTCGGCTTTAATCGAGTTCATCTTCAATGAGTTTTCCGTTTCTGCACAGTTTGCACGGCGTGCAAATCAGTTTGCACGGCGTGCAAAGTTACAGGAAACAGGACAGAAAGTCGGCCAGGTTGCACGGCGTGCAAATTAGTTTGCACGACGTGCAAAGTTGCATAAAAGCAGAATTAGGCGTGTTTATGGACGTTTTCGGTGTATACGAACACACCGAAGTGGGTGAGTAGTATTTCATTTATTTATCACCATCGAACTCAATTTCATTGTATATATTGCTTCGGTATAATTAGGGTAACTTCTAAACAGTATGAATGAGATTAAAGAGATGTGTTTAATTCTATAGAGCCTAAATTACTTAGTGTAACTGAAGAAAATAGTGAATGTTGTCTGTACTGATACTGCTGTGAATATGTTGAGCTCTAAATGAATGTCCCTATTATGACAAGTTTAGAATGATGTGAAATTATGTATAAAGTTGAAAGAGATAGAAGTGTTCTTAAATATATTCAGTGTGCAATTATGATTGAGTTATGACAATTTATATTTACTGCTTTAATAATGATGATAGATTTAGGTGCCCTAACACCGTAGAACCCCTTTGAGAGGTCTGCTTCTTAGGGGTGAAACTCGTGTTGCAACAATAACTGTGCAGAGTCACGGTGGCAGAGGACAGAGAGGCAGTGTTCAACAATAATCCGTGCGGAGTCACGGTGGCACTGGAGAAAATAGGGGTTATTCAACATTAATCCGTGCGGAGTCACGGTGGTAACCCAGTGAGACTCTCTGCCTGTGTGCTCAGGTTAGAGGAGGAGTCTAGAGCACTCAAAGTTAGTGCTTTGAGGCCGGAGAGCCTGTGGTCCTGTGGCAGAACAGGGCTGGCAGTCAGACTTAGCATTTCCCGGGTGTGTCGCTAAGTCTTGTACGGTGGGATCGTAGTTCGCTACAGATCTTTATATGCAGAGTACACTGCATATGATTATGGCATAATAATAATATAAAAGTGTAATCATATAGGATCACAGTAAATTTAATATGTTAAGAGATTTGAACTTCTGTGTAAATTCTCTATAACTGTTTATTTGTTTAAAATATCGGTTGTTGCATAGAAATGTGATTGTTATCTGTAAATCTGCTATGTCATTAGAATTGCCTTGCTTAGTACTGCACATATGTTTTATTTCAAGTTTATATATTTGATGAGTTATTTAGTGATAGCTAAATGAAATGCTATTCACTGAGCGAGTAGGCTCATCCCTCTACTCAAACATTTTCAGGTCAGCGGCAGTTCCAGGAATCTGAAGGATCTTACCACCCTAGTCAGTAGAAAGTAGATGTAGTTAGTTAGATAGTGGTCTCTTAGTCCTTTCCCCTCGGTCCTTGGGACATGGTGTGGGTGTGAGAGAGTATGTATGGCGAATGTGTAAATGATGTAAATTAACTGTTATGTTTACTTTCTGTTAAACAATGTTACATGTTGTAAACTCTGTTTATGTTCTCTAGCTAGTTTAATTGAAATGCTTACGTAATAGTTTATTATGTTTTAGTTTACAGCAATAATCCGGATATCATTATGAGGTTTTAAAAAGAAAAAAGTTCTCAGTGATTTGTTTATGTGATAATCCCTCCGTCGCGCCCTAATCTCGTGATTAGTGGTTAGTGTGAGATTGGGGTGTGACAGTGGGTGTCCATTAGAAGCAAGATTAGCAATCTAGGACAAAGTTCAACATTAAAGTCCAAAGTGGGCACATATGTACAGTTGACGCCATTATGAGAAATAGGGAGAGTAGGACCTTCTTTAGGGCTACAAAGACATTAGTGTTACTGATTTAAGGATCATAGAGTAGATTGAGTACTCCAGATCCAAGTTTGCATCAAAATCATAAATTAATTATACTACACATGATTAAAGTATGCATCTTTTAGGAAAACAGAGAACAAACGATGGAATTAGACCCTGAAACCTAGTCCATTGTGTAGATCTTTTTGAAATGATCAATTTGATATATAATTTCATATATTTTGGCCCAGGGAATTGGGAGCTATTGATTTTAGAAGATTATAAGTCAAACTAAAGAGAAACCAAGCAACATACCCTTCATTATGTAGAGGATCTCCACCGTCCGCTCCAGGATCAAGGTTCGGCATCACCTCCCAAAATTTTATGCACACATGACCGCAGCGGGACCCCAGGTTGACGTGGCGCACTTTCTATGGCCGACTGGGCTTGACTAGTCCATAGGGTTGTGGTGGAGCCAACTCTTCGTGGCCCTCCGATCGATCCTGATCAAGGCAAAGTCGGGATCTAATGGCCCAGGGCTAACGTCCCTAGGCCCCTCGCAGCAGTTGGCCACGAGATAGACCTGCACAACGGCAGTGCCGCGACAGAGCTCACCGGAGAAAAAGAGGATACGAGGAGTGATTCAAGTGGGGAAAGGAAAGGTGCCACCAGGGTTTTTGGGAGCAAAGTGAACATGGGTATGGGGTTTTATGGGATATCGGGGCTAGGTTTAGGGCTTCCCGAAGGGGGGCGGCGCACCTTAAGGTGGCGGCGGGCTCCCTTGGCCCTCAAGACACAGTTTCACACAAAAGCGGTGTGGAAGGTTCGAGAGAGACATGGAGAGTTTCAACATTAAATCGAAGCCAGAGAGGGGGGTTAGTCGGGTGTTCCCTTGGCTTGGTTCTCGCCAGGTTGTGTGGACCTACCATCTTGGGCGTGAGCTAGAAGATGACTCGAGCACCATTGTATCAAGATCCAACAGTTGTTGGGTCGTACGATGGGGCGAGTTGAGTCGGGGCTCAGGGCCCATTTCACATGTTACCAGCGGCCGGTTCAAGGGGATTTGATCCCCGATTCAAAGTAACTAGAGCTGGGTCAGATTGAGGAGGCACCCAAGCGACTAAATGGGTCGGGCCCAGCAAGAAACAAAAGGTAATTTGTTCTAGAATAAGGGTTTATCTAAGAAAATTCATATAAAATCATAGGAATGCCCAAATGATCTCAAATTTAGAAATATCTTCATAACAGGGTCTAGAACAAGTATGTAAAATATCAAATCAAAATAAGCATGTATGATCAAGAATTTAATCAATGGGTTCAAGGGTATAACAACACTAACATTTCATGCATATATGTGTATCATATTGACTCAAAATGTGGAATCTTTCACTTTGGTGGACATTATAGAGTTATGAATTCAAAGGAGACATAAATAGTGAGGACTTAAAGTAACAAGAGTAATTATGCACAAATAGGAGAAAACCCACTTTGTGACAATAGTATTGTAATTCTTAGTTTAATTTATTTTCTTAAGCCTTTCGATTCAGACGTCAAATATCTAATGTCATAACTATGTAAATCTTCATGTTAAGATAGATCTTCAGATTAAGATTAACCAAATAATAAGATTATTAGATTAGGTTTCAAAGTTTGATTTAGTTTAGAATAGAGATACAAATACAAAGATAATAGAATAGATCAATTATAGAAATTAAGAACATATTCAAATATGAGATATTGAGATTAAGATTTAGAGATAAGATATTAAGATTTAGAAGTAAAAAATTGAGGAAAAATTTAATGATAAGAGATTAAGATTTCGAGAAACGAAATTGAAAACCGAGATAGAAAATTCAACCAAAATGTTAATATATTATATGATACGTCCGCACTAGAGAGTCTTAGGATGATTTCATAGGACATTGTGTGTGTCATAGAGTATGTGTAGTACCAATAGAGGGTGTATTGCACCATAGAGGACACTTTGGGGTGAACAGAGGGCACATTGTGCCAACATAGGGTGTGTTGCACCATAAAGGACATTTTGATGTCAATAGAGGAGAATTTATTTTATAATGGTGGCCAAAAATTAGATAAAAGACAAAAATAAAAGACACACCAATTTAATACGAGTTTACAACTTTTAGATACTAGTTCAAATTTCAGTTATAGTATATTCATGTTTTTCTTATTAGAAATTCAATGCCACTTACTATAACCAAGTTTTGCTTTGTGAATGGCTAGGGCCAAGATGTCTGTAGGTACAAAACTTAGGAGATAGTCATGACAAGAGGATGTATCATTAGCTTTAGGAGGTTTTCTTGGCAGGGCACCATCTCCATGATCTGGGATATTAAGACAGACTACAAATTTAGCATCTTGTATATAGACTTTATTATCAAGTTTGATGTCAGTAAGTTTATTTTATGAGAATATGATGAGTATTTATTTCATACATAGTCTGTAATGGTTCTTATATGTCATTATTTTAATTGCATATCATGTTAGTAAACCCCCCAGTTGAAAAAAAATATAGCTTCCGTTCATGTGATTAGAAAACTGGGGTGTTACATATGCTCTCCCCTATGAAATAAGGGTTGCTTCGAATATCATTAAGCCCTTGATATGGATGTCCCTCTTAGGTCTTATGATGGACCCTAAAGAAATAAGTCATACGTGTTGGATATGGAATGTATGTTGATATGTCGATGCCAAGTGTGGACATTGATGCGTTGACCTTGGGGGCATTCAAATAATGTTTGAATATGCTCCTTATGTCACTTCTTGCTTGACCTGAACCACATTTGATGATTGATCTTAATGTCTTGACAAACCATGACCTTGGTTACTGTATTATGAGTCTTTTGACCTAACTTGTGTATAAGTGGCCTAAACCTTGAAAAATTCATATAAAGTGAATGGAACATCAAAATGACGTAAAACTTGAACCAGATCTTCATGATGATCTCTAGTTTAGGATGAGATCAGAAAACATGTAATTAACTCACTTGAAACCTAACTTAACCAAAACCACAAAATGCAGCTAGTTAGGGTTAACTTGAGGATCAGATAAATTATGTAATATCATTCTTAATCTGGTGTTTCTTGTGTCTATATGGTCAAGGATAGGATAAGTTAGGAATCTACAAATTAGGTACCAGATTTAATAATTATATGACTACAGATTTTTTGCTTGAACTGTGATACATATGTATGCTTGTATAATTTTTCAAATATTTCCATGTAGTATTCTAGTATTGTACTATATATTTGTATCCTCATTTTTAAGACTTGCAAACATAATACCGAACTCCATCATACGAACCTTGTGCATCTAGCTATATTATCAAGGTAAGGACAGAAGGCTTGGATCCTTACTTGAGATGTCAAGATAGGTAAGATCATGTCGATAAAAGGGTTATCTCTTGGTGATGGCCTTGAGGTACCTCACATAAAAAGGGATAGCTAATCTTAAGCACCCTTACGGATTCTTCTAATAGGATATTGGTCAAAAAAGGCTTATGAATACATATATTTTTGGTATAATTAGAGTAAAATGATACAAACCATGGGTTCTCCTTTTTTGAAATACTTATTTATTCTTGTTCGTTACTTGTATAACTCTTTTTAAATTACGCAAAGCTTATATATATGTATCTTTATGCCCTATACTCAACACCTTGTGTGTTGACCAACTTGTTTCCCATATTTGTTTTAGGTTTATAGATGATAGGAAGTTGGAGGCTTGGTGATCTATGTCAGGTGTACTGATTATTAGATCCCTACTGTACATGAGCAGATTTGTACAACTTCACTCTTGAATATTTAACTGAAATTTTGTAATAAAATATTTTTTGTAATGTATGTTGTTGAATGTTGAGATTATGTCATTGCTTTTATCTTGTTATCAGTCCATGTATGCTATGCTTTTAACACTTCCACATGTTGTCTTTGGTATTCATTTGGTTCATTGGTTGGGATTCCATTTGCAAGACAAATGTTTTTGTACTTGTAGTTTCTAAATTGGGAAGACATCAACTCCATAAATTTTTCAGGAGAAAATCCGAAGGATTAGGAATGAATTGCCCATATGAATAGATGTAAGTTACCCTATTTATTCCAAATTGTCCTAATTTCAAATTGATATAGTAATACCAGCAACCATCTCCATCGACTTAAATTTTCCAAGTGTTGCAGCAAAACTGACGGGGTTCATCCAAACTAGGATAATTTTGAACAAACTCTTCATTGTGATATTAAGTATATGCTTCCCTATGCTTTACATATTAGGCGGTAATAATAATATGTGTGAGTAACATTAAGGTTTTTTTTTCCAGTTAGTTATGTATATAGTCATGCATTAGAACATAAGATTATTTATTTAGTACATATGGGTATATCAACATATATTTGCTATACAATATGAGATTTTGGCTTTTAATATAATGTTTAGAATTATAAGTAGTTTTAACTAAGAGTTAGTTGAAGTTAAATATGAACCTAAGTTGGTATATAAGGTTAGGATAATGATGTTTGAGATCTAAAAATGAAAATAAAATATACATGGACTAATAGAATTATGATGATGTATAGGTTATTAAGTTATGGAACTTTAGACCAAGACTAATTAAAGATATATTCAAATAAGGTAAATGGGCCATGCCCCTTGAAATTCATTATTATGATTCATCCTGCACATCCCTACAAAGTAACTTAGAGATTAAGTTACTTTCAGAATTTATTGCTTCATATTCTATCATGCTTTTAGTAATCAGATTTCATTCAGTTAATGTTATGTTGACATACTATCAGATTTCAAGTATTTGAGATTTATAGTATTTTTATGCTTAGTTTAATTTATTTTCTTAAGCCTTTAGATTCATTAGTCAAATATTTGACATCAAAATTATGTAAGTCCTCATGTTAATATTGAGATCTAGATTAAGATTAATTAAAATTATAAGATTATCATATTTTAGATTCAAAGTTTGATTAATTTAGAATTAAAGAATAGAGATACAAATACAAAGATAATAGATCAGATTCAAAGATCATAATTCAGAACAAATTTATAGATAAGATATTAAGATTCATAGATAAGAGATCAAGATTTATAAATAAGAAATTGAGGACATATATAGAGATAAAGATTAAGATTTAGAGATAAGAAATTAAGAACATAGATAGGAAATAACATTGGAATGTTAATACATTACATGTCAATACCTCACCAGAGAGTCCTATCATGATTTTAGAGAACACTGTGTGCATCATAGAGGGCATGTCGTGCCAACAGAGGGTGAGTTTCAGCATAGAGGACACTTCAGTGTCAACAGAGGGCACATTGTGCCAACATATGTGTGTTGCACCATAAAAGACACTCCGGTGCCAACATAGGAGGAATTATCATATAATGGTGGCTAAAAATAAGATAAAAGACATAAAATTTAAAGGAAATACAAACATCCACACTTTTAACAAAATTTAGAGACTTTGAGGATGATTGCATAATATTCCAAGTAAATAAGCATGATTTTAGATACATAATAAAATGTCAATAGCAGCAGAAATAAAGAAATAACAAGCCTTCACATGGCTTTTATTGTTTACTACATGAATGATTTCTAAAAGAAAAGATAAGATAAATAGGATCTAGCTATAACAACCTAGCCATCCTTTCCAAATGCTAAAATTCAACTCCTGAGGGAAACTTCCTTCAAGCTTGTCCTTCTCCTTGCACAACACCGACACCTGGGTGGTTGGGAAGACACCCAGCAAGAGGAAAAGAGAGAAAATTATGTGTTACAAGGTTTATTCTAAAAGTGACAAGGAAGTTGTAACAAGTAAAATAGGCTAGAGATTTATTGAAAAGTGAGACATCAAAGAGTATGAGGCTTTATATAATGAAACTTGCCAATAACAAAGTAAATAAGGGTTTTGCATGTAAATTAATATGTCTACCTAACTAAGTAGGGTTGAGGCACCTACCAGACCTCTAACCTTAGGTGAGGGGAGAATAAGACATTCCCAGTCACCTATAATATAATGGGGAGAATTATAAACATTCCCCTAGGGAGATTATATACATGCCCTCTGTGGGTGGTTGTACATAAGTACCACTACTTTATAATAAAATAGAACATCTAATTACATGCTAGCAAGGAGTTATGGAAATATTAATCAAAAGATTTAAATAACATGGCAGTGGGGTATGAAAACCCAATCAAGGTAATATTACAACTAAATTTTGAGGCATAAACAATTTAGGTTTTAAGAATCAAGAATTAGGTCAGATTAAGCCTCATTAGGAATTATAGGTATTGGTATAAAGTTTTCCCAACTGAAGAGGGTAGATGCACATACCTTAGCCTCAGGTGTTCTAGAACCCTCTTTCCAACCCTTCACATGATATCACAACCCACTTTCCCTAATAGACCATTAGATCTACGAATTAGAATTATATATACTCATTAAAGATTTAAAACCCTAATATTACTAACTTTTTGCACAAACCATCGAATTAGACTCCAAAAACCTCACCATCATCTTAGTTAGGGTTTTTGGATCAAGATAACATATAATATTGTATATTTTGAAGATATGGACTTTTAGGGTTATTTTTGGTGATTTTTTGGTTAATTAAATCGACTCTAAAAATACGTTTTCGCAAACATCAAAATCAAAAATCAAAACATTTTTAATGGATAGATCTCGTCTTCCTGATTTCAAAACACTAATTACTTTTAATTTTTGACCATTGAAATAATTTTCTATGATTTATTTTGTATCATCCAACCATAACTTGCCACGTGGCAAACACACCCACACACACACAGAGAAGAGCGAGCGGCAGAGAGAGAGAGTAGGGGGCTCGCATCTTTGAACCCCTCACAGTAGGTGAGGGGTCGGGGTCAACATGGTCAAAGCAAAAAAATAAGCGAGCAAGATGACGTGAATACCCTCGCGTGAAAAACACAGCAAGACAACCGATCGGGGGCAGTTTGGTAAAACAACAGGGAGTCCCTCCCCTCGCCCAAGTGCCATGAGCCGCGAGCAGCTTGCTCGGCTTGATTTGGGCAAACACGCGATACTTGACCAAACTCCACGTTTAGGTATGCGAAAGAAAGAGGAAGAAGAGTCGAAGCTATTGGTACCTTTCAATTGAACGGAGATGAAGCATGGCGAGGAGAAGGAGCACCGCAAGCCTAGTGGTCCTCGACAGCTAGTTGGGGGTAAAAACATCCACAAAATGCCAAATTGAAGGCACGAGCGAGTTTCTAAGGTGATGGAGGTCATTGGGGTTGGTATATTTATAGGCAAGGTAACCTATACTAGGGTTTAGGTAGGGGAAGGTAGAGGGTGATGGCGCCCAGGTTGGGCATTTCTCCAATACTCGCCAAATCCCAAAAATTTTGGGATAAACCAGTGCGGAATCTCACAAGGAGCTCATAGAACCAAAAATTAGCAAAAACCATCGAGTATAACTCCAGATAAATCGATTTGAAAATCAGAGAAACAATGACCTGTTGCCTTTTATGTCTAGAGGAGGAAGACGACCGTGGGTCGTCAAATCAGTTGACCTGGGTCCATGAAGGACTCAGGGCCATCCGATCTCGTGCATGAAATAAGGAATTATTTCCTTGTTGCAATAAAATTCGACCAAAGTGTCATTTAATTCCTAAATGTTTTTCTCTCTCTTCATTTGGAGGCTCAAACGTTATCCAAAAATTACCAAATTTTATATTCTGACTTATTTTGACATGTAGAATCCAAATATGGAGTTAGTTTTGCCTTTTGAGAAATTGTGATATTTTAAATATTTAAATGTCATTTTCTCTTTCCTTCATCAAAAGAGGTGATAACATTATCTAAAATTTGTGTAACTTCACCCATAAGTCTCCCTAATGAATTAGAACACGATTTTGCAATTATCTTTACAAGTTGAGATTATTTATTTATTTATTAAATAAATAGAAGATTCTACACACTTTCTCTCTCCTATTTTATTCATTATTCAAACATTATCCAAATGAGTTGCAAATTTTCCCAGAGGCTTATTTTTATGTTTAGAATACGAATTTGGAGTTATTTTTCTGATTTGAGTGCATTAAGTATTTTATTTCATTTTATTGGCCTATTTCCTTTTTTCTTTTGATAATGACATTAATATTTATATTTATGTTCCACTTTAAATGATACTTGGCCCTTAAGTTACTTTTTGATCAAGAAAACGAATTTGAGTGTCAAATTATCCTGATGGGTTTCCAATTATAATTTTTGTGCAATATCTTTCTAATTATCTTCTTTACCCATTAATTCCTATATTACCTTTAATTATTGCATTTATCTTCTCCTTTATATAAAATTCAAAATTTCTCTTATTTCTCTTATTCTAGGAAGTGCTAGAAAGTTCTTGGATGAAATATTTTATTCTTTTTATTGCTTAGTGTACAATTTTCACTTTAGGCCCATTATCTAAAATCTAACTGAGGTATTTGTGCATACAACCCTATATTAAGAATATATGGGAAACATTTATCCAATAACCATCATAATTCCACTAAATCAAGTCCAAAGACATATGGAACGAAAATGAAGGACAAAACTTATAGAAAAAGGGTACAAAGAGGTACATAGTGGAGTTTAGTATGTTACACCACTCCACCCCTTAAAAAGGATTTCGTCCCCGAAATCTCGTACAAAGAGGGCAGGGTGAGTACGTAACATCTCGTCTTTCAACTCCCAAGTGGTTTCTTCTAAACCATGATATCTCCACAAAACCGTTACTAACTCTATCTCCTTATTCTTTAGCTACTTTACTTGGGAGTCAAGGATCCTCATAGGTAGTTCTTCATAAGTTAGATTCTCATGAATCTCCACAGGTTTAATAGTGAGTACATGAGACAGATCCTTTACGTACTTCCTCAACACAGAGACATGGAACACATTGTGGATCTTATCATAAGCAGGAGGTAAGGCTAAGCGATATGCACAATCTCCCACTCTATCTAAGATTTCAAATGGTCCAACATAGCGAGGACTCAACTTGCCTTTTTACTTTAGATCTTACAATAGAACGTATAGGCTTGATCTTTAGAAAAGCATAGTCTCCCACTAAGAAGCGTACATCAGACCTCTTTTTATCATCATACATCTTCTGTCGGTCTTGAGCAGCTTTCATCCGTTTCTTTATCAGTTGTACCTTCTCGAGCATCATCTGCATGTCATTGGTCTTCAGTAGGGAACATTCATTAACATCATCCCAGTGCAAAGGCGAACGAAAAGGTCCACCATAGAGAGCTTCAAAAGGTGGCATACCAATACTAGCTTGGTAGCTGTTGTTGTAAGCGAACTCTGCTAATGGTAGATTCCGATCCCAGGAACCACCCCAATCCATCACACAAGTATGTAGCAAGTCCTCCAGAATCTGAACTGTTCTCTCAGACTGACCATCAGTTTGCGGGTGGTATGCAGTACTGAAACGCAGATCAGTACCCATATCTTCTTGAATCTGACCCCATAAGCGAGAAGTGAATTTTGGGTCTCGATCAGAAACTATTACAACAGGAACACCATGCAGACGAACTATCCACTCCACATATAATTGAGCCATCTCAGCAACTTTATACGTGGTTTTGAAAGGCAAGAAATGAGCAGATTTTGTAAGACGATCAATCACCACCAAACAACATCATAACCTTTCTTGGACTTAGGAAAACCAGTAACAAAGTCCATTGTGATCTTCTCCCACTTCCATTCTGGAATCTTGAGAGGATGAAGAAGACCACCGAGTCATTGATGTTCAATCTTGACTTGCTGACATGTCAAGCACTTTGCCACGAACAGAGCTGTATCATTCTTCATGTTCTTCCACCAGAAGCTTCACTGTAAGTCCTTGTACATCTTGGTTGTGCCAGGTAAATAGTGTACTTGGACCCATGAGCTTCACTCAGAACCTTATGTCTCAGGTCACCAACATTGGGAATCCACAACCTTTGTCTGAAGAGGACAACACCATCCACTCTGACAAAGAAGTCAGATTGCGGTTTCTCAGATAAAGATTTCATCTCTTCAAGCTCGGAACTCTCTAACTGTGCAGTCACGACTTCTGAGATCCAGGTTGGTGTAACGGTCAAACTGGCCATATGAACACACAACTTGTCTTCATCCACTGAATCGACAGGCTGAGGTCTCCAACTGGCCACATGTTCAAGGTTTTCCCACACTGAACATCTCAGAGTAGCACAAATAGCATCCTTCTTGCGACTTAGAGCATCATCTATGGCATTCGCTTTACCAGGATGATAGGTGATGGTGAAGTCGTAATCATTAAGATATTCCATCCACCTACGTTGTCGCAAGTTCAGATCCTTCTGAGTCAACAAATATCTCAGACTCTTGTGATCAGAAAATACTTCAAACTTTTTGCCATAGAGATAGTCTCGCCAGATCTTCAAATCATGAACTATGGCAGAAAGCTCCAAATCCTGCGTAGGCCAATTTGCTTCATTAGGTTTCAACTGTGGAGAAGCATAGTCGATCACCTTTCCGTCTTGCATTAAAACACACCCTAAGCCTTGTCGGGATGCGTCGGTGTAGATGACATAGGGTATGCCCTCAACAGGCAAAGCAAGCACGAGAGCAGAAGTCAGACTCATCTTCAACTTCTAAAAACTGTCCTCACATTCAGGGCTCCATGAGAACTTGACCTCCTTCTGAGTTAGCTTGGTCAAAGGTAAAGCCAACTCGGAGATCCCTTTGATAAACTTCCAATAGTAACCATATAGACCAAGGAAACTATAGATTTCAGATGGGTTTTTCGGAACATTCCACTTTGTCACAACTTCTACCTTCGTAGGATCAATAGCTATATGACCGGTAGAAATCACGTGACCAAGAAACATAACTTCCTTTATCCAGAACTCACATTTTGAGAATTTTGCATACAGTTGATTTTCTCGCAATGTGTTGAGTACAATCTGCAGGTGCTCGTGATGTTGTGCCAACGTCTCGGAATAAACCAAAACGTCATCAATAAACACCACTACAAACTTATCAAGGTATGGGCGGAATACTCGGTTCATCATGTCCATGAACGTAGCAGGGGCATTTGTCAAACCAAAAGGCATGACCGTGAATTCATAATGCCCATAACGAGTTCTTCACACGCATCTGGTAGTAACCACTTCACAGGTCCATCTTGGAGAACACGGTGGCTGACTTCAGCTGATCAAATAGGTCGTCGATGTGTGGAAACGGATAACGGTTCTTCACTTTCACCTGGATAAGCATGCGGTAGCCCATACACATCCGCAAAGATCCATCCTTCTTCTTCACGAACAGGACAGGGGCTCCCCAAGGGGAAACACTAGGGCAAATGAAGCCCATGTTGAGAAGCTCTTCAAGCTACTTCTTCAACTCAGCCAACTCAGCAGGGGTCAAGCGGTAGGGTGGCTTCGATATTGGTGAAGTTCCAGGTATAAGCTCGATGGAGAATTCTACCTCGCGAGTTGGCGGCAACCCAAGCAACTCCTCGGGAAAGACATCTGGGAAGTCCTTCACCACATCAACACGATCTAGAGCAGGAGGTGTAGCATCGAGAACTATGGAGGCTAGGAAAGCTCTACACCCTTGCGAGACATGCTTTTCAGCTTTAATGGCAGAGATGAGAAACTGTCGCTCTTCTCACTTCTTGCCCTTGACACACACTTTTCCTTCATCAGGATGAACCAAACTAACCTTGGATTCCTCACAGTAAAAAACTTCTTTATACTTCTTTAACCAATCCATACCCAGGATGATGTCAAAGACAGTCATATCAAGCAAGAAAAAAGCTGTGGGAAACATTATTCCGGATATACAGAGGTCCATGGTAGGAGTTTGGAGGTATTAGGAGCAGATCTTACCACTAGGGGTTTTTCCGTCTAACACATGATCCATAAACATAGATTCTATTTCAAGCATAGAGGCAAACTAACAAGATATGAAGGTATTGGAGGAACTGAAATCAAACAGTGCTGTTAAAGGATGCATATTAAGGTGCAATGTACCTTCAATCACTTCATTGCCTTCACCTTCTTCTTCAGCTTTGAGAGCAAACACTCTCCCATTCCGCCTCTCAGCTGGTGGATGCCTCGGGTTCTGGTTGTTGTTGTTGTTATTATTGTTGTTCTGTGGCTGCGGGTTCTGTCTTGGCTGTTGCGACTGCGAGGCATTATTCTGTCCTTGCTAGAAATGAGGGCAGTTGGGTTGGATGTTCCCGACTTGGCCGCAATCATGGCAAGTCGATGGAGGACGGTTGCCATTACGAGCAGGTGCATTGTTGGCGGGGCATCTACCAGGAGGATGGTGGCATTTGCACCTGTTGCAGCGATCACGTCCGAGGTTCTCATGCTGGTTCTGATTCTTCCTTTTGTTGTTGAATCCATTAGAAGCTTGAAACCCTGTATATGACTCAATGGCAAGAGCCTTGTCCACCATCTGTTGAAAAGTGAGTGGGAGTTGCGGAATGAGGCTTTGACCCACATGATAGTTCAGGCCTTCCAAAAACATGGTTGCTCTTCTGTCAGCTCCAATGTCAGTGGCGTAATGTTCTAGCAACAGAAATTTCTGAACATAGTCGACCACGCTCATGCTTCCATGCTTGAGACTATAAAACTCAGCCTCCTTCTTTCTCAGGAAAGCAGGGCAGATGTACTTCTCCCTTAACAGCTTCAGAAACTAGGTCCACTCCATAGAAGAGGTGTCCCGAGTGCGGGCAACACCGTTCCACCAAACGCGTGCCGGTCCATCCAGCACGTACGTCGCAAACCGAACCTTCTGGTGAGGGGGGCACGCCATACCCTCGAAGGTCCGATCCAGGGCCAACACCCAGTCGTCGGCTTTGTCCACCATGTTAGGCTCGCTTTCACCCTTAAAGTAGGGTGGCTGCATCTTGATGAAGTCAGTGAGGGTGAATTCCCTCAGCTTGTTGGCAACAGCAGCAATGGTGTTGAGTTTTGCCATCATGGTGGAGGACAACAACTGATGTAGCATCGCCATTTCTTGCTCAGGTGTGAAGGAAGGAGTACCAGAAGCAGTCTGGTTGACTGCAAGAGTCGTAGGAGTGTTGGGGTCGACTCTTGGTTCGCGTTGTCGAACAAGTCACCTCTCCTGAAAATTAGGGTTATCATATTAGGTTCTCAGGAGTATAGAATCATAGATGAGAAGAGAATAGAAATAGAGATGAGAAAAGGATATCTAGAATGGTATTGCCTAAAAGCATACTATTTCGAGCAATTCATATCAGCGCAGGCCAGGCCGGATCATATGGGCACGGGAGTCCTCGTATACCAAGCTAGTGGTGCGGAGGAAAATTTTTCCAGCCCCCGAAACCCTGATCCTTTCAAGACACCCTTGCTTCAACTGCATGCCCTAATAGTTGCCTAAAGACTCTGATACCATGCTGTAAGGGGGCGATATCACCTCTTTACTAAAATTTAAAGGAAATACAAACATCCACACTTTTAACAAAATTTAGAGACTTTGAGGATGATTGCATAATATTCCAAGTAAATAAGCATGATTCCAGATACATAATAAAATGTCAATAGCAGCGGAAATAAAGAAATAACAAGCCTTCACATGGATTTTATTGTTTACTACATGAATGATTTCTAAAAGAAAAGATAAGATAAATGGGATCTAGCTATAGCAACCTAGCCATCCTTTCCAAATGCTAAAGTTCAACTCCTGGGGGAAACTTCCTTCAAGATTGTCCTTCTCCTTGCACAACACCGACACCCGGGTGGTTGGGAAGACACCCAACAAGAGGAAAAGAGAGAAAAGTATGTGTTACAAGGCTTATTCTAAAAGTGACAAGAAAGTTGTAACAAGTAAAATAGGCTAGAGATTTATTGAAAAGTGAGACATCAAAGAGTATGAGGCTTTATATAATGAAACTTGCCAATAACAAAGTAAATAAGGGTTTTGCATGTAAATTAATATGTATACCTATCTAAGTAGGGTTGAGGCACCTACCGGACCTCTAACCTTAGGTGAGGGGAGAATAAGACATTCCCAGTCACCTATAATATAATGGGGAGAATTATAAACATTCCCCTAGGGCGATTATATACATGCCCTCTGTGGGTGGTTGTACATAAGTACCACTACTTTATAATTAAATAGAACATCTAATTACATGCTAGCAAGGAGTTATGGCAAGATTAATAGAAAGATTTAAATAACGTGGCAGTGGGGTATGAAAACCCAATCAAGGTAATATTACAACTAAATTTTGAGGCATAAACAATTTAGGTTTCAAGAATCAAGAATTAGGTCAGATTAAGCCTCATTAGGAATTATAGGTATTGGTATAAAGTTTTCCCAACTTAAGAGGGTAGATGCACATACCTTAGCCTTAGGTGTTCTAGAACCCTCTTTCCAACCCTTCACACGAAATTAGAACCCACTTTACCTAATACACCCTTAGATCCGCGAATTAGAATTATATATACTCATTAAAGATTGAAAACCCTAATATTACTATCTTTTTGTGCAAACCATCAAATTAGACTCCAAAAACCTCACCATCATCTTAGTTAGGGTTTTCTGATCAAGATAACATATAATATTGTATATTTTGAAGATATGGACTTTTAGGGTTATTTTTGGTGATTTTTAGTTAATTAAATCGACTCTAAAAATACGTTTTCACAAACATCAAAATCAAAACTCAAAAACATTTTTAATGGATAGATCTCGTCTTCCTGATTTCAAAACACTAATTACTTTTAATTTTTGACCATTATTATAATTTTCTATGATTTATTTTGTATCATCCAACCATAACTTGCCACGTGGCAAACACACCCACACACACACAGAGAAGAGCGAGTGGGAGAGAGAGAGAGCAGGGGGCCGCATCTCTAAACCCCTCGCAGCAGGTGAGGGGTCGGGGTCAACATGGTCAAAGCAAAAAAATAAGCGAGCGAGATGACGCGAATACCCTCGCGTGAAAAACACAGCAAGACAACCGATCGGGGGCAGTTTGGTAAAACAACAGGGGAGTCGTCTTCCTCCCCTCGCTCAAGCGCCATGAGCCCCAAGCAGCTTGCTCGGCTCGATTTGGGCAAACACACGATACTTGACCAAACTCCACATTTAGGTATGCGAAAGAAAGAGGAAGAAGAGCCGAAGCTGTTGGTACCTTTCAATTGAACGGAGATGAAGCAAGGCAAGGAGAAGGAGCGCCGCAAGCCTGGTGGTCCTCGGCGGCTAGTTGGGGGTCAAAACGTCCACGAAACGCCAAATTGAAGGCACGAGCGAGTTTCTAAGGCGATGGCGGTAATTGGGGTTGGTATATTTATAGGCAAGGTAACCTATACTAAGGTTTAGGTAGGGGAAGGTAGAGGGTGGCGACGCCCAGGTTGGGCATTTCTCCAATACTCACTAATTCCCAAAAATTTTGGGATAAACCAGTGTGGAATCTCACAAGGATCTCATAGAACCAAAAATTAGCAAAAACCATCGAGTATAACTCCAGATAAATCGATTTGAAAATCAGAGAAACAATGACATGTTGCCTTTTACGCTAGAGGAGGAAGACGACCGTGGGTCATCAGATCAGTAGACCTAGGTCCACGAAGGACTCTGGGCCGTCCAATCTCACGGATGAAATAAGGAATTATTTCCTTGTTGCAATAAAATTCGACCAAAGTGTTATTTAATTCCTAAATGTTTTTCTCTCTCTTCGTTTGGAGGCTCAAACATTATCCAAAAATTACCAAATTTTATGTTCTGACTTATTTTGATGCGTAGAATCAAAATATGGAGTTAGTTTTACCTTTTGAGAAAATTTGATATGTTAAATAATTAAAATGTCATTTTCTCTTTCCTTCATCAAAAGAGGTGATAACATTATCTAAAATTTGTGTAACTTCACCCATAAGTCTCCCTAATGCATTAGAACACGATTTTGAAATTATCTTTACAAGTTGAGATTATTTATTTATTTATTAAATAAATAGAAGATTCTATACACTTTCTCTCTCCTATTTTATTCATTATTCAAACATTATCCAAATTAGCTGCAAATTTGCCCAGAGGCTTATTTTTATGTCTAGAATACGAATTTGGAGTTAATTTTCTGATTTGAGAGTACTAAGTATTTTATTTCACTTTATTGGCCTATTTCCTATTTTCTTTTGATAATGACATTAATATTTATATTTATGCTCCACTTTAAATGATACTTGGCCCTCAAGTTACTTTTTGATCAAGAAAACGAATTTGAATGTCAAATTATCCTGATGGGTTTCCAATTATAATTTTGGTGCAATATCTTTCTAATTATCTTCTTTACCCATTAATTCCTATATTACATTTAATTATGTCATTTATCTTCTCCTTTATATAAAATTCGAATTTTCTCTTATTTCTCTTATTCTAGGAAGTGCTATAAAGTTCTTGGATGAAATATTTTATTCTTTTTATTGCTTAGTGTACAATTTGCACTTTAGGCCCATTATCTAAAATCTAACTGAGGTATTTGTGCATACAACCCTATATTAAGAATATATGGGAAACATTTATCCAATAACCATCATAATTCCACTAAATCAAGTTCAAAGACATATGGAACGAAAATGAAGGACAAAACTTATAGAAAAAGGGTACAAAGAGGTACATAGTGGAGTTCAGTATGTTACAACCAACATATGTGTGTTGCACCATAAAATAGACTCCGATGCCAACATAAGAGGAATTGTCATATAATGGTGGCTACAAATAAGATAAAAGACATAAGTAAAAGACACATTGATTCAATACTAGTTTATAACTTTTATATATTAGTTGAACATTCATTTATAGTATACTCATGTATTTCTTATTAGAAATTCAATGCCTCTTACTCTAAACTAGGTTTCCCTTTGTGCATGACTAGGGACAAGATATCTGCAAGTATAGAACTTTAGGAGATAGTCATGAAAGGAGGATGTAGCTACAACTTTAGGGGGTTTGCTTGGTGGGGCGCCATCTACATGATCCAACATATTAAGACAGTACAAATTTTAGCATCATGTATATATACTTTATTATCAAGTTTGAAGTAAGTTTAATTTATGAGAATAAGTTGAGAATGTATTTCATTCACACTATGTAAATGTTCTTATCTATCATTATTGTAATTGCATATAATGTAGTAACACCCCATTGAAACAAATATAGATTTTTCTCAAGTGATTATAAAATTGAGATGTTACATAATCTCTCTTCTACCAAATAAGTTTTTTTTTCTAATATCATTTAGCCCTTGATATGGATGTCCCACTTAGGTATTATGATGGATCCTAATGATATAAGTCATATATGTTGGATATGGAATTAATGTAAGTTGATATGTTGATGCCAAGTGTGGACATTGATTCCTTAACCTTGAGTGCATGCATCTAAACTTTTAATAAGCTCCTTATGTCACTTCTTGCCTGACCAGAACCACATTTAATGGTTGGTCTCAATGTCTTGACGAATCATGACCTTTGTTACTCTATTATGAATCTTTTGACCTAACTTTTGAATAAGTGACCTAAACATTTAAAAAATCATATAAAGTGAATGGAACATCAAAATGATAGGAAACTTGAACTAGACCTTCATAATGACCCTCTAGTTTAGTATGAGATCAGAAAACATGTAATTAACCAACTTGAAACCTAACTTAACCAAAACCCTAAAATGCATCTATTTATGGTTAATGATGAAGTTCTGATAAATGTATGTAATCTCATTCTTAATCAAGTTGTTTCTTGTGTCTGGATGGTCAAGGATAGTATAAGTCAAGAATCTACAAAATAGGTACCAAATTTAATAAGTATATGACTATGGCTCTCTTTCTTGAACTATTATACATATGTAAGTTTTTCTACTTGTTCAAATATTGCAATGTAGTATTCTAGTATTGTACTATATATTTGTCTCATCAATTTTAAGACTTGAAAACATAATATAGAACTCCATCATACAAACCTTGTGCATCTAGCTATATTATCAGGGTGAGGACAGAAGGCTTGGATCCATACTTGAGATGTCAAGATAGGGCAGACCATGTCGATAAAACGGTTAGCTCTTGGCGATGGCCTTGAGGTCCCTCACGTAAAAAGGGTTAGCTAATCTTAAGTACCCTTATGAATTCCTCCAATGGGAGAATAGTCAAAAAGACTTATGAATTCATGATATTGTCGGCATAATTAGAGTAAAATGATATAAAACATGGCCTCTCCTTTTTTGAAATACTTATTTATTCTTGTTAATTTACTAATGCAACTCTTTTCAAAAATACTCTTACACCTGTACGATGTCAAGATGTGTCACACTACCATGGGTAATTCTGTTATTTTGCCAGACCATTGTGTTATCAATCGCCTATGCAGATTGATGAAATTTTGACTGCAGTGCCCTATCACATGCCCTAAGTCAGGCACATCATGCGAGGGCAAAGTCATCTTCCAATATCTTGATTTCCATATTTTCTCAGAAGTACCTTTAAATGATTTTTTATTGCCCAGAACGTAGAAAACCCATATCTAATTACTCTATAGTCAGACAATTTCTTGCTTATAGTCATTGGAAAGCTGATGAGACAAAGAACCTCCCTGACCCATTACCAGACCCTAATTTCAACCTAATTCCCATATTTAATGTATAAACCATGAAATAATGCTAAGCATGTGTAATTAATTCATGATTATGTTATTCACAAGACATTAGGATTGATCAGGACTTCATCTACTATTAGTATACCTCTTCAGGATCAGGTGAGTGGATCATGCACACTGAGTAAAATTTTAGGGTTATGGGTTTACATTATTTTTTTATTTGATTATGGTTACTCATTAGAGTGCAACTATGTTATTATTCAATTTATGCTTATGAAAACCATGCAAATGCTATGGATTTACGTTCTCTACTGATTGGATGGATATGATTTCATTTTGAACATTATGAATCACTGCCATGCTAATTGATCAAGAAATCATGATAACTACGTTCAAGTGTATTAAACCATGTATGTTGATATAGTCCTCTCAATCATGTTATGTGAGCCTTAATTGGCCTTATGAGCTCTGTGGGAGCATGATGTGAGCCTTAATTGGCCTTATGTGGGCCTTTATTGGCCTTATGTGAGCCTTAAATGGCCTTATGAGCACTGTGGGTGCAAATCAGGAGAGAGACTACATCAACTCAAGTAAAAACCATCTTATTATGAAATAATGTTAAGTTAATTATGTTCTCACGCAATCATGTTAATTATCTTATGTATTTATGTTCCAAGTTATTCCTTATGTTATTTCAATTATAAGCTATTTTCTTATATAACTGCTCAGTGGCACTCACATAGTTTTACGTTGCCTTGCATGGGCTAGGGACGGGATGTCTGCATACGAGGAGGAGAAGAAGTAGACTCCAGGGACGTCAAATCAAGCTCAAGGATTGTTCGTGAATCCTACTTGGTGGGGTGCCATTCTAGATAGATGTTTTTCTTAAAATTATGTTATGTTGGAGTTTCATTCTTTGAACTCTTTTATGTTGGACTTAGAGTCTTTTGTTTATGGTTTGTAATAAGGCACCCTAGTGAATTTTCCTTTTATTCTATGGATTTTTCTTAGTCAATGATATCATTTCACAATTTGTCATGATCTCCATTATGTGCAAATGCTTCCTCTATGGTTGTGTTATTATTAGAAGGGAGGTCATGACAAAATGGTATCAGAGCAATCCTAGAATGGCCACCGTAGTAGGATCTTATGTGTCACTCCATGTGCTTATCCAAGTCTCCTTTCCTATTCCAGATGGCCCCTAAGCGTCGCCCTGAGCATGAAAAGTCACCCCCTCATTCTGGTGGAGAGAGTGATCATGACTTTGATCATGAGGAGAACCCACATGGAGAAGACCCTCCCCTCTCATACAATATGTTGGTCAGGGCTTTATCTGATGCAATGGGAGGTTGTCATCATAGGAGGAATGAAGTCACCTTAATAGACTTCCTCAAGGTGAAACCTAAAACGTTCGCGAGAGAAGAAGATCTAGATGTTGTGGGTAAGGCTAAGGCCTGGATCCACAACCTGGAGCATTGCTTCCACGACTTGGACTGTTCTGAAGAGTCTCGTGTCATGTTCGGGACTCACATGCTTAGAGGACCAACTCGTGTTTGGTGGGAGAACTTCCGTGATGCCAGAGACCCAAATGAAGACCTACTCACATGGGAGGAATTCATAAAGGCTTTCAAGGGCCACTATGTGTCAGAAGCGATGATGGATGAGAAGGAGTTAGAGTTCCTTCACCTACGACAATGTGGCGACATGACTGTTACCCAGTACGCCATGAAGTTTCGCATCCTCCTGAAGTACGGGACCGAGATGACTGAGCTGAAACGAGCCAAGAAGTTCATTCGAGGTCTCAAGGATGATCTCATCTACTCACTCTCTGAATGAGGCCACAAGACAATGTAGGAAGCCCTAGATGTGGCACTTGAGCTCGAGGATTACCCAGGGAGGACTTGGAAGAAGAACTCCCACAACGAACATCGTCACCATCACGACAACAACAATCGGGACCGACACCACAATGATCACAAGAAGCGCAAGGCCCCTGAGGAGCCCCCAGTTAGGGATGCATGCCCCAATTGTGGCAAATCACATGCAGGACCGTGCATATTGGGCTTAGGTGTTTGCTTCTACTGTGGAGGAGAAGGGCACTTTAAGGACAAATGCCCTAGGTTATCTGCAAAGAAGGGAGCAGCTCAGAACCCTAGCCCAGGTCTCCTAGAGCAAATGAAATATAGGGTTTTTGCTATGGTGGATGATGAAGGTAAGGTTTAGTTTTCAGATTAAATTAGAAACTCATGCACTCATTAAGTTTTACCAGTCATGTTAGATATAATGTAAAGGTTATCCATGTTAATACCATATAATGATTATGCTTAATGTTAGCTTATGAAATGTTATGATCAGACAATAAGTTAGGGTACATATATGTGAAACCCTAAGGTGGGTAGTACCTCATTATGACATGAAAATTTCAGGGACGAAATTTCTATAAGGTGGGTAGGTTGTAACGACCCTCAAAATTCAGTCCCAAAAAAATTTCTTACCTTTAATAAAGATGAAATCCTAAGTTAAAAGAATTTGTCTTTCATTTGTTCATTTAAGTGGAGAACATGCTTAAGTAGTATGCCAAAATGAGTATTGACTACACCAAGGCAGTATGTGAATCTTTAATTTGATTCATAAACACTTAATCACATCAGTGTCATTTAATGCACAAAACCCTAACCCTAATTATGCAATGATGACTAGTTAAAATTAAATTGATAGTTTTGGACCCACATACATGCATACTACATCCCAATATTTGGTATATGAGTAAATAATAGGATAATATAGCTTCCCTCAGAATTTGGTGATAAATCCATTTTCCTCAATTACCCTAAATAGCTAATGGTGTAAAACACCTTTTCCCTAATTCATATCTGAAATATGATTGGATAATTAGATTCCTCATGGTCGAATTAGCTTCCCTATAAAGTTTGGTTGGATTTGGATAATAACAGATGCTCCAAAACATATTAGGAAGAAAGTAGGAGATAATGATGATTTATGATTAATCGTATAATAATCCACAGATGATAATCCTAATTTTGTTCCAAAATTCGGGGTAATTGTGCATCACGCGTAGCTTAAGTGAACAAGGCTCTTTGTGAGCCGTTGGATGGGGATCTGAGGTTAGGGTCTTCATCCCCTACCTCCCGCAATACCTGCGCGAGAGGGGGGAATGGAACCCCAATCCTTGGCCCGCGATATCCCTCTCTCTCCTCAACAGTTCCTTGTTATCTCGACGCCAACAACACCGGGAGATCTCTGTGATCCTAGCAAGCTCTAGATCAACCCCTATAAGCGCCCGCAGTAGAAATGCCCAAAAGACCCCCTTTCTCCAGTTTGCACGGAGGCCACATTTACTCTGCCACTTCACAGCGGACCACCTCTGGTTGATACATAGAGCATCATGAGGATACTCAAAGCACTACTCCACTTCCAATTTAGGTCTCAGCCACACGAGGATCCTCCATAGAGTGGATCTTCTTCCTCGCAGTAGGCGAGCTTGAGAACAGAGCTTCAGCTTTCTCCGATCAATCAAACCTCCAGTAAGCTTCTTCACCTTCTTGTCAAGCTTTTCCTTATATTATTTGAGAGTGTAACTCGCCCCAGTGATGTACCCACAAGGGTAGCTCTACGCCCACAAAACCAGGCCATCAACCAACCTTCTCGGCCATGCCCATGCCATGGAAACCCCTCCTTTTCCATCGACATACCAGCCCTAAGCTTTTTCCGCCATTAGTTATTCTGTTCGATTGTTGTTTGATTGGAATGCGTTTTCAAGATGGGTCCCCTGTTCCGGACATGATGACATTGGCAGTGGGAGCTCCTGTTCTCATTTTGCCTTGGCGTTTGTCGCATCCACTTTGGTCATCTGTCTGGTTCTCATTTTTGGTCTAAAGAAACTCTGTCAGGTAGTGGACACCGATTCTGTCTTTCCCTTACTTCTCATACCATGCCCGTGGCGTGAAGGTGTAGCGACTGAGCACCGTAGAGCCTCGGCCATGGCTTAATAGATTCGCCTAAGTTCAGGGAACTCCCCACTTTTCCCCTTGTTTCCTAGTTCATTCTCAGCTTCAGTTTCGATCGGAGTTTAGAACTATGGAGCAGCTTGATACGCCATGGCTAAGAGAAGAAACCATACGCTAAAAATACTCTTACACTTGTACGATGTCAATATGTGTCACACTACCATGGGTAATTCTGTTATTTTTCCAGACCATGGTGTTATCAATCGCCTATGCAGATTGATGAACTTTTGACTGTAGTTCCCTGTCACAGGCCCTAAGTCAGGAACATCATGCGAGGGCAAAGTTGTCTTCCAATATCTTGATTTCCGGATTTTCTCAGAAGTACCTTTAAATGATTTTTTATCACCCAGAACGTAGAAAACCCATAGCTAATTACTGGAGTCAGAAAATTTCATGCTTATAGTCATTGTTAAGCTCATGAGACAAAGAACCTCCCTGACCCATTACCAGACCCTAATTTCAACATAATTTCCATATTTAATGTATAAAACATGAACTAATGCTAAACATGTGTAACTAATTCATGATTATGTTATTCGTAGGACATTAGGATTGATCAGGACTTCATCTACTGTTAGTATACCTCTTTAGGATCAGGTGAGTGGATCATGCACACTGAGTAAAATTTTAGAGTTATGGGTTTACATTATTTGTGTATTTGATTATGGTTACTCATTAAAGTGCAACTATGTTATTATTCAATTTATGCTAATGAAAACCATGCAAATGCTATGGATTTACGTTTTCTACTGATTGGATGAATATGATTTCATTTTGAACATTATGAATCACTGCCATGCTAATTGATCAAGAAATCATGATGACTATGTTCAAGTGTATCAAACCATGTATGTTGATATAGTCCTCTCAATCATGTTATGTGAGCCTTAATTGGCCTTATGAGCTCTGTGGGAGCATTATGTGAGCCTTAATTGGCCTTATGTCAGCCTTGATTGGCCTTATGTGAGCCTTAAATGGCTTTCTGAGCACTGTGGGTGCAAATCAGGAGAGAGACTACATCAAGTCAAGTAAAAACCATCTTATTATGAAATAATGTTAAGTTAATTATGTTCTCACACAATCTGTTATGACCCGTTTCAAAGTTAACCAATAAGTATTATGATTAGTCCATAATTAAGTTAATTGAGCTAACCTAAGTGCTCATGTGATGATTAGTGCATAATTAAGATGATTAATTTGAGTAAAGTAATAATTAGATGCAATTGGAATTTTGAATCAGTAAAACAATATAATTAGCACGTTTTCATGCCTTGGGTTTGTAGTGGGCCTCATTCTTGAAATTATGGAAAAGAAATCACACTATTTGGACTTTCGAGTCAAAAGTTATGAACTTTTCCGATTCCAGGGTCGGATTTGCAAAATGTCCAAATTTTTGTCTTTATAAACTTTCCTTCATTTCGTGATTGATTATCCGTTCATTTGTTCAACTCTGGAGGCGGCGCACAGGAGTAGCCGCAAGGACGATCGCCAGAGGCGATCAGGTTGTCGATTCCCAGAGTTTGATTCTGCTTCTTTTCTCCTCTTCTTCCTTACTTATTTCTTCTTCCCACTCTTCCTACCACCTACGCTTCCCACTCTTCCTACTTTCTTAGCAAGCTGCCGCACAGTAGCTTGAGGCCAACGGCCGTGCGTGGCTGGAAGGGGTAGCTTTACGCGGCCACAGCTTCCAATCTTCATCTTGGACCTCGGCTAGGAGGTTTACGCTGGAAATTGCCATCAATTTGGCCCAAATCAACGCCTAGTAGCCGATTCCAGTTGAGCGTGAAGCAACATGCCGTGAGCAAGAACAGTAAATCAAATAATACCAAGGTAGAAGACGATCCGAAATCGTCCAGAATCCGGCCTTAGATGCAATTTCGGACGAACCCGGACAATTCGAAACGCGGTGAGTAGAGTTTCATTTATTTATCATTAATAAACTCAGGCGTTTGAATATTTTCTGTTTTGTGCGTGAATTACGTTGATAACCGACGTTATCAGGCGTCGGGCAGCGTTTGGTGTCGCCCGACCTTTTTAGTTCATAAAATGCTTCTAGACACTGTTATATGATTAAATTTAGCATTTGAACAGTATGGATTGAATCAGTAGATTTATATGGTTCATTGGAACCTAAATTGCTCATTTGAATGTTGAAATTAGAAATTGATGTCTGAAAATGGTATAATTTGGGTATGAACCCAGACAATGAAGATTTATGATAAATTATCAGATGTACGATTTCAAAGTTGATATGAATAAATAAAATATGCATGAAAACCCTAATTGCATATATCTTTTGACGTTAATATGTGTAAATTGATATTTACATGAAATGGCACATTTCTGTGAAATATTACCAGAAATTCTCAAGTATTGTTATTAAATTGTATTGTGATATGCAATTAACTCTTAATTGAGTTAAGTGATGCACGAACCAGGATTTGGGTTAATGTGCACATTTTTCGAGAATTTTAGAGAATTGATAATTGTTGAGTATGATTCTCATATGTGAAGTAAATTTCTTTAATTTGTGCAATAAGATGTTCAATTGCATAAATTCGTTATGTATGTGCCAAATTGAAATAATTTGGGTTATTTATGCATTTCTAATTTACCTGAATGCATGGTATGAGAATTTCTCAGAAATTACAATGATTTGAAATATATTTCTCTGTCGGTTTAGAATGACAGTGTATTGTGATCTGATATGAAATCCGTAAATGTGATTTTCCTGTTTAAATGTTTATATGTTAATCAATTAATAGACATAGGTGCCCCAACACCGTAGAACCCCATTGCGCGGTCTGTACCTTTGGGGGGAAACGATCGATCTAGCCTTGTGCCTAGATGATCGGTGGCTCGTGTTCAACAATGATCTGTGTGTGTGTCACAGTGGCACGAGGGCAGAGAGACAGTGTTCAACAATAATCCGTGTGTGTGTCACGGTGGCACTGGAGTAAATAGGGGTTATTCAACAATAATCCGTGCGTGTGTCACGGTGGTAACCCCAGACCCTCCGACTGTGCACTACAGGTTGCGGGAGGAGTCCAGAGCACTCAGAGTTAGTGCAGACAGGCCCTTGTGCGCCTGAGAGTCGTGTGTAGACCAGGACGGACAGTCAGACTTAGCATTTCCCGGGTGTGTCGCTAAGTCTTGTACGGTGGGATCGTAGTTCGCTACAGATATTCATATGTAGAGTGCGCTGCATATGTTTGGGGCATAATAATATAAATATGTAATCATATAGTATCACAATAAATTAATATATCCGAACTTTTGTGTCAATTCATTATATCTGTTTATTTGTTTAAATTATCTGTTGTTGCATAGAAATGCGATTATATTCTGTAATCTGCTATGTCATTAGAACTGCCCTGCTTGTATTGTATTTATGTTTATTTCAATTTTATAAACCTGATGAGTTGTTTAGTGATAGCTAAATGAAATGCTATTCACTGAGCGAGTAGGCTCATACCTCTACTCAAAACATTTTCAGGTCATCATCAGCAGCAGGAAATCTGAAGGATCCTTTCATCCTAACGCTTAGTCTGTAGAAGGTATACGTAGTTAGTAGTTAGAGGTCTCTTAGTCCTTTCCCCTCAATCCTTGGGACATGGTGTGGGTGAGAGAGAGTATGTATGGCGGATGTGTAAAAGGTGTAAATTAACTGTTATGTATTACTTTCTGTTAAACAATGTTACATCTTGTAAGCTCTGTTTACTTACTCTAGCCAGTTTAGTTGAAATGCTTCCGTAATAGTTTATTATGTTTTAGTTTACAACAATAATCCGGATATCATTACGAGGTTTTAGAAAGAAAAAGTTCTCAGTGATTTGTTTATGTGATACTCCCTCCGTCGCGCCCTAAACTCGTGATTTGTGGTTAGTGTGAGATCGGGGTGTTACATCTTGGTATTAGAGCATAGGTTGAGTATATGAATACTCTAAGTCAAGGTCAGGGGACGATAAGAGACCAATAGGATTAGGACTTAAGTGTATTCCTTCTAACTGCAATTTTCTAACAGGAAGTGTTATGTTATACTATCGCAGATGACAAGAAGAGGACGTGGTCACGAGAATCAAGTTGAGAGTTTAAGCTGAGTTATCAGGGATCATTAGGATCAAAAGAGAGTATTATAATTAAGATGGATAAGAAATGATGTGTCTTTAGCTCTGGGAGGTCTGAGTGTTTAGATACCCTGGCCAGGTGTCTGAATACTTAGATTGACCAGTATCAAGCTACTCTGTCTATTCTTCTCTGGATGCCCTGGCCAGGTATGCAGAGGAAGGATAGGCTAGAGAGAAACCCTAGAAATCTTAGGGTTAAGAAACTGGAAATTAATACAGGAATAAGAGATTAAACATAGGATGTGATGCAACTCTTGCCTTATATTGCTTAATTGATTGGAAATCACTAGAAATGCCCTTATATGTATGAATTAAATTTTCAGTTTGAAGAATTAATATGATTCTTTTATATGGTTGTGCGTCATGAAGTGATTTATTTATTGTTTTTATTCTTTGTATTAAGTAGACCAGAAGTTATGTTTAAATGAGTCTGCCCTAAGTGGATATTCTTTCCACATGTTTGAGATTAATAGGAGTTGGTTAATCCTGAATAGCTCTTGGCTTCAGGACTACAGGTTCGGCCTGGTCCGGCTGGCAGGATGCGTTACTGAGATCTAATGACTCCTATTAACAGTATAATAAGAGTAGACTCTGGATAATTAAGACTCACATCATAGTAAGAATGTACATACACTAAGACTTTGAGATGTAAAAGAAAGATTAGAACACCTAAGAATTTGCTGGAAATGATATCAGAGGCCCAATGTTGGAACCTCATATGAGCAATCCTTAATTAGAAATAAAGGAACACAATAAGGTTCAGATTAAATTTAATGATTAGGTGAGAAATACCCTTAATGGTACTAATCAATAATGCATAACAAATGCATGGATCCAATACATGATTGGTAAACCCTAGTGGAGGGTGTATCCTTGTGAAACCCTAGTTGAGGGTGTATCAGTGCGATTGTTTATAGGCAACTTTATAAGTTATGCCTTAAACTAAGATAAGTCCATATCATGTGAGATAGCTGGACAATTCTAATGTGTGGCCTATGCATTATATGCTAAGGGTGCGTATTCTGTGATGGAATGCATTAAGAGGGGAAATACCTTAATACAAGATAAAGTTGGTTAACTCAAGAGGGTCTGAATTAATGAGAAATGGGGAACCCTAACCCTAATTTGGGGAAAAGGGAATGATAAGCCCTGTTTGATAGTGAACCCTAATTCCTGGTCAAGGAATGATGGTATTACTATTGTATCACATGATGTGATGAATATCTTGTATGACTGTTATCATGCCTAATAACCATGCAGGTATGATGAGATGATGAATATAGCCAAGTTTGGGCTGTGACATTTATATAATAAATGTTGATTGGCTTTTTGTGTGTTGATGTTGTTGTTTCTTAATAAAAGTAATAATGTGTACGGATTTTATGAACCATGTGAATAAGTTGTTGCCTAGTGAGAGGTGACAAGATGTGAATGGCCTTGTGAGACATGTGAATAAGTTGTTGCCTAGTGAGAGGTGACAAGATATGAATGGCCTTGTGAGCCATGTGTGATGCTTGGGTAACAAGTATCATGTTTATTTGTAGCTTTTGTGTTAATAAGTTATGCTAGAGAACTTGGTTGATGTTACATTTCTGTTATATATCTATAGTTCATTGATGATTATTCATATCTGTTGTATTCATTACAAGTGGATGGATGAACTTATGAGATCTAAAGTCTGATTTCAAACTAAGGAAGCAAAGTCACACCACAATAATGCTATGTTGCTGATAAGGACCAAACCCTAGAATGTTTAGAGTTGAAGTAGTTCAAGGGATGTCGCTAGTGATTTGACCTTGAATACTAGTATCTTTATAAAACAAGATCATACGATTTGCACTATGAAAGGTAACCTAGCACTAATAAAATCCAAGGTTTAAAGTTAGCTAATCTGGAAGGTAGATACACAATATGAAAATGACTCGGAGAAAAGAGTAAGATATAATTTTGAAATAAATTCTTACAGTAGTAATAATAAGTAGTACCATAGAATGAGGAGTACTACGCGATACATGATCTGGAATTAGTTGTTGTAGTTCATGCTCATAAGACATGACGTTACTGTCTTTATGGTGAGGTGTGCCAGGTGTTTATAGATCATAAGAGCTTGATATATATCTTTACCCAGAAGGATCTGAATCTTAGACAGCAGAGATGATTAGGATTGATTAAGGATTATGATATAATGATAGATTATCATCCTGGAAAGGTGAATGTAGTAGCTGATGCCCTCAGCAGGAAGTTAAGTTCAACAACTGATGCATTCTCTATGGCATGTTTCGAGAGAGACATGCTAGTAGAAATGTGAAAGTTGAACTTAGACTTAAGGGTGACATAACATAGTGGTTTGATTGCATAGATGCAAGTCAAGCCTACTTTTTATGATCAGATCAAGGAACTACAGTAGGGTGACAGTGGGTTGAAGCAGATCGTACATGACATGACAGGGGGAAAAGACCAAAGTTTAGATTTTCAGATGATGGTGTGTTGTATTAGCATGATATGTTGTGTACCTCGAGACAATGATTTGAAAGAACAGATTTTTGAGGAGGCACGTGCATCGATGTATGCCATGCATCCAGGTAACACTAAGATGTACATGGATCTCAAGGAGTTGTACTGGTGACCTGATATGACAAAGGATGTAGCTGAGTATGTGACTAGGTGCAGTGTGTATCAACAGGTTAAGGCTGAGCACCAGAAACCTACAGGTACCTTGCAATCTCTTCCTATACTTGAGTGGAAGTGGGAACATATCACAATGGATTTTGTGATAGGGTTGCCCAGGACACCTAGAGGTTGTAACTCTATATGAATGATTGTGGATAGATTAATTTAGTCTGCTCACTTTCTTCATATTAAGTCAACCTTTGATGTCCCGAAGTTGACTAAGATATATATGGATGAGATAGTCAGGTTGCATGGTATCCCAGTTTCAATTATACCAAATAAGGATCCTAAGTTCACATCTAGGTTTTGGAATCAGTTGCATCATGCTTTGGGCACAAGTTGAGATTCTGTACAACTTTCCACGCACAGACGAATGATCAGTCCGGGAGGACCATTCAGACTCTTAAGGACATGCTGAGAGCATGTCTCATGCATTTTAGTGGAAGTTGGGAAGAACACTTGAGCCTTATAGAGTTTGCATACAATAATAGTCACCGTTCTAGTCTTGCTATGGCTCAGTATGAAGCTCTGTTTGGAAGAAAGTGTAGATCATCCATATGTTGATATGAGGTAGGTGAAAGGCAGATTCATGGATTAGAGATAGTGGATTTGACCACTAAAAAGATTACCGTGATCAAAGTACAGTTGAAAGTTGCACATGATAGACATAAGAGTCATGCTGAGAAGAGGCGTTGACCACTTGAGATTCAGGTTGGTGATGAAGTGTATCTGTGGGTTTCACTGTGGAAAGGAGTGTTGAGGTTTGGTAAGAGAGACAAACTGACTCCTAGGTTTATGGGCCCATATCCTATCATTGAGAGGATTGGACCTGTAGCCTATAGGTTGGAATTTCCATCTGAGTTGGCTAATTTACTTGATGTGTTTCATGTATCGATGTTGAAGAAATGTTACCCTTGTACAGAGGAGATAGTTGACCCAGAACCTGCACAGCTCAGATCAGATGTGTCCTATGTTGAGGGACCAATTCAGATAGTGATCGAAGGATCAAGAAACTCAAGAATCATGAGATACCATTAGTGAAAGTTTTGTGGAGGAATCATAACCTAGAGGAAGCTATGTGGGAGTTTGAGTCAGAGATGCGTAACAAGTTTCCTTTTCTCTTTTAGGAATTTCGGGACGAAATTCTTATAAGGGAGGGAGATTGTTATGACCCGTTTCAAAGTTAACCAATAAGTATCATGATTAGTCCATAATTAAGTTAATTGAGCTAACCTAAGTGCTCATGTGATGATTAGTGCATAATTAAGATGATTAATTTGAGTAAAGTAATAATTAGATGCAATTGGAATTTTGAATCAGTAAAACAATATAATTAGCATGTTTTCATGCCTTGGGTTTGTAGTGGGCCTCATTCTTGAAATTATGGAAAAGAAATCACACTATTTGGACTTTCGAGTCAAAAGTTATGAACTTTTCCGATTCCAGGGTCGAATTTGCAAAATGTCCAAATTTTTGTCTTTATAAACTTTCCTTCATTTCGTGATTGATTATCCGTTCATTTGTTCAATTCTGGAGGCGGCGCACAGGAGCAGCCGCAAGGACGATTGCCAGAGGCGATCAGGTTGTCGATTCCCAGAGTTTGATTCCGCTTCTTTTCTCCTCTTCTTCCTTACTTCTTTCTTCTTCCCACTCTTCCTACCACCTACGCTTCCCACTCTTCCTACTTTCTTAGCAAGCTGCCGCACAGCAGCTTGGCTGCGGCAAGCTGTAGCTTGAGGCCAATGGCCGTGCGTGGCTGGAAGGGGTAGCTTGACGCGGCCACAGCTTCCAATCTTCATCTTGGACCTCGGCTAGGAGGTTTACGCTGGAAATTGCCATCAATTTGGCCCAAATCAACGCCTAGTAGCCGATTCCAATTGAGCGTGAAGCAACAGGCCGTGAGCAAGAACAGTAAATCAAATAATACCAAGGTAGAAGACGATCCGAAATCGTCCAGAATCCGGCCTTAGACGCAATTCCGGACGAACCCGGACAATTCGAAACGCGGTGAGTAGGGTTTCATTTATTTATCATTAATAAACTCAGGCGTTTGAATATTTTCTGTTTCGTGCGCGAATTACGCTGATAACCAGCGGTATCAGGCGTCGGGCAGCGTTTGGCGTCGCCCGACCTTTTTAGTTCATAAAATGCTTCTAGACACTGTTATATGATTAAATTTAGCATTTGAACAATATGGATTGAATCAGTAGATTTATATAGTTCATTGGAACCTAAATTGCTCATTTGAATGTTGAAATTAGAAATTCATGTCTGAAAATGGTATAATTTGGGTATGAACCCAGACAATGAAGATTTCTGATAAATTATCAGATGTACGATTTCAAAGTTGATATGAATAAATAAAATATGCATGAAAACCCTAATTGCATATATCTTTTGACGTTAATATGTGTAAATTGATATTTAGATGAAATGGCACATTTCTCTGAAATATTACCAGAAATTCTCAAGTATTGTTATTAAATTGTATTGTGATATGTAATTAACTCTTAATTGAGTTAAGTGATGCACGAACCAGGGTTTGGGTTAATGTGCATGTTTTTCGAGAATTTTAGAGAATTGATAATTGTTGAGTATGATTCTCATATGTGAAGTAAATTTCTTTAATTTGTGCAATAAGATGTTCAATTGCGTAAATTCGTTATGTATGTGCCAAATTGAAATAAGTTGGGTTATTTATGCATTTCTAATTTACCTGAATGCATGGTATGAGAATTTCTCAGAAATTACAATGATTTGAAATATATTGCTCTGTCGGTTTAGAATGACAGTGTATTGTGATCTGATATGAAATCAGTAAATGTGATTTTCCTGTTTAAATGTTTATATGTTAATCAGTTAATAGACTTAGGTGCCCCAACACCGTAGAACCCCATTGCGCGGTCTGTACCTTTGGGGGGAAATGATCGATCTAGCCTTGTGCCTAGATGATCGGTAGCTCGTGTTCAACAATAATCCGTGCGTGTGTCATGGTGGCACGAGGGCAGAGAGACAGTGTTCAACAATAATCCGTGCGTGTGTCACGGTGGCACTGGAGTAAATAGGGGTTATTCAACAATAATCCATGCGTGTGTCACGGCGGTAACCCAGACCCTCCGACTGTGCACTACAGGTTGCGGGAGGAGTCCAGAGCACTCAGAGTTAGTGCAGACAGGCCCTTGTGCGCCTGAGAGTCCTGTGCAGACCAGGACGGACAGTCAGACTTAGCATTTCCCGGGTGTGTCGCTAAGTCTTGTACGGTGGGATCGTAGTTCGCTACAGATCTTCATATGTAGAGTGCGCTGCATATGTTTGGGGCATAATAATATAAATATGTAATCATATAGGATCACAGTAAATTAATATATCTGAACTTTTGTGTCAATTCATTATATCTGTTTATTTTTTTAAATTATCTGTTGTTGCATAGAAATGCGATTATATTCTGTAATCTGCTATGTCATTAGAACTGCCCTGCTTGTATTGTATTTATGTTTATTTCAATTTTATAAACCTGATGAGTTGTTTAGTGATAGCTAAATGAAATGATATTCACTGAGCGAGTAGGCTCATACCTCTACTCAAAACATTTTCAAGTCATCATCAGCAGCAGGAAATCTGAAGGATCCTTTCATCCTAACGCTTAGTTTGTAGAAGGTATACGTAGTTAGTAGTTAGAGGTCTCTTAGTCCTTTCCCCTCGATCCTTGGTACATGGTGTGGGTGAGAGAGAGTATGTATGGCGGATGTGTAAAAGGTGTAAATTAACTGTTATGTATTACGATCTGTTAAACAATGTTACATGTTGTAAGCTCTGTTTACTTACTCTAGCCAGTTTAGTTGAAATGCTTCCACAATAGTTTATTATGTTTTAGTTTACAACAATAATCCGGATATCATTACGAGGTTTTAGAAAGAAAAAGTTCTCAGTGATTTGTTTATGTGATAATCCCTCCGTCGCGCCCTAATCTCGTGATTTGTGGTTAGTGTGAGATCGGGGTGTTACACAATCATGTTAATTATGTTATGTATTTATGTTCCAAGTTATTCCTCATGTTATTTCAATTATAAGCTATTTTCTTAAATAACTGCTCAGTGCCACTCACATAGTTTTGCGTTGCCTTGCATGGGCTGGGGACGAGATGTCCGTAGACGAGGAGGAGAAGAAGTAGACTTCAGGGACGTCAGCTCAATCTCAAGGATTGTTTGTGAATCCTACTTGGTGAGGTGCCATTCTAGATAGATGTTTTTCTTAAAATTATGTTATGTTGGAGTTTCATTCTTTGAACTCTTTTATGTTGGACTTAGAGTCTTTTTTTATGGCTTGTAATAAGGAACCCTGGTGAATTTTCCTTTTATTCTGTGGATTTTGCTTGGTCAATGATATCATTTCACAATCTGTCATGACCTCCATTATGTGCAAATGCTTCCTCTATGGTTGTGTTATTATTAGAATGGAGGTCGTGACATTATGTCACTTTTATCTTGTTATCTATTCATGTATGGTAAGATTTTAATGCTTTCACATGTTGTCTTTGGTATTCATTTGGTTCACTAGTTGGGTTTCTGTTCCAGCACACAAATTTTGGTATTTGTAGTTTCTAAATTGAGAAGACATCAACTCCATAACTTTTTAGGAGAAGATTAAAAAATGGGACTGAATTCCCCATATGAATCGATGTTACTTACCTACGTTATTCCAGATTAGCCTAATTTTAACTTGAAACAACACTACCAACAACCCTCTCCATCGACTATAATTTTCCAAGTGTTGTAGAAGAACTAATGGGGTTCATCCAAACTAGAACAATTTTGAACAAAATCTTCAACGACTTCCTTCTTGGGACAACAATCAATAAATTCCAAACAATGGTCAACAACCAATGAATATTTATTGATTGAAGTTCTATGGTGTCATACACTAATGGATCAGTTCATAACCCATCACATCTATTTGACAAGACAACAACTAATGTAGAAAAACTAACCCTAGTTCATCCAGATTGGGTTAGCTTTGCACTAATCAGTTAGTTTCACCGATCAAGCAATTAGTGGACATCACTAAATGACACGAACTGATGGTTTCCAATGATGATAGTAACGAACAAACTCACCAACTGACCTTTGAACCAATTCCATAAAATTGACCCCTATACATGAAAAGCTAGTCAAGTTTTACTTTTGCTTAGTGCTATACCACCTACCACTATAAGTACCATTCCTTGGGATTTGTTCAAATGGTTCCATATTTTCTTACCAAAACTCTGTCTCAGTCCTCAAATTCCTAAAAGGTATAAGGATCTAACTCGACATCCTTACTTTTCAGTTTTGGTCCATTTATGTCATTTCACATCTTATCCCATTGACCACCTCCATATTCCACACATTTTCCATTGGTTTCCACCCTTTACTATTTATCCACACCAAATGAAACCCAACCCTTGTTAGTCCAACTATTGTGGGGTTCATATCCATACATGTATGGAAGCTGCTATTAGGATAGGAATAAGGTGACCAAGGTGTCCACAATATCAAAGGCGATGATACAAAGGATGAGACCCAACCCACCCATAGCTAAGGAGCAAGATCCACCTCTCTTCCATGGGCTAGTATCTTCCTCTATATATTTTCTTCTATTTTTCTACTTCATTTATATAGAAATGATGTATTTCCATTTTTTATGTCACCTACTATGCTCATCTATCGCTAGATGACCTCCTTACTACCTATGTAGTCCATTTTGGACATCTTTATGTGATTTTAATCTTATCAAGTAGTTAATGATCTAGTATGTTACTATTTTACCTTCTCTTTTGGTTATGTAGATTGGTTGATCACTTTCTTACATGAATATTTGTTTTTACTAACCTCAAAGGACTAGTGGTGATAATTAGTAGAGAATGTAATTTGGAGTGAGTTTCGAGAGGACAAGGTTCAAGGGAGCATCTTCTTGAGCATCAAAGTAGTTTTACCCAACACCAAGAAACCAACCTAGGTTCATCCAACCTGGCTTAGTTTCATTGTGGTTTAGATCACTAGGAGATTTCTTACCTCCTAATTCCCATCATTATGTTAGACTTGAGAGGTAATCAAGCATAGTTTGGGGCATTTGGCCAATGTCCTTGAGAGAGGTATTAAGATAGTGATAACATTTTAGTCACATTGGATGAGCACAAGTGGGATGACCCCTACAAGAGTAAGAATCACAATACATCTTGGGATAGGATGTTAAATACTAGCTAAGGTGTTAGTGCTTGGAAATACGGGAATAGAGTATAGCAGTGGAAACCAAAATTTATCTATCTATATTCCCCAATACAACAAGATCACGTCAACTATTATGAAATAGGAAGAATGGTTTTAGCAAGTTATACATGGTCCTGGAGCAACTCCAGTGAAAACACTTGCTTCTTTACAACTGCTGACAAGTTGCTCTTGGACAGTGGTTATGCAGCTCTTGGTATTCACCACAAACAATGACTACGCAACCTCCACAGTGACTCTTGTGGTCTTGCCACAAACTATAGGTTGATTTTGCTTTCTAAGCAGCAACCAAAGGACTCCTTCGTCTAGAGTAGTCCACACAGACCAACTAGAACTCATGTCGTTCACCAAGAATGGACATGAAGGAGTTTTCCTCCTTGTTAGCGTACTATTCACTAACCTGCTCTCCCACTATGACATTTCTCAGTTGTTCTCTCTCGTGGCTATCCCTCCCTAGTCAGGTAGGACTTGCCGGGGCTCACCTGGTTTCCACAACCAGAGAGGACAACACTTGTCAGAGCAATTGATTCTCTGTTGTTTGCGTAGTTGGTGTGTCTTGGGAAGCCCCTAGTACCCCTCTATATATAGGAGTTAGGGTCATGGTTCGCAGTCCCCAGTCAATGCAGGACTAGAAGTGGGAGTCGAAAGGACTAAGGGATCTTGATTTTTCGCAATACTTTGCAATCTGCGACAACCAAAATGACCATTTTGCACACTCAGATGGTCATCTGGTGCACAAGACGGTTGTCTCGCACTGCCAAACATCTATTTGGCAGTTTCCAATCTAAATCAAATTTGGTTATTTCGAAGTCAATTAATATCTCATATTAATTTCCTTGTGCCTCAAGTAAAGAACAACTGAAACTATTCTGGAAACATCCCTATCCTTCGTTCGACCCAACCGGGCTGTCTCACCCAAGAGATACACCTGACTCACTCACCCAGATGGCCGTCTGGTGAGTTGAGATGAGCCAATTGGTTCAATCATATTGAACAAGTCAGTTAAAGGTCAACACTAAGACAAATCGATCTCTGATAAGCCTGACCCACAAACAGCCATCTCAACTACTTGAGATGCCCGTCTGGCTATCCAAATGGTTGTTTCACTCAGTGAGATGGTCGTTTGGCAGACCTGGTCAACTATTCAAGCAATCAGTTGTGTGAATTGAATACATGAACACTTTAGTAAAGTAACCAAATTATACCAAGGTGAGAGGTACAAATCGAGTGATAGGGAGAGGAATTAGAATTGTGCAAGAAGGACCTGCTTGGAAAAACTAAATGAACTATAGAGTTTTTGTCATTCAAGATCAAACTCCTCTTCTAGATGAGTTCCTATGTGTGTGACCCTATAGGTCCCATGTCACGTTGGTAGTGAATGCACTAGCTTATGATATCATAAGCAAAGTGTGGAGCCTAGTCTCATATCAGTGCTATCCAAGTGATATGGAAAGTTGAACAACAACATCAACCTACAATCCATGTAAGGTGTTGTAGTGATTGTATAATTCCTTTGTCTCTGATAACCAGGATGAACTCGAGGCATGGTTGGTCATTCTTTCATTGTTCAATCCATGTTTCTTGAACCAAGAGCAGACTGTTTGAGATAATGTGACCTCAATATCATATATTGATTCACATGTGCATGCACATGTTTTTCTCAGACTTGCTAATCACGTGGCCAGAATATCATACTCCAATAGGAGGGACAAATCCCTTATTTATCAATCACAGTCGATCCCCATGTGTCAAAGTCACCCAATCATCATTGTTATGTTTCAAGACTGTGTTTGATGATGTCAAAGAGTACCCAACGACATGTGGCGAGTGCAATGATTTTAGATCTAAAAATCACAATCAACACCTTCACTATGAGAGATTACTGTGACCACAAAACCATGTGTCACTCTCAAGGTGGTTCTTTCTGATATAGTATTCTCTAGCATGTAACTGTGTTCTTGGTTTGATATTACCATATCATGACTAATTAGATTTCATCATCAACCAACTCACACTCTGATCTTATGTGTTATTATTTTCTATCAACCTTCAACAATAACAACTGATCATGGACATAACGAGAATATGTGTATATACTCTTAACATCTGTGTGATCTCATCACAAGGGTAGGAACTTGACAACCTACATCATTGAGTAATATAGTTATCTAGACATTCATTTTGTATCAACATTATCTCATAACAGAGTGAAATAGATGAATTGGAAGTTTGCCATCATATATGTTATTATTAATCAAATCCTTTTAGGTAATTATGCCATGTGAATCATCATATGATTTGCTCTATGGGCATACCTTACCAACAGACTCCCACATGCACTTAGATCCAATCACCAATAGATCTTACCTTAGTGATGTAAACATGTCCAACATGCTTCTCGATGTTCTTGTGCTAAAATAGAGGGTTAGCAACACTTTGCTTATAGTCGGTATATTGTATGTTTCTTATCTCTTTGCTATGAGATGAAACCACCGAAATATGGTATCTGATATTCTTTTCCTAATAATTAGCTCCATTGTTGTCACAATATTTCTACTGAGCTATCAATGGTTGGAACATCTATACGTTCATCCTATGAACTTTTATATCCATATAGTACCACATTGTGTTCACAACACAAGTATACTTGACTTCTATTGTAGATTATCATTAATGGCTATTAGTTTGGAACCTTTCCAACTAATCATCACTTACTCTTTTAAGTTAAAACATATTTTAATTTTGTGATCACTTTTGTCATTTGTGAAGCTTGCATTGATGTAAAACTTTACATCCAACTCTTCCTTTTATTTCTATCTTCATAGAGTAGCAATCTATCCTTAGTCACTTCTCAAGTACTAATGGATATCTTTAATGACCTTCCAATAACCTTTATTGGGGTTTATATCATCTTGTCATGTCTAATACACACAAGATTATATGGGATAATCTTATTAATAGCCTACATGATAGATCCACTATTGGGTTGGCCCATGGAATCTTATTCATCATATTTCCATTCTTCATAAGAATTGGAACATTGGGTTCATGAGAGACTAATCCAAATTATCTCTCAATAAATCCTTCCATGTTGAACTCTTTCAACATATTGCTGTTGTACGCAAACTTCCATTGTGAAACATTCAAGAACTATCTTATAGATCTTGGTCCTTATCTCATAAGACATTTCACTTTATCCTTCATTGGTAAAGGAGTTTCCATGCTAGTTATCCATATTCACAATATTGAGATGTTATTCCTCACCATATGTGGAATAGTCATATATGCTCCCACTAAATCTTTTATAAACACAGATTTCTTCTTTTGTCTTGATTCAAGTCAAACTCTTTGACTATCTTGTCAAGTCAAAAGATCCTACTTCTTAGTTGCTTGTTTCAATCCCAGACTGAACTTTGTAGTTTATAGATTTCATTTGCATTCTTGAAGTTATGAAACTTTTTAGTTTGTGTCATGTACACATCTAATGATGTATTCCCTTAAGGAATCCAGTTTCCATCTTCATAAGAAAAATATCGTAGTCAATTCTATCTGCAACAACAAGCATGGCAATTGGTAAATGAATTCTTATCATGTTCAACATTTTGAACTTTATTTATTCAACCAATTCGTCCTTTTATGTTATCCATTTAGGTCTTGATCATAAGACTCTATTGCTCACTTTAGGTGTTACCCTTTATGGAAGTTCTATCAAGGTCATACCTTGTTAGCTTACATGGATCCCATATTACTCAGAAATAGCTTCTAGATGATTAGTTGGCTCATCATGTATGACCAACCCATCTGAATAGTTGGATTCACAATCCTATAATATCATTTGTGTTCTACTGGAATATTTTGTTCTGTGTTATATGATGAACTTGAGATTCCACAAGAACTTGTGATTCTCATTGTTCTCATTGCACCCATGTTGTTGATCCCAAACACTTTGAGTGTTACTTTTACTCTAGATAAATCTTTTAAGAACTCTATTATCCAATTAACAAAACAATTTTTGTTGGATTGAGATTAATAGTAATGTTCAACTATCATGGTTTATGGATACACCTTCTCAAGAAACTACTTTCTCAAGGTGGGTTATAATCCTTTAGACGTATTGAGATATTCTCAAATCATATCATATATGATATCTTAGAAACCATTCATTTGGTACAATATTTAGTGATAGGTATATATTTGTGAGGATATAAGAAGATTAAATTAATTGATAATTATATCATGATTCATCATGGTATAATTCCTTCATTCTGACACATCCTCATATTCATATGGACTTATGACACATTATCACAATTCATTCCTAAAGGTAATCAAGGTATTGATATAAAGTATTTCAATATTTGATCATATCAAAGTATATTAATACTTTCTTCAATGTCATACTTCATTTATCATCTTCTTGAATAGTTTCAAGAGATTTCAATTTGGTACATATCATCATATTACCAGAAAATCAAAATTGAAGTATTAATTTTCTATAGCATTCATTCCATAAGATCTTCATTCATTATATGCATAAAGTCTAATGAAAGTTTTATCCTCCCACTACATTTAGTGAAGGATTTCATGTCATATTGTGTATAAATAAGACTTGCATATTTCCTTAGGTTCAATAACCAAGGAAATCTAGATCAACATCATCATGTGTTCTAGGCATGCACCTCTCGTATTCTTACAAGATGAATAATGCCAATGATAGTCTTGGGTTATCAATTATATTCCTTTTGGTGTAAACTTTCACATTTGGATCACTTTGTATAAATATCACAAGATGTTTTTGGGCCAATGCCATGTAAGATCATATCTTCGAAACAAAAACACCAACGAGTCTTTATTGATAATCATCCTTGTCCATACAAGATGCATAAAGAAAATGTTTCTATTATAATGGCATTATGAAATAGCAGATCTAGTAACTCTATTACATTCTCATTGGGCTAAGATAAATTTAAATGCAGACTCTGGCTTCTGTAACATTTTCCCCACCTTGTCCATCTTTGTATTTCCATGAAGGCCTTTACTTCTTGTCATATCCTGCACATCAGTATGTCAGATCTCTATCTGGTATCACATACCAAAATGAAGAAGTAATCAAATTTGTCTTATATGGTTTATACCTGAAGTGCAGGCCTCAGTTCCATCCTTCTTATTCTTTAGTGCCTCTAACCAGAGTGGCAAATTTCTCTTCTAATGTCTAGGCTGGTGACAATGGTGACAATCGCATCTTTGTTTCTTTACTCCACCTTTTGCCTTGAGGTCTGAAGACTTAGGCTTCTGACTACATTTAGAACCATTCTTAGCTTTGCCATTGCCTTTAGACTTCCCCTTTATTTTGCTGATCATCATCACATACTTGGGCTTTCCTTCTTCGTTTGTGTCTCAACTGTTCTCAACATGCCCAAAAACTCTATCAATGGTTTGTCAATGGCTTGTCAAAGTTGTTCATGTTGTAGTTCATGACAAACTGACTATATTCCTTTGGTAGAGACTGCAAAATCATGTCAGTGGCCAACTCTTGGTCCAAGGGGAATCCCAGTCTGGTGAGGTTCTCCACATACCCAATCATCTTGAGCACATGAGGACCTACTGGATCTCCTTCAGCTACGTGACATTTGAATAGTGCCTTGGAGACATCAAACCTCTCTTGTCTTGCCTGATATTCATAAATGTTCTTGAGATGTGTGACCATCTCAATTACCCTCATGTTCTCATGTTGCCTTTGCAACTCATGGTTCATTGAACAAAGCATCAGACATTTGACATCAACAACATCCTCAGTATGTTTCTTATAAGTATACTTGTCAGCCCTTGGAGCATTTTGAGGTGGTTCCTCTTGTTCTGGCATTTTTGGGACATAGAGCTTCCTCTCCTGCGTGAGAAAAATTCTCAGCATCCTAAACCAGTCATGGAAGTTGTTCCCAACAAGTTTGTCCTTCTCAAGGATCAACCGCAGAGAAAAGTGATTATTCAATGTGGCCATTTGATTCTGCAAAAGAATTGACAATTTGTCAAAAATTCAATTTTTGGTTCGATTTGATTTGGTTAAAATTGAGCGATAATATTAAGGTCTTTAATTAATTATCCTTCTCATTATTTATTCAAATTGATAACCCTCAAGTATCAATTTGGAGAATTGTAGTGAACAATTTTCTAATGAGATAAGATCCAAAATTATTGAATTATTACCTGACCTACACCAATGTCCATAATCAATCATTAATGTAGGCAATTATGCCAATTACATCATATGCAATTCTTGGATAGATGACATGTGCAACTATTTGCCAAAATCATCTGCATGCTTCTGGACCCAGACTATCTGAGAATCAACAGTTAAGCCCAACCCAATAGCCAATACGATAATAATGCACCCCGCTTTAGCGACACCTGCATTACTACCATCACACTTCCAAGAGGTAGATGGTGCACCATGCTTTGGCATAACCTATGCTTGGTCGAACAAGTTTTTCATGTGTATTTCTATTGGAGAGCATCTAAGAATTAATACGTTTGATTGAGGGGTTTTATATATACATCATATATATATATATATATATATATATATTATATCCAATCACCACATATATAGTACGTATCATATACATCCTATATCCCACAACGTAAACATGCAATGTAAAACCAAAAAGCGATGGTTATGGTCATGCCTACTTGTAATTACTGGAGAAACAAGGAATTACCACCACCTAGGTCAATCATCACATAACATGTATGGACCTACGGTTGATGTAGATCCATGCTTGCCAATATGGGTAAATCAGTTCAACCCTTGAACCAATCGTCTTGCCTGTTGGTCGGTCGGTTGGTCCTCCTGTCCAACTGATATTTGGACTCCTTCCAAACGGTTAGTTGGGCCTCTAGGGATGGTCGTTTGGCCTCGTATCCAATTGATGTCTGGACTCCTTCCACACAGTCGGTTGGGCCCACGTGGAGGTCATCTGGTTCTATCATCCTTTATCCTCCATGATCGTCCAGACAGTCAGCTCGTCTCACAAACGGATTGTCTCAACCGGCGATGAACATCTTCAATGTCATTGTATGAATGAAAACTATCCTATTGCTACATTATTACATTGAATAAGGGAAACCTCGAGTTACATTGAGGGGGAGTAAAGACAGGAAAGCATTAACTTTACATTGGGAAGAAGGAGGTAGAGGCTCGGTATGCAGACTGAGATAAAAGGAACCAAACCATCCAACCACACATAGATTTAGGGTTTAGTCCATAACCACGCTACACATCCACCATCAAAATTTCTTTTAGGGTGACACATGTAAATTGAATATATATATATATATATATATATATATATATATATTACACTAGCCTGACTCTATATGAGTCTGGCTAGAATACACTTGAGTGTCCAGATTACGCCGTACACCTCAATAGTGTTTGCCTATCTAGACCTTGTCTTTCCAAAATCCAATCCATTTATCTTCATGGTTACAATAATAATAGGCCACATACAAAATTTGAGCTCATTTGGATGAGTATAAGTTACTCATACAAGAACAACAAAATCGACGCACAAAACTAATTTGAAATGCATGATTTTTTCATCCTTTAGATGCACGACCTATAAGTATCCAAATGAGCTAAATTTTATTATATAGTATGATCGTAAGATATTTAAGAAGATCGATGGTTTAGAATTTTCAAAAATATTCTGCATCTTTAAAAATGACTGAGGTGTACGGTGCATCCGGTACACTTGAGTGTATACTAGCCTGACTCTCTCTCTTCTCTCTCTCTCTCTCTCTCTATATATATATATATATATATATATATATATATATATATATATATATATTATGTGGTCTTTGATCAGATACACATATGAGAGCAGTTTAAATATTCACATCATATGCAATAAATAAATGATAAAACTAAAAATATGATCATATTGATTATCCTAACACACAGTAAATTGACATGGCTCTGATACCATTATTGGAAAATATGGGTACAAAGTATAGTAGTAGAAACAAAAATTTTATCTATCTGTATTCCCCAATATAGCAAGATCATGTCAACTACTATGAAATAGGAAGTATGGTTTTAGCAAGTTATACTTGGTCCTGGAGCAAGTCCAGTGACAAAACCTGCTTCTTTACAACTGCTGACAAGTTACTCTTGGACAGTGGTTGTGCAGCTCCTGGTCTTCACCATGAACAAAGTTTGTGCAACCTCTACAGCGACTACTGTGGTCTTGCCATGGACTGTGGGTTGACTTTGCTCTTCAAGCTGTAGCCAAAGGACTCCTACCTCTAGAATAGTCCACACGGACAAACTAGAACTCATGTCGTTCACTAAGAATGGATAGGAAGGAGTTGTCCTCCCTGTTGGTGTACTAGTCACCAACCTGCTCTCCCACTATGACAACCCTCAGTTGTTCTCTCCTTTGGCTATCCCTCCCTATTCGGGTAGGACTTGCCTGGGTTGTCATGCTTTCCACAACCAGAGAGGACAACACTTGTTACAGCAATGGCCATTTCACATACCCAGACGGTGGTGTGGTGCGCAAGACGGTTGTCTTGCACTGCCAAATGGTCGTTTGGCAGTTTCCAATCTGAATCCAATTTGGCTATTTTGAATCCAAAAATATCTCATATTAATTTATTTGTTCCTCAAGTAAAGAACAACTGAAACTATTCAACCAAACTGGGCCATCTCACCCAAGCGAGACACCCATCTCACTCACCCAGACAGCCATCTGGTGAGTTGAGATGAGTTGATCGGTTCAAGGTCAAAACTAAGCAAATCGATCTCAGATAAGCCTGACCCCCAAACGGTCGTCTCAACTACTCGATAAGCCTGTATGGCTGCCTAAACGGTCATCTCACTTAGTGAGATGGTCATTTGGCTGACTTGGTCAGCTATTCAAGCAATCAATTGTGTGAATTGACTACATGAACACTTTAGTAATCAATTCAATTGTCATTCAAGATAAAACTCCTCTTCTAAATGAGTTGCAATGTGTGTGACCCTATAGGTCCCATGTCACATTGGCAGTGATTGTCCATAACTAGCTTATGACAAAGAGTGGTGCCTAGTCTCACATCAGTGCTACCCAAGTGAAATGATAGTTGGAGAACAACTTCAACCTACAATCTGTGTAAGGTGTTGAAGTGATTGTATAATTCCTTTGTCTCTAATAACCATGATGAACTCAAGGCATGGTTGGTCGTCCTCTCAATATTCAATCTGTGTTTCTTAAAGAAAGAGAAAATTGTCTGAGATAATGTAGCCTCAATATCATATATTGATTTGCATGTGCATGTGCATGTGTTTCTCAGTCTCGCTAATCAAGTGACTAGGATATCATACTCCAATAGGAGGGATAAATCCCATATCTCTCACTCGCAGTCTATCCCCTTGTGTCAAAGTCACCCAATCATCACCATTATAACATCCCATGTTTTAGGACTGCGTTTGATGATGTCAAAGCATACCCAACGACATGCGACCAGTGTAGTGATTTTAGGTTTAAGAATCTAATCACCACATTCACTATGAGAGTTGATTGTGATCACAAAACCATGTGTCACTCTCAAGGTGGGTCTGCCCGATACAGTGTTCTCTAACATGTATCTGTGTGCTTGTTTTGATATTGCCATATCATGACTAATGAGATTTAGTCATCAACCAACTCACACTCTGATCTTATGTGTTATTGTTGTCTATCAACCTTCCACAATAACAATTAATCATGTTCATAATGAGAATATGTGTATGTACTTTTAACATTCGTATGATCTCATCACAAGGGTGGGAACTTGAAAACATACATCATTGAGTAATATAATTCTCTAGACATTCATTTTATATTCTCATTATCTCATAACAATGTGAAATAGATGAATTGGAAGCTTACCTTCATATATGTTATTATTAATCAAATCCTTTTAGGTAATTATGCCATTCAATTATCATATAATCTGCTCGATGGGCATACCTTACCAACTGATAGAGGGTTGTCTACGCCCAATATTAGGATAAATAGACATTGTGATTCATGGTTTCATATCCTAGAACACCTTATCTTGATTTGTAAGATTTAATAGAATTTACTTTTTTTATTTTACTTTGTAGGGTTTCCCTACATTATCTTAGTTTTTTGCATATATCTTCCCATCCATTTTATTTAACTAAGCAAGAACTGAATCTTAGGATAATAAATGTGTTGCATGTTCCTATGTTAGATCATGTCTCAATGCTTTGACCCTATATATCATTGCAGGAATCCTATGGTTTTGGGTTATAAATCTAAAGTTTAATACTTAAGAATAATGTTTGTTTTGGACACACATTCAAGGGGATCAAATATTGTGTTGTTGTGGTTTTTCATATTTACCTAAGATTATATTATATTTGTACTATGTTTGTTTATGAATGCATGGTTTTTTTCTTGTCATACATTCCTACTCTCCATAAAGAATAATATACTTCACCTTTCTTTTCAGTGTTCTTAATCAAGAATGGATCTAGAAACATCTTTGAAGATCATCATGTCCACATGTCCTCTTGAATTTTTCTATGGTCCTAACATTTGGTAGATTATAGAGGACCATGCACTTTTTTTGTTGCCTTTTGCTAAACCCTACAATCCTCATGTAATACACTGTGTGATACTCATGAGGCTAATATATAAAATGCCAAATCTTCCACCCATGCATCCATGAGAAGAATAGCCTATACATGAGAAAGTGCTCATGGGGTTATTACTAACATGATACCCCATAACAAAAAATTAACAAGAGAAATGGCCCACCTTTAAGAACTAGTAGATCCACTAGGGGCAACACTTTAGAGGCATGATTTTGAGTTCCATGAGGCAACTATGTTTGTGGACAACACCATACACACACTTCATGATGCTAAATAAATATTCACCAACAAAAATGTCTATGCTTTGCCACATTTTGTGTACACAAAACAAAACAAACAATCGTAGTCTAGAAATCGAACACTAACAACTAAGAAGTGACATTGTTTGAAGACTAGTAGATTTCAAGAGCTTGTGAGTTCCATTTTCTGCATCTATTAGTGCTAATGTACACCCATGAAGTTTTCGTTCATCACACCCAGACAACTAGACCTAATGTGGAACTAATATCACTATCCTCTTCAGACCACCAATATGATTCACCTAGATTTCTTAGTGAAGTATCATCCACTAATGGAGGTTCTTCATTTCGCCCAGTTAGTCTATTTATGAAACTAGTGGTGGAATTTCAATATCCTTTCACCAGGGAAGATCATAAATATCTTCACAAGACACAAGGAAACCAAGAAGCCAACGCATCACATATGGATCAATTAGATGACCACCGTGATTGGTCCACCTTGTTGTTGCCCCAACCTCATAGTAACATGACAAAGCTTGAGGCATGTCATTTTTCTACAACCCTAAAATCTCATTGGAATGAAACAATTTGTTAGATGATGATTATGATGATTGCATGCCAAGGGATGAAATCCATTTCGATGATAGTAAGAAATGACGTCAAACAATTGTACTTCTACTTTGCCCTCCCAAAAGGGTGATGACAATGGTGAATGTGTAGACTGGACATACCTTGATTACATGGTTGCAGAACATGAGGACATTTGGTCCCCCATAGTTGAGCATAATTTTGGAATGAAAGGTTAACATCTATATTCACCTAGGGCTCCCCCAGGTTTGGATTATGATTGGATGGTCTAGGCTTACAATGAAGACTCTCTATGGCATCCAGTCCTTGATTCTCATAATGAGGATGAAAAATATAATCCATCAGTAGATTTTTAGCCTCTTTCCTCCATCTCATCATGTGTCATCATCTTAGTAATACCTATTCAGATTCATACTTAGGAGGTACCTTGAGGATACTCTGTTATGGAATTCCTTTGAGTATAATTTATGTCAATTCTAGCACATAGGTGGATATATCAAGTCACCAGATATTATTTCCCTACTTTAGGATCAAAAGTTTCATCCTATCCACCTATTCCATTACTAGTGGAAGAGAAAATTGACAAGAGACATGTGACACCAGTCCCAAAAATTATGATTTGGATCCCAATATGAGGGAGTATCATGGGAAAGACACTCCCTCTCTCTTAAATTATCCTTTGTGTTTTCTTTTATGTCAAAATATTTCACTTTGTTCATGTTTCTTGGTTAGATAGTTTTTTCCTATAACTACTTAGAATCAATTTTGTATTCATGCATCATTCTAGGACTTATACAAATTTCTTTCCTTTATTGCATGCCACCCCTACTATCTTAAGTTTAGGGTTTTCTTGGGGAAAAGAAAATTTTCAGCTTGCCATTGTAGGGATATTATCACTTGTATATTTTCATTTGTTTTCATGCTACATGCTTAATTTCTTGCATTATTCCCTTGTTTTGCATGAAGTCTAAACAATTACAAAATTTTGTGTTAACGCTCTTTTTCAATTTCTAGCCTAAGTTGTATTGTCCAATAGCCCTTTTTTATTAGATATGTAGATCTGGAAATTAAGTCTATAGTCATTCGAGTCCTAATATTTGTGTTGATCAAGGTGTCTGATCAACCAAATATTATTTTCTTGACCTCTAATTTTGTTCATCCAATTGACTCCTTCCTACATGTTTGGTAACAAATTCTAGGACTTTTTTCCATTTCTTGTCTTAAAAATGTTTTTTTCCAGTTTCATGTCATGAATGACAAACCAAGTGTATGAACCTATTCAGATGGAATGAGTGTATAAGAAGTCTTTGAGATGCATATTCATGAATCTGACTATGTTTGAAGGATCCTAAAACCATACTAAAGATTATTTCCATGGAATCAAGTGAACAATGAAAGTGCTGAATTTTAATCGAGTTGGATTGTTTCCCTTTGATGATATGCTTGCCTTTCAAAACTGGATTGAGGAAAAGGAAATTCAAAAAGTCTACAAAAAAGACTTGGCCACCTAAAATCCCAAAACAATACAAATAACTCAAGGAAAATAGAAGTATTGACATACCTAAAACCCCATGATATAAACTAGAATACAAAGATTAAAAGCTTGAGGAGTGAATACAATAATGGACATTGATTTCTCTTTTTAGGGTGTTAAGCATGGTTCCCAACCAGTGTATGATTGCATTTGCAAATGTTTGAATGTTGTTCCCAGTAGTGACAACCCAAAACCTTTAGGAACCCCCTTGAGTACCTATGAGATCATCCCCATAACAAGGTTGGTTCAAACACTATATGAGGAGTTTTTCTAACTACTTTCATCCAATTGACTCAAATTGTAGGGACCATTTCTTATTACATGAACGAATCTGACATGGGTCCAGATGCTTGTAAGTCACTAGACACCTTTCTTCTTAGTTTTGCATTCAAAACACAATAAGAGGAAGTTTCTTTGTTTCTTATCAGTTTCATGAATACCTGATATCAACTCATTACTCGCCTCCATTTCTTGTTTGATTCCTTGAGTGATTATTCCTTAAAACATACATGTATGGTTTAAACTGATGTGAGTCTTGAAACAACATTAAGGATTCTCTTAAACACACCCATTAGTTCCATAATCTTACACTTGAGAGTTTATTTAAAAGGTGGGGTTTGTTTTGAAATAACATGTGTTAGTCGACACCTAGTTACAAAATAATTTTCCCAACCTTAGCATTTATTGCCAGTATTTAATTTGGATTTAACCTTTTGTTCTTTTAGATTGAGTCTTGCATGAGGACAATAAAATCATTAAGCTTTGGGTGGTTGATAACACCCAATTTAGGTGGTAATGCTAAGTAACTAACTATAGTTTTTCCCTACAATAGCCTTATATACCAAAATAACTCTAATACTTATATTTATATAATTTTCCCCTCTTTTACAATATAGTTACTCAACCACACAACTTTAGGACTTGCATCCACTAGATTGGGAATACATCAACTCTTTCAATTTGAAGGACCAAACTGGAAAGACCTCACGTGACTCTCCAATCTAACCTGATAAAACTATATGAAATTAATCCAACCCGACCTGATTTTGGCTTGAAATCAAACAACCACACACCATCATATAGACCTAAACTTAGTAAAGAGCTAAAGAAAAATTGTCCCGATTTCATCCAGATGGAGCCAATTTCAAACAGACTCTTCATTGACCTCCTTCACTCAAAACAATCAACAAATTCCAAACTATGGGATTCAATGAATAAAAATTGACTAATGATGTCCCTGAATGGCATCCACTAATGTACTGCTTCATCAACCTTCATGTCCATGAAACAATCCCACAATAGATGGAGAAATTCTGACCCCACCTCATACAAACTGGTCCAATTTTATATAATCACATTGATTCATTGATCAAGGCATCAATTAACATCAATCAATCACACCAACTGACAATATCCAACATTGATGCCAATTGATGAACCCATTGACTAATGGAAATAGCCTTCTTATCAATACCACAAAACCAACCTTGCTTCCATCAAAATGGGTTAGTTACTCTCCCACTTAATGATATACCACCTACCACTATAACTACTTCTCTTTAGACTTTGTTGAAAGTAATTACAATGTCGAATAGTGGCACGGGAGGGCACATGCCCTAACCATTACTATCATAACTCACCAACATAATCAGCCATAACATCCATAATTATATTCTTTCCCCCACCTAATTTTGTAATGTTGTGTCCCCACTAATTCTTATAACTCAAATTTTCACAAGTGCCTAATCCAACTAAGGACTCTATAGGCTAGAGTGTTGTAGACTAGTTTCCATTGTTACCCTAAACACATCTTCTCTCTCTAGTCACATATTGTAAATATCCCAAAACTCATATCTAGATTGAAAAACCTAAATTGTCAAGACCGTGATATAGTCATAATATCTTCCAGACCAGATTGGATAACTACACCATGTTGTAGCATACAATGATGTATAATATGATTGGAGAGACACTAGAATCCACTCATTCAAACAATTTATGTGTAAAGTCCCATTCTATTTTATTCCTTTCTTTAAGTCAAAAATGTAATCTTTCTCATCCATTGACATATATGAGAGATTTTGTGGGAAAATCACATATTGGAACAACAATACTCTGGTAAAAAAGATGTATGAATTCAATATGATGAATGAACGAGATGGTTCATATCTGTCCATCCAACAATTTCCCACAATAGGGAAAAGAGTTCTCAACCTTATGCCAAACCTTCTTACTTTTACATGAGCAGATTCCTTGATGTGTACGACTACAAAATTCCTCAAAGTAAACATACACATCATTTACTTTATCATGTTTATGATTAGAATTTATTCATAAGTATGGTTGGTTCTATGCATATTGCTCCAAATATTTAGATTATTAAGCATTTTATTTCTTTGTTCTTAATGTTGCACACAATTATTTTATAATGGAAAAAAGACAAGTGAATAAATTAGATAATAATTAATGGATGATTGTATACAACTAACAAACATCAAACTACATGAAGAAAGTGGTTTGGAAATATGACAAAGTAGAATTCTAGCTTTAGTCGATCTTGATGTTTGATTTGTGTGTGCCCCCATTAGAGAAAATTCTTGGCTCCACCAACGATTCCAAGGGTTCTTTATTTTTGTTCCCAGACCCCCATCTTAGAGTTAAATTGCATGAAAGTTCTAAGGATATCAACCAACACCCATTCCCATTGGTTAGCATCTAGATCCATTGTTTCACATCATTTCCCATCAACCACCTTTATCATCATCTCATTTTCCATCAGTTTCCTCCCTTCACCATCCACCTATTGAATCATATTGACCTTAGTTTGTCAAACTGTCATGGGGTTCTTATCCATCCATTCGGGAAATCCATTGAATGAGTAATCAAGTACGAAGGAGGCCAAGGAGTGCAAAAGATGAAAGAGGATAATGGAAATTATGAGATCGAAACCACCCATAATCTACACAATGATAGTCACCTCCTCCATGTTAGGAATCACGGAGGTCAAAAACACAGTTGAAACAAAAGAAATGTCCATATTTCCTACATGAAAATCTTATCGACAACATTGAGGAGTGTCTGAGGTATAGCTTTGTAATGGATTAAGTCAAACAACATACTCCCCACACAATGGTGTGTTTCACTCTTTGCATTCAAAGATGGTCATTGAAGACGTCCTCCAAAAATAGATCGCATGACGCATGCATCTATACGTAGTCCATGCGAGTGGACCAGAACTCCTCATCATACTGGATGAGCCGGTGGGAAGAATCAACCTCTTACTTGATGAAGTGGTATTGTCATGGCCATTCTCACTCTCTCTGTCTCCTCTCTGTCTCTCCCCTCTCTCTCTCTTGGGGACAATAATGTCAACGGTTCACATTTAGGAGGATGTGTTTGTATTTTGATTGTCATGCCCCTTTCAATAGTAGAAGCAAGGAAGCAAGGTTTCCAAAACCCTATGAAATGAAAAGGTAGCAACTTTGTTTGAAGGAAGCCACTTGTGGACAGACAAACATGCACTTAGAATGTTTTGGAATATCATTAACTAATTAATCTATGAATCAATTAATCAAATTAATTGATCAAATAATCAATTAATCAAATTAATTGATAAATTAATCACATTAACTAATTATGTATTTTTAGTCACTCAATTAGTGACTCCAACTAATCACTCAAGATTAGTTGGTCAACTCATCACATGAGTTGATAATTTAAGGTCTAGTAAATTGGGTAAAACATTTTAGACAAATATTGTGGATTTGATTTCAACATTGTTCTAGTTTATTACATAAAAATTATTGTAATTAATATTACTTGGAACATTTCCAATCATGTCCATAATTATAATCATACTATAGTGCATGCTATGTGTTACACTATAGGATCCATATTACATTGGTAGTAATATACATAATCAAATTTACAACCTCACCAACAATGATTGATATCTAGAAAGACTTCATTGCCACCCATGTAATTGGAGAAGTTGGAGAACAACTAAAACCTAGTATTGCGAACAATGTTACACTAATTTTATAATTCCTTTGTCTCTGACATCTAGATTGAATTTGAGGCATGGAAAAGTCATCCTCCTAATGTTCAATATTTTTTTCTTGTTCTAGAGTAAACTATCTAAGATAAACATGAGCTCAATATCATATATTGACTCACATGATCATGGTCATGCATAGTCTAACTTGTCAAGTGGCTAAGATATCACTCCAATGGGAGGGACAAATTCCATCTGCATCACTCACAATAACCCACATGCAACACAAAGAAAATAAGCACTAATTGTATAGAAACCCTTATTCAAGATCACATTGAGTAGTGTTTAAGCACAATGAACAACATCTGATCACTATAGTGACTTGAGATCTACAAATTACAATAACCACTATCACATGTATATGTAAATCTGATCGCCATTATTGGGTCTATCCAGTACACTTATTCTTAATAAGTACCTACATGTTTGATTTGATATCCAATATCATGTCTAATGGGACGTAGTCAACAGTCAGCACACATATCAGTCAATGTTTTATTGTTGTCTGAATTTCCATAATAATATATGACCAAGGGCTTAGGCAAGAAGGAATACTATTAACATAAACATGATCCCATATTCATGTTCTCAGCCTAAAACCACATTTCATTCAGTCCTACATTCTTAGGACATTATTATATTTGTTCATTATTTCATATTGAAACAAACATAATATTTGAAATTGCTTTTATTTAAAACCAAATCAATTATAAAATATTCCATAAAAATCATCATATTATTGGCTCTCAGGATATACCTCCAACACTCCATAGACTAATCTCTTCCTCTTCCTCTTTTTTTCTATTATTAAGTTTGATTTCTATATAAATAATGTGTATACATCTTTGTTTAGTGCCAACTATCCTTGTGGATGGATAGTTGAGCTCCTTCCTAGATATGTAGCTTGTAATGGGTATGTTTATGTACTTTTAGTCTAAGAAATTCGTTAATATTTGGATCAATTATGTTATTATTTTACCTACTCATTTGGTTATAATTATTAAATTGGTTAATCTCATTCCTTCGTGATTTCCATTTTTACTAATCTCAAAATATTAGTGTTGAAAATGGCTAGAGAAGGTAGTGTAGATCAAACTCCAATAGGATAAGGATCAATGAAGAATGTGATCTAGGATCAAAATAGTCTGACTAAACATTGTGAAACTAATGTGGGTTCATTAAACTTGCCCCATTTTTGTTGTGGTTTAGATTCTTTGAAGATCTATGCCAAACCTAATGCCCATAACTATCTTGGACCCAAGAGGTTATCCTAGACAACTAGGGGGTTTTCATGCATGATCCCCGAGAGAGGTATTAGGTTTTTGATGATGTTTTAACCATGATGTATGAGTTCTAGTGGGATGATCCCCACAAGAGTATATATCACATTACATGTTGGGTTAGGAAGTCAGTTGCATGATAAGGTGTTTGAGGGTTGTCTACTCCCAATAATAGGTACATAGATAGTAAAATTCAATGTTAAACGATGATGAATGCCTATTCAACCTAGTTTTAACTGCATATTTACCTTAGTTTTGCATTCATATCCATCATATTACTTTAAAACTAGATTACATGTAGGTTTTCTTAGTTTTATGTTAATTAGCAGGAGTTGAACTAAATCCTTGGTTTTAATGGTAAGTTTGTAATTCATATCTCATAAAAGTAAATTTTGAACAAATGGACTATATTTCCATTGATCATTCCCTCCATGGGTTGATGATTCCAACAGTTGATTTGTTATGGATGCATACTGCATAAGACATTCCAATAGATCCTGGAACGTTAGTTTGCATCCTTCTATTATTCTATTCATTTAGTCATTCTGTCACTCTATTAATCTGCTCGCCCTGATGGAAGTCATTTTGTCAGATTGCATCCTTCTACTATTTTGTCAATTCACTCGTTCTATGAATACAATTATTTTCGCATGCTTCCCTACTGATGGTCTCCTTTTCATGGATGTCTAGCATCCACATACCACGGTTCCCTTCTGGTAGAGGTACTTCATTCATCTTTGGATAAAAATCCTAACTCATCTTCTAAGAGGGACCCAAAATCTTCAACCTAATGGTTTTTCAACATCATCCTTCTAATGGTTATTCTACACTTGCCTATTGATGGTTCTGTTATATCTACCCTCCAATGGAATCTTTACCTATACCTTTTCATGGATGTTCAGAGTCCATCAATCGATGGATGATTAGACTCTATCTATCAATTCCTTTTTGGGCTTTATCAACAAATAAATGAACTATACTAAAAAAATGATGTACCCTTCTAATGGTCATCTTGAACCTTCACCTATTGATGGTTACCCAAACCTTACACCTATAGAAACAAATATTGTCACAGAACCCTTACCCAAATCCTAACTCCAAATGACTACAAATTCAATGGTGATAGGACCTAGGTGTCCTTCCCTATCATGATTAACAAAGCATGAATGTGAGTTTATAAAAGAGTAAAGCTCAGCATACATGAACAAATAACAATATAAAAGCACCAATCATAATCTCAATATTAAAAAACTATTAATATTTAGCAATACTTTCTTGTTATAAGATCTGAATTACATATTGAGAGTAAAGTCATGTGAGTTTACTCATGAACATTAGGGATCTTACAAATGGTACACCTGACATAGCTCACAAAGACCATAAAGTTCTAGCCATTGTTGAACCTATAAAATATGTGAAACAAGATTGGTAAACGCAAAAGGTGTTGAGTACAGGGCTAAAGATGCATATACATAATATTTGCATAATTTGAAGATAGTTGCAGAAGTAGACGAACGAGAATAAACAAGTTATGTATTAAGCAAAGCGAGAGTCCATGTTTTATATTATTTTACTCCAATTAAACCAACAACATCATATATCATAAGGCCTTTTTGACTTTCCCATTGTAAGAGTACATTAGGGTGCCCAACATTATCTAACCCTTTTCCACATAAGGGACCTCAAGGCCATCGCCAAGAGCTAACCCTTTTATTGACATGGTCCACCCTATCTTGACAACTCAAGTAGGATGCCCAATGTCATGTACTTACCCCAAAACTTCACGAAGTGCACAAGGTTTGTATAATGGAGTTCCTATATTATGTTTGCAAGTTATAAAATAACAGCACCATACCAAAATCGATTGCAATACTAGAGTACAACATGACAATATTTGAGCAAGTAAAAAAGCATACATATGTATCACATTTCAAGCAAGAAAGCCATAGTCATTCCATTATTAAAGCTCGTACCTAATTCAGAGACATAACCTATCCTCAATGATCTAGATCTCAAGAAACATCTGGTTAACAACAATAATACATATGTGCATTAGATTCTCATCATTAGTCCTAACTAGTTGCATTTTAGGGTTTTGGCCTTCGAGTTGGTTAATTACATGTTTGATGATCTTTTACTAAATTAGAAGTTGTCGAGGAGGTGTGGTCCATGTTTCAAGTCATTTTGATGTTCCATTCACTTTATCTAAAAATTTCAAGGTTCATATCAGTTATGTACATTATAAGATTCAAGAACTCATAATAGAGCTAAAGGTCATGATTCAACAAGTCTAGGGGTCCAAGATAAAAGGTGATTTAGATTAGCAACACAGGGACATAGGAAGTACATTCATGATTAGATGGATGTCCCTTAAAATCTAGGTATCAAATAACCAACATTGGTACAAACATCTCCAACATACATGATATTATCCACATTGTTCATCATAATTATGGGTCAACATATTTATTAGGTGGGGCATCTAGATAAAGGTGATAATAAGGAATGATATTTCCTAGTTTAGATGGGAAATATAAGATATTAAGATCCATATCAGTATTGGGGCACAAACAAGACAAACAGGCCATGACTGTCACATTAGGTCGTCACTAGCGGACTTAGAAATTCAAACACCAATACAGGGAAATGGGTTGATCATAGGCATTAAAATGACGAAACATCATGAGATTACATATTTCAAAGTTCTAAAAGAGTTCTATGCATTGGAAGACCAAGGTTTCACCATTGATTAGAGTATACTTATACATCACCACGAAGGGGTCATTTTCATGCATTAGGTGTCATACGAGATGAACAAGCAAGAGTTAGTGTAATCGTGTGCATGCATGTTATATAGATCCAAAATATTACTAAATTTTGACATTATAGTGAGTTTCATGTATCAATGGATCGTGATTTGCAAATGATCAATGTTCTACAGTTCAAGTTCACAAAATAGTGCATTTAGACAATCAAGGATCAATGATAGTAACTGCATATTTCATAGTGTTCCATTTTCATGAAAGTTACTAATTTGAGGTGAAGGAAGCAGATTGGGTATCACAGATCAAATATATGCCATGATAGTGCACTTAATATGGTCAACATAATCAAAGATTACATATTTATCAAAATAGAAACAAAGGAAGAGCTTTTAGGATATGAAGCTATGTCCAAGTTGTAGATCTTTCGAGAACATCAATGTGGTATATAATTTTTTATATTTTCGATGAGGGAGGTGGAAGATATGAATTTTACAAATCATTGCATGAGAACTATATCGAAACATGGTATTGTTACCATTATCATGTGATTATTTGGGTTTGTGGATCTGAGATCCAGCGGCTATGGGTGATACCCACACCTTCCATGAATGATGAGAGGGGCCGAGGGACATGTCATGATGTGGCAAGCCTGCATTGGCTTGTCATGGTCACGTTGACAGATCAAATGTGTCGTGAGAGGTAGAGAAGTGTCGCCACAAATTAGAGTTGTCTATTCCTTGTGAACCCTAGATTGGTGGGTTCAGATCACCTTGCTCCCTTGAGCTGTGCCTGCTCATCGTGGCATCCAGCTTCTCACCAGAGCACACGATGACTGGGAGCTAGAAATCAAGGAGAAAGGGAAAGATGTAGGTCACCTATGACAGAGAACCACATTCATTAGTGTGACCAAAAGAGAGGAAGAAGAGGCAAGGACATGGATCTCAAGGTCCGACATGGAGCGGACAGTCGTGGTAGCTGTAGGAAAAAGAGAGAAAGGTGAACGAAGCCTTAGGGTGTGATAGGGCGGAAACACATAGGGGAAAGAGAGGTGAAAAAGAACGGATCGGAAAGAGGTGTTCAATTTTTCAAACAAAAGCGAGACAAAGGGTTATTGGCAAAACTAAAGTGGAGTATGTGGTGGCTACACTATTTGCACCGACCCACTGTAGGGAGGTAGGAGATTATATGCGTGTAGTTGGATCAATGGGGGTCGATCCGTGGATATATATCCAATGACCATGGTGTATCCAAACAAGCGCATGACAAAGAGAAGGCGCTCCCACTCTAATTAGGCCGCACACCCACATTTGGCATAGTTCAGGTCAAATGCACATAATTTCTATTAATTGACATATAGTTATATTTTGAAAGACCATAACTTGAGCTTGGATGGTCCAATTTAGGCTATTTTGCACCTTGGCTTCATAATTGAGAGTATACAACATGATATTTATTGTACGTCTGTATGATAAAATTAATGAGGTTTAATCTACCTTTCAAGTTGGTATTATTATGTAGCATGATACTTTGTTCAATTTCTCAAGTCAAAGTGACATAATTTGAAATTTATCATGCATGTGATCAAATTGGGTCAACAACATACTCAGATATTATGACGTCCCCATATTTTATAAAACTTAATCTGTTGTGTGACGTCCAAATTAAAACCTCACCTAAGTGAGAATCCCAAATATAAACACCCAAAATGTGACGTCCCCGGATTTTGGTTTCTCCAAACCCTATTGGGAATGAGATGTCAAAATCTGAAAACATCATCCAATCATATCAGAGAGCGATGCGGAAGCAAAATGCGCATACATGAACATACAACCATAACATACTCAACATTCAACATGCATATTTATACAAAATGAATTATTACAACATGATTTACAGTTACATATTGAATGAAAATTCTACAAGTCTGAACATGTATGCTAACAGGATCTTAGACAATAGGTACGACCTGAACAACTTTCTCACATCCTGTACTTTTTCTCCCACGCTATCTCTGAACCTAAAACATATGTGAAACAACGAATCAACACACAAGGTGTTGTGCACGTGGGCAGAAAGATACATATATTCATGGCTTTCATAATTTTGAAAAAGATTTGCAGAAGAAAAGAAAATCATAGAAAACACTTCTTTATTAAGAAAAATACGCCAATTTAAGTCATCTTCCTAGATGAATTGTATTATCAAGGTGGACTAGTACCAAAACATAAATATTGGGCCCATCCCCGTGTACCAAGTACTCTAGGGAAACTCCCCGTACACCGTGTGCTCTAGGGAGGTGTACTAGCCAACATTAATCCATTCCCTCGTAAGGGGGATAATGAGCACCTTAAATAACTACAAAGCATCTACTTATCATTTATGTTTACAAGTGATAAAACATCGAGTACTATATAGTGCTACTACATCCAATAATTGCAAATAGAAGAGAGCATACATACATATCATGATTGCAAGCAAGAAAACCATAGTCATATACTTAAATAAAAACCCACATACCTGAGTTCAGAGATTTCTAACTTATTCTTGATCATCTAGAAGTCTGGTCATCACCTGATTAAGACAAGACCACATACTATCATCAGATTCTCCTCATCTTAACCCTAGTCGTGTTCATTAGGGTTTATATTATCTCATTAGGGTATTCCAACGTTTACTTACATTATTATCTTATATTTATCTTACTGATGTCATTTTCCAGATTATGGTTCATAATCTGAATATTAGGTTCCATATCCTTTTTGTGCACATATTAACCATGGTTTATATACATTATTCAAAATAGGGTTACAACCCATGTATTAAGGTTCATCTTCATATAACATGAATTCTATGCATATAACTGATCTCAAATTTTATATTATCTTTCAGTTACAGATATAAGGGTGCTCTATAAATTTCAATGTTTATTGATCATAAATGTATTTATTGCATATTAATTAGGGTTATTAGCCCTAATTAGCCATATAAAGAAAATTACATGATTTCGTACATCAACATGATCATAACTGGCATCATATGCATTATAAACAAGAATTATGATTTACTGGTATTTTCTCATAATTTTAGGTCGTTGTTTGATATTTATTATCTATCAGTTAAGCATTTCACAACTAATAAGATATCTCTGATATTAGTGCATCAAAAGCCTGATATTATGGTTCTATGTTGTTCTACATATTTTTCTGAGAATTTCTATAGATTATCTATATTTTTCTGATAAACGTGATAATTACTATGATTTAATTAAGAACTGGGCATTTTAGAGGTAATTACCTTCTTCAGCCTATGATGTTCTGCCGCGTGGCCATTAAAGGGGGCGCTGCTCTTTTTGCTTTGCTAGTTGAGTCGGCAATTCTGGCTGGGGCTGGACCCGGTTTAACTGAAACGGGAGTCATCCTTCGTTCATTCACACGATCGAGATGAAGTCCCCAAGCGGGACTCAGGTTATCCACAACCCAGATGCCGCCGCCTGGGAAGTGTGCGACCGCCACCGTCATGTCCTGGATCTATGATGAAGGACTCCGCCGAGGTTGCTCCTCTTCAACACCTCCGGATGTGATCAGCCGCCAAGTTGTTCCTCCTCGTCCCCGTGCCATTCTCCGCCGAATCTACGTGCGTCAGTTTTCCGTTGGGCATCGACGCCACTCTGCGTGGGTTCTCAACCCTGCTCAGGTCGTCGCTGCCAAGGATGGCTCGGCGTGTGCGAATGCCACCACTGTAGCAGCAGAAGCTGCCATATGTGCATCAATCTTCGCTCGACGACCCCATCCCCTATAGTTCTCAGTGCACGCGCGAGCAGCCGCCTCGGAGCCCGACACATGCGTGCGTCTGCGGTCTGCCCTCTGTTCTCCACACAAAACTGCCGCTGCAACTGGTGAGAACCCATCCTTCTGGGCACGATCAGCCACTATTCTAAACTCGGGCGCTGTAAGTGTCTCCTCCGGCTTCACAGTAGAAGCGTGCATCCTGGATCTCTGTCTAGGTTGGCTTGCGGCCATGGATTGCTGCTGGAGGTTCCTCCTTCCGTATAAATCAGAGGTTGAAGGCAAGCGGTAGACTGTAAGGTCATGTTGAAAGGATCCTAGTTTGGTGGGGCTAGTGGCTTGTTCCAGTTCTCAGATATTTGCCCCTTAAGATGCATGGTACCAGGGAACTCGGTCTCCGGTGTACCAGCTTCACCGTAAGAAACGGATGTAGAAGATAAAGGCATGAACTACTTTACTTACTCTAGGATTTGAATGGTTCCATGAGTCCAAAACAACCAATGAAGTCACAGAGACATCCTACCAAAGTGGTTGTGCGACACATTGTAAATAAACCTATGTCTAAAATCATATGAAACAATTTTTCATATAGCTCTCTATAATAGGCAATTCTAGTATTTAACCAAAAATGAGCTTAGGATGCATGTGTTTGACTAGTCACATAAATTCCTTTAAAAGGCTCAATCCTACAACCATATAATTCATATACTTATGAATATACCTCATACATTGCTCATCAAATAAAGTTAGCTGTGAATACTCAACACAAACCTCAATACATTGTTCAGTGACCCATATATGCATCACGATACATAATTAAACTATTTTGCTCATGTTTCTCATCAACTAGTATACTGGGTATCAAACTCCCTCAAATTTTGGGTCATCAAATTCACCCCACCTTACATGGAATTTCATCCTCGAAATTCAACTAGCCTCATACTCGAGGGGAAAACACAAAGTCCAACTTTATATAGGTCAACAATTATAGATGCCAATGCTATCATAGTGCTTAATGAACCCTAGGTTGTCATCTTAGGTTTTCTGAGCACGTAGGGGTGCCCTCCCCACCTTATGTGGATGGAAGCATCATTTAATGTCTTAGCCATAACATGACATTATGATATCTTAGGGTTACATCACCTCTAAGGGTACATGTTTTATTCATACTTTTAATGTTCAGGAGGAATTTGTTTATGTGCCATGATATTCAGATTGTTCAAATCTAACATCACTAATATGTTTTATGATCAACATTTTGCAATGATTTCAACATTAGAGGAGATTTATCTTCATCCTTGATATTAGAATTTTTCTTTAGAAGGGCTTACGTAACATTCTTGACCATTAGGGTTTCACCCTATGGTGTGATATTCATACTCAACTTAGAAGCATACATTGAGAAGGATCAAAGTTACAGACTATATTTCTGATCATATATCCTATGATCCAAAAATATCTTTATATCAAGTTCATGAGTTCAAATTGTTATGTCTTGCATGTATTATGTAAGGGAAAAAGCGAATATACTAAGTTTATCTTATGATCTCAACATCATATCTTTCATATGAAGGGGAAGAGAATATTTTAAAGTCAAACTTATCATGATTTCAATCTTGGGTGCTACATGTATGATATAAGGGGGAATTATTGAATAGGTAAAGCTTATATGAGTGACTCCTCATATATAAATCATCTATATAGCTCAAGTGAGGTTTTTATCATCATATATTAAGAAAGAGAAGAAGAATGGAGAACATGTATTTTGAGTATCTTTTGCACAAAGCATCATATTCTCGTAACTAGAGTTCATATATTACCTCACTTGCAACTAATGATGAGTTTCTCAAAATATGTCACTCTAGCTAGGACCTAACTCAGCCAAAGGATTGACTTTATCATATGGGTCATCTACCCATCCTTTTCTTTTACCCAATTCTCACATATAGATTTGAATCATGCATAAAGACTCAACTCAACACTCGAGAGTAATCTAGTGTAGGATATTTTTTTAACACATATATCATATATTGGAGGCTAGGTCCTATGACCTTCTCCTTGTGGGTCTTACTCTCTCTAGAGTTCACCACATATCTCATCCTACCAATAGATATCCCCCTTGTATAAGAGCTTGAGGCTCATGCACACTAATCTCGATCCTAACTTAGCTTATCTTAAGTAGGAAAAGGGAATGTACTTTCATTGTCAAGATTTTGCATAAATTCTACAAAATTGGATTCAACAAGCATACAACTTAAACCTTTATAAGGAAACTTATACTATCAGAGACCAAACTTAGATAAGTTTTCACATGTTTATTTCAACTGTCATTCTATCATCTACTCTATGTACCACATATCTTGATAAGGCTCTAGACATCTAATCTAGACTACTCTCTCTTCCAGACTGATGTCACTCCCTTTCACTTAGGTTGCATGAACACCCACTACTCTCCAGTGCGAGGGACACATTTTTATATTTACATATATATAATAAAATATTATATAGTTTTTCTCTGAGAAAGAAGACGTCATAGAAAACACTCGAGGCTCGAGCCGATTGAAAAAAAAAACAAATTAGCAAAACCGAGTGTCCCACACACAGTAGATAGTCTAGTGTCATGTAACCTAGTGAAATGGTGAGAACGAGATGGAGACTAGTGTAGCTACCCAATACATATGAGCTCTATATGGAAAGGGTTTCTCACACTTGTCTAAACCTAGTTCTCAAACATCTGGGTTCTAACCTAGAGGCTAAGTCAAACCTTATTCCTATAGAACAACTTACTAAGTTTCTAAGGTTTAAAGTGAAAGGTGAGATTTAGGTTTAATGTTTCATGGTGAGCAATTGTTAGGTGTAGCTATTGTTCATGCTCTGATACCAACTGTGACGTCCCCGGATTTTGGTTTCTCCAAACCCTATTGGGAATGAGATGTCAGAATCCTAAAACATCATCCAATCATATCAGAGAGCGATGCGGAAGCGAAATGCGCATACATGAACATACAACCATAACATACTCAACATTCAACATGCATATTTATACAAAATGAATTATTACAACATGATTTATAGTTACATATTGAATGAAAATTCTACAAGTCTGAACATGTATGCTGACAGGATCTTAGACAATAGATACGACCTGAACAACTTTCTCACATCCTGTACTTTTTCTCCCACGCTATCTCTGAACCTAAAACATACGTGAAACAACGAATCAACACACAATGTGTTGTGCACGTGGGCAGAAAGATACATATATTCATGGCTTTCATAATTTTGAAAAAGATTTGTAGAAGAAAAGAAAATCATAGAAAACACTTCTTTATTAAGCGAAATACGCCAATTTAAGTCATCTTCCTAGATGAATTGTATTATCAAGGTGGACTAGTACCAAAACATAAATATTGGGCCCATCCCCATGTACCAAGTACTCTAGGGAAACTCCTTGTACACCGTGTGCTCTAGGGAGGTGTACTAGCCAACATTAATCCATTCCCTCGTAAGGGGGATAATGAGCACCTTAAATAACTACAAAGCATCTACTTATCATTTATGTTTACAAGTGATAAAACATCGAGTACTATATAGTGCTATTACATCCAATAATTGCAAATAGAAGAGAGCATACATACATATCATAATTGCAAGCAAGAAAACCATAGTCATATACTTAAATAAAAACCCACATACATGAGTTCAGAGATTTCTAACTTATCCTTGATCATCTAGAAGTCTGGTCATCACCTGATTAAGACAAGACCACATACTATCATCATATTCTCCTCATCTTAACCCTAGTTGTGTTCATTAGGGTTTATATTATCTCATTAGGATATTCCAACGTTTACTTACATTATTATCTTATATTTATCTTACTGATGTCATTTTCCAGATTATGGTTCATAATCTGAATATTAGGTTCCATATCCTTTTTGTGCACATATTAACCCTGGTTTATATACATTATTCAAAATAGGGTTACAACCCATGTATTAAGGGTCATCTTCATATAACATGAATTCTATGCATATAACTGATCTCAAATTTTATATTATCTTCTAGTTACAGATATAAGGGTGCTCTATAAATTTCAATGTTTATTGATGATAAATGTATTTATTGCATATTAATTAGGGTTATTAGCCCTAATTAGCCATATAAAAAAAATTACATGATTTCGTACATCAACATGATCATAACTGGCATCATATGCATTATAAACATGAATTATGATTTACTGGTATTTTCTCATAATTTTAGGTCGACATTGTTTGATATTTATTATCTATCAGTTAAGCATTTCACAACTAACAAGATATCTCTGATATTAGTGCATCAAAAGCCTGATATTATGGTTCTATGTTGTTCTACATATTTTTCTGAGAATTTCTATATATTATCTATATTTTTCTGATAAACGTGCTAATTACTATGATTTAATTAAGAACTGGGCATTTTAGAGGTAATTACCTTCTTCAGCCTATGATGTTCTTCCGCGTGGCCATTAAAGGGGGCGCTGCTCTTTTTGCTTTGCTAGTTGAGCTGGCAGTTCTGGCTGGGGCTGGACCCGATTTAACTAAAACGGGAGTCATCCTCTGTTCATTCACACGATCGAGATGAATTCCCCAAGTGGGACTCAGGTTATCCGCAACCCAGATGCCGCCGCCTGGGAAGTGTGCGACCGCCACCGTCGTGTCCTGGATCTATGATGAAGGACTCCGCCGAGGTTGCTCCTCTTCAACACCTCCGGATGCGATCAGCCGCCAAGTTGTTCCTCCTCGTCCTCGCATCATTCTCCGCCGAATCTGCGTGCGTCAGTTCTCCGTTGGGCATCGACGCCGCTCTGCGTGGGTTCTCAACCCTGCTCAGGTCGTCACCGCCAAGGATGGCTCGGCGTGTGCGAATGCCACCACTGTAGCAGCAGTAGCTGGCATCTGTGCATCAATCTTCGCTCGACGACCCCATCCCCTGCAGTTCTCAGTGCACGCGCGAGCAGCCGCCTCGGAGCCCGACACATGTGTGCGTCTGTGGTCTGCCCTCTGTTCTCCACACAAAACTGCCACCACAGCTGGCGAGAACCCATCCTCCTAGGCACGATCAGCAACTATTCTAAACTCGGGCGCTGTAAGTGTCTCCTCCGGCTTCACAGTAGAAGCGTGCATCCCGGATCTCTGTCTAGGTTGGCTTGCGACCATGGATTGCTGCTGGAGGTTCCTCCTTCCGTATAAATCAGAGGTTGAAGGCAAGCGGTAGACTGTTAGGTCATGTTGAAAGGATCCTAGTTTGGTGGGGCTAGTGGCTTGTTCCAGTTCTCAGATATTTGCCCCTTAAGATGCATGGTACCAGGGAACTCGGTCTCCGGTGTACCAGCTTCACCGTAAGAAATGGATGTAGAAGACAAAGGAATGAACTACTTTATATACTCTAGGATTTGAATGGTTCCATGAGTCCAAAACAACTAGTAAAGTCACGGAGACATCCTACCAAAGTGGTTGTGCGACACATTGTAAATAAACCTATGTCTAAAATCATATGAAACAATTTTTCATATAGCTCTCTATAATAGGCAATTCTAGTATTTAACCAAAAATGAGCTTAGGATGCATGTGTTTGACTAGTCACATAAATTCCTTGAAAAGGCTCAATCCTACAACCATATAATTCATATACTTATGAATAAACCTCATACATTGCTCATCAAATAAAGTTAGCTGTGAATGCTCAACACGAACCTCAATACATTGTTCGGTGACCCATATATGCATCACGATACATAATTAAACTATTTTGCTCATGTTTCTCATCAACTAGTATATTGGGTATCAAACTCCCTCAAATTCTGGGTCATCACACAAAACTAGGCTGTGAAGAAGAAAATTAGAGGAAGTCATAAGGAAACAATAGTAGCACACGCACATGAACAAGAACACAACCATATAAGAAATGTTCACCATTCATCATATAATTAGAAAATGAATTTTTAGAACATTTAATATTACATATTGAACAGTAAACTTTTACATATGCACATACTACATTCTACAATAGGATCTTAAGACAATAGGTCCACCTGTACATCAGCTCTCCAGACAACTGTCAACTATCTGGGTCCTTCAAGATCATATGTCCACAACCTAAACAAAAGATTACTTGAGGTACATGTCAACACAATATTCAAAAACATTGTATTGAGTATGCCTACGTGTCTTTTATAAACCTCTCATTAGTAAGACTTGGCAATAAGATTAAACTAATACTTGGCAGTACCAAACAAATACAACAAAAGGCATATACTTGAAGAAGAATGTTTATTAACAAAAGAGAACACATATTTTAGGTACATTTTCCATTATATCATCCTTGCATTGACCACCAAAGGTTGAATGTATTGATGACTTTATGATCGACTAACAAAGAGTTGGATCAATTCATAATGTGATCAGATTACCAAAGAATTGAATCACTTTCAAGTACTTGACTACCAAAGAGTTGAAGTACTTCATTTTCCAGCACTTGACTACCAAAGAGTTGAAGTGCTTATATATAATGGAATAGATATATTATGTTTCATGTGTTCATAACCATAACTATGGAAAAACAAGCTAGATATCATACAAGAACAATCATCGCATCCAATATCATATTCCAAGTATTTTACTACACATATAATACAAGCATATTGTATTATAAGCCAAGTCAGAGGTAAAGCATACCTTTAAAAGAGACATTATAATCATCACACTCCTGATGTCAACTACCACTCTTGGTCAAACCTTGCTTAAGATAAGATCATGCATATCTTGCATTAGATTCTCATCATCGTAACCCTAGTCATGGTTCATTTTAGGGTTTTGCTTACTCATTAGTATATCTCATAATTACTTGTATTCTTATCTTATCTTCTCAAAATTAGGTTAGTGGCCTTGAATTACATATTTACATATAGCATCTAATTATTTGATTACATATAATGGATGTACATATTAACTCTAAGTTACATGTATTAATCATGCTAGGGTTCTCTCATCATTTTAGGGTCTCATACATGTAACATGATTTATATACTCATTACTGATCTCAAAGTTACATATTATGTTCCAATTTTTGATATGAGCTTACTCTGTAGTTTCTAAGGTTTCTTGAGTGTATTTGTAATTATTGCATATCAATTTGGGTTATTAGCCCTATTTAGCTATAAAAAGCAAATTTCATGATTTTGTGCATCCTACTTATAATCTCTGACATCATACGGATCATATATCATATTTTTAGAGGTGGTGATGCATTATCGTAATTTTAGATCATCATTTGATATTTATTACACATGATTTCAGTTTTACACATGTTACTGAAAATCTGTGTTATTTAACCATCGAATGACTGATATAATGGTTCCTTGTTGTTCTACTCATTTTTGTAATACATCTGAATATCTTGTTTGTAATTTTCTAATGTACAAGATAATTTCTACGAATTATTTAAGAATTGGATATTTACTGAATTATTTAGCTTTGTGGCTCAATCACATGATGCCATGTGTCCAGTAAAGGCTATGTCTTCTTTGCTTGAGCCGGCCGGTTTGCATCTTAGTCGTCTGGTTCGGGGCTCCCTCTTTTCTACACAATCTCACATCTAGGCTAGAGGGAATCTCTCAATTTATGTGTCAGTTCTGCATGAGGCTCGTTTCTCCAATCGACGCCCACATTCTCAGAGTGCCAGAGTCGTCACCGCAAAACAAGGCAATAATGAGAAATCAGCGGTCGGACTCTCCTCCACAGCACGGTGCTTCTTCTACCCATTCCCCATTCCACTAGCCTAGTTCCTTGCTTCGCAAATCAATGTGATCTCTTAAACAAAAATGATGTGCCTGTGTGTGCCTCTGTCAGAATCCCAAGTAAGGCTTTGTTCTCACTGTCTCCACAAGGAACAACTCCGGTGAGGAACTGGTGCTCCTCCTCACCCTTTCCTTTCTCTTCCCAGATCTCTGTTTCTCTATAGTCGTGAGTCCCTCTGTCCTCCTGTGTGAGCACTTTTGGAGTGGAGTGTTGGCAAGAGATCGGTCAAAATTTCCTCCTCCAGGTCCTTCACCTTCTGCAGTCCAATGCTTCTACACCCCGTCAGTCATGTGTACGCCATCGTTGAGCATCCTCCTTGTAGTCTCACCGACGTGAAATAACAAGGATGAAAAGGCGTTGTTGCCTCCTCCTCGCTTGAAAGCATCTTAAGGTCCTGCCTCCTATAAATAAACCATCACTCTAAAGCAAGGATCAAACACCTATAACTCCAACATCCTCTTCCTTCATTATCCTACGCACTGGAAGGGAACAACACTAAAAGAGGGGAAGGAACTCGTCTCCTCTCTATGATTCACCAAAGTCCAGGAAGTCTGGTTTGAAGCAGATGTTATCAAGACAGCTACCCACTTCATTTTCTCCTCCAGACTAGGATCAACCAAGAACCAGCAATCAACATTTCTCTCTCCAGTTGCCCACATTGTCCTGACTAACTGATCTTTCAGACAAGATTCAGGCCATCAGATCTGACCCATCCAATGGCCAGGACAGGGCCACGTTGTGAATCTGTGACTCCTCAAGCCAGGTAAAGCGTGACACGGGCTACTATCAAGACCTAGTTTAAAAGGAATAAATCTTAGTCCTAAATACATCAACATATAAAATATTTGTCAAACTTTAAACCACTGTAGCTTCTGATTGGATGGTCAAATCATCACCAAATTGTGACCATCGTTTCCTAATCACTCACGTTACATTCTATTAAATTTTGGTACCAAGTTATCAGTATTTGACCAATCCATTAAATACCTCAAAAAGTCATAAATGTAGAGATAATCTTCATGATATCAAAATCAAATGCCATCTAAACTTTGGGTAGACATTAATACTTCTTAATATAATCCAAATATAAAAATTCACTTAAGTAAACGGAAATTTAAAGATTCCACAAGATTAGTCCATCACATCTGACACTCCTTAAAAGAAATTTCATCCTTGAATATAAGCCAAAATCCAGTCTATCACGTCATATACATCTTAAAAGAAATTTCTTCCTCAAAATTAAGCCATATCTTACTTTAAAAGAAATAAAAGATGTTCATTCATATTTAGGGTACCACTCTGGGTGCAACATATCCACACAAGATACCTAAAACAATATATCCAAAGCACTTCAACGAGATTTTAAAAACATTTAAGGTGAACCCCTCAACATATAACACGATTTGGATGCTTAGTTTGTGTCATATTTCTCATTGGGATTTTTGTATTCATTCACTTAACCATAAGATTCAAACAATAGATTATAGATGATATTTTTCACATTTTAGGATTTACATCCTCATTTTACCCAACATCAGGTTCTAACATTAGGTCATCATTTTGGGAAGATTTATTTATAATTAATTCAATTTTACTCATATAGAAAACAAGGTGTCGATTATATGGTTTTATTCATTAGAACATATTTAACATACTCATGAAGCACTAAAATAAACACCTTGCATGTCATATGTCATATGTCATTAATATGATTTCATTTGACTATCATATTTGGTTACAAACTTTGTTAGTGACTTCATCACAAGATGAATCATTTTTTTAATTTCATCATTAGTCATATATATGGTTAATCCTATAATAGGTCCTAACACTAGAGGTCTTCATTTGTAAAAGAGCTTTAGGCTCTTGCTTATTCACATATTTGTCTTAGCTTACCTTACCTTATCTCATAAAAGCCCAAGTCTGGCATCATCAAAACTTATCTCCAATCCTCAAATCCAAAATTTGATCGTCAAATACAGACATACATCATCATTCAACATCTTATATCACCTATGTAATACTTAGATCATCTAATCTTATTTGATCTATATTCCATCTATCATATATTCTAACAAGGCTCTAGACACCTAATCTATAACTACTCTCTCTTCTAGACTGATGTCATTGACTTTCGCTTAGGTTGCATGACCACCTCCTGCTCATACATGTGTGGGGACACATTTGTGTAATATTTACATATATAATAAAATATTATATAGTTTTTCTTCAATAAAAAAAAGTCAGAGAAAACTATCAAGGTTTGATCCAATTGGAATAAAAAACCAAATCCACAAAATGAGTGTCCCACACATAGTAGAGAGTCTAGTATCATGTCACCTAATGAAAAGGGTGAGAACAAGGTGTAGACTAGTGTAGATACCCTAGACAATGAGCGCCATATGCCTAGGATTTCACTTCCCTCAATTCCCATCATCTCAAAATAATGTAACGTCCCATACTGCCACATTATAAAGGATGGTTGACACTTCATGACTTGGTTTACAACAAGCACCAGTTTAGACCTAGTTATTAGACACCTAGGTTCTAAACTATAGTCTAGGTTAGATCTAGTTTTAAAAAGACACCAGTTTAGACCTACTGACGTTCAAGTTCAAGGTTTTCTTTAGTTTGAGTTGCACAATAAGTAAATGTCATACTTTGCTATTGTTCATACTATGATACCACCTGTGACAGTCCCAGATTTTCTAAAACATAGTCTAATATGTGATGTCAAAATTGAAACCTCACCTTAGCAAGAATCCCAATTTAAACACCAAACAATAGGTTAAGAAGAATAAAATCAGAGGAAGTCAGAAGGAAACAACAGTAGCACATGCCCAAATGTTAACCATTCATCATATAATTACAAAATAAATTGTTACAACATTTTATATTACATATTGAACAATAAACTTTTACATGTGCACATACTTCATTTTACAACAAGATCTTAAGACAACAGTTCTACCTATATATCATCTCACCACACAACTCTCAACTATCACGGTCCTTCAAGATCATATGTCCACAACCCAAAGAAAAGACTACATGAGGTACACGTCTGCACAATATTCTAAAATTTTGTACTAAGTACACCTATGTGTCTTTTACATACCTCTCATTACTAAGACTTGGAAATAAGATAAAACTAATACTTTATAATGACAAAGAAATAGAACAAAAGGCATATACTTGAACAAGGATGTTTATTAACAAAAGATAACACATATTTTAGACACATTTTCCATTATATCATCCTTGCATTGATTGTAGAAGGTTGAATGCACTAAAGGCCTTATGATCGGTTACCAGAGAGTTGGATCATTTCATAGTGTGATTAGACTACCAAAGAGTTAAATCAATTTCAAGTACTTGACTACCAAAGAGTTGAAGTACTTTATTTTCAGCTCTTGACTACCAAACATTGGAAGTGCATAGATATAATGGAATAAATATATTATGTTTTGATGTATTCATACTGATAAGTATGGAAAATCATGCAAGATATCACACAAGAACAATCATTTCATCCAATATCATATGCCAAGTATTTTACTACACATGTAATTCAAGCATATTGTATAATAAGATAAGTACGAGGTAAAGTGCGCCTTCAAAAGATATATTCTAATCATCAGACTCCTGGTGTCAACTACCACTCTTAGTGAAACCCTGGTTAAGATAAGATCATGCATATCTTGCATTAGATTCTCATCATTGTAACCCTAGTCATGGTTCATTTTAGGGTTTCACTTACTCATTAGGATATCTCATAATTACTTGTATTCTTATCTTATCTTCTTGAAAATAGTTTTATGGTCTTGGATTACAAATTGACTTATAACATCTAATTATATGATTTCATATAATGGGTGTACATATTAACCCTAGGTTACATGTATTAATCATGTTAGGGTTCTCTCATCATTTTAGGGTCTCATACATGTAACATGATTTATATGCACATTTACTGATATCAGAGTTACATATTATCTTCCAATTGCTGATATGAGATTTCTCTATAGATTCTAAGTTTTCTCGGACATATTTTTAATTATTGCAAATTAATTAGGGTTATTAGCCCTATTTTTCTATACAAATAAAATTTCATGATCCCTGACCATACATATCATATATCCCATTTTTAGAGTTGGTGATGCATTCTCATAATTTTAGGTCATCTTTTGATATTTATTACACATGATTTAGTATTACACATCTTATTGAAAATTTGTGTTATTTATTTATCAAAAGACTGATATAATGATGCCTTGTTGTTCTACTCATTTTTTTGAAGATCTAGAGATCGTGTTTGTAATTTTTTGTTATACAAGCTAATTTCTATGAATCATCAAAGAACTAGATATTTATTGAATTATTTACCTTTGTCACTCAATCACATGATGCCACATGTCCGTCAAAAGTTGTGACTCCTTTGCTTGAGCTGGCCTATTTGCATCTTAGCCGCCCGGCTTGGGGCTCCCTCTTTCTTGCACCATCTCACATATGGGCTACAAGGCTTCTCCCAGTTCGCTTGTCAGTCCTCCATGGGGCTCATTTCTCCGCTCACTGGACTGGAGCGTTGGCAAGAGATCGAACAACATTTCCACCACTTGGTTCTTCACCTTTTGCAGTCCAATGCTTCTACATGCCGTCGGTCTTCTGTATTCCATCGTTGAAAATCCTCCTTATAGTCTCACCATCATCGAATAACAAGGATGAAAAGGCTCCGTCAACTCCTCCTCGCTTGACAGCATCTCCAGGCCATGCCGCATACAAGTTAACCACCACAAGTCTGCAGCAAGGATCAGACCCCTCTACCTCCAATGTCCTCTTCCTTTATTAGCCTACACACTACAAGGGAGCAACACCAAAAAGGGGGAAGGAATCATCTCCTCTCTATGCTTCACCAAAGGCCAGAAATTTTGATTTGAGGAAGATGTTATTAGGCTAACTGCCCACTTCATTTTCTCCTCTAGATCACGATCACCCATGAACCAACGATCAACATTTCCCTCTCTAGTTGCCATGTTGTCCTAACTAACTTATCTTGCAGACAAGATTGAGGTCATCAGATCCGACCCATCCAATGGTCCAGACAGTGCCACATTGTGAATCTGTGGCTCCTCAAGCCAAGGAAAGTGTGACACTGGCTACTATCAAAACCTAGGATAAAAGGGATAAATCTTGGTCCTAAATACATCAGCATACCGAATTGTGACCACCGTTTCCTAATCTCTCAAGTTACATTCTATTAAATTTGGGTGCCAAGTTATCATTATTTGACCAATCAATTAAGCTCAAAATGTCATAAACTTAGAGATATTCTTCATGATATCAACATAAATACCATCCAAACTTTGGGTATACATTAATACTTCTTAATATAATCCAAATATAAAAGTTCACTTAAGTGAACAAATATTTAAAGATTCCAAGAGATCAGTCAATCACATCCTACACTCCTTAAAAGAAATTTCATCCTCGAAATTAAGCCAAAATCCAGTCTATCACAAGTATTGTGATTGAACTTAAATTGAGTGAGATGGGTCTCTTTAAGAGAGAGAATGAGCACAATATATGAGAGAGAAAATAGGTTTGTCACATCCTTCCCCCAGAAAAGAAATTTCATCTTCAAAATTCATCCATGATCGTGCTCAATAGTCAAACTATGGAACTTTCCATTAAAGAAGAAAGAAGATGTGTTTGATATTTTTCTATATCCGTCGCATATAGGTGTCCAACCTTATGTGTCAAGGCACACTCTACCATGGGATGCACACTTAGGTGGTCATCAACAAGAATGTACCCATCACAATACATACATACATTTTACTTTGGATTTCTTCTTATTGTAGAATCGTCTTGACACTGGGTCTCCACATCCCTTATCACCATTACATTAGGTTTTTGTTCATGTACTCATAGGATCTTGAGGTGTGTTATACAAACATTGAGGTGTGTTGTCAAACTCTATGGTATTAATTTCTCAAACAAACATGTTCATCATCATGACTTGTGAATGAGACTATTATTGAACGTACACATCATCATTATACTAGATTTCATGCATGACTTAGTTTTCCCCCAAATTATACCAATTATCCCCAATTATGTACATAATTTCTTATTTTGAGTATGAAATTCAGAATTTTATTCATTATTATTCAAGTTAAGATTTCCAAGACATCATTACAATAAGATCATGATCCCAAACTTATATCTGTCATGTATGGTGTTGTTTCATATTAGGTCTAGCTTATAAGAGTGACTTATCATACATATATCATATTTTAGACATAAGTGAGATATTTCATGTACCAAGCATTATTTGAGGAACAACATTATAATCAATGCTAGGGCTTTGTAATTATCTCACTTGTATATTGAAGGATCTCCACAAGCTCAAGCCACTCAAGCTAAAACTTATCTATGTCCCACAACACATACTAACCAAAACCATCTACCCATAACAAACTTTTACCCAGCCTACCAAACAAGAGAAACCACTAGATTCCTTTACATCAAACCACTAAACCGAGTATGATGCTTATCATTGCATATCAGATGTACATACACCATCTTAGGGTCTTGAGACATCTATCTTACCTATATACAAAACATCATATATTCAATTGCCTCTTTCTCTAGGGTTAGATCTTTACATAGGAAATCTAGGATTTAACATTTTCAAGGTAATTAACGACCCACTAGGTGACTCAACTCACATACTTAATAGTAGTCTAGATAGGGACTCATCATCATATATTTTACGATGCATATTTTTCAATATTTCATGTATTTTAGAGTTTAGGTACTCCAACCTTCTCCCGTGTAAGGTTAACTCGTATGAAGAGGTCACCCTTTTTGTATGTCCTGGGCTGGATTTCCTCCTTTGTAAATATATTGATGCCTATGTTGGTCTCAAACCACATCTCACACATCATATCACATCACATACAAGACTATGCACAAGAAAGCATGTTAACCCACAAGCTACGTTTAGCACATCGGCCAAGTCATATACATCAACACGATGTTATATTAGCTAGTGTGCATGGTCAAACTCATCATATGTCATCAAGAGATACTTGATATTCCAAAAACAAGCTTATTTCATTTTGAAGCAAACTTATATCAACAAAATTATCATCACCATCATCATCATTGTCATCATGATCATGGTCATGATCATGATCATGATCATGATCATCATTTTCATCACTGTCTTCATGATCATGATCATGATCACCATTTTCATCATAAACATCATTATCATCATCATCATCATCATCATAATCATTGTCATCATCATCATCACCGTCGTCATCATCATCATCATCATCATCATCATCATCATCATCATCAACAACAACAACAACAACTTAGGTTATCTAGGCTACTTAGTAGTCTATCATTTATCATGGTTCTAGACAACTTTACAGACTACAAATATCATCAAAACTCTCTCATCTATACTTGATGTTACATCTCTTTCTCTTACATTACATTCACATTCACTGCCTTTCTATTTGTGGTAACATTTTTCATATGTGCATATACTAATATTTGAAATTATTTTTCTTCAATGTTGAAACAGGTGATGGAGACCACCATACTCATTTTGAATAAAACCAAAACCGAAAGCAAGTTACCACACTCATTAGGAAATCTAGTAAAATGACACCTAAAGAAATAGCAAGAACATGGTGCACAAATGTGCAACTACCCTAAGCACATGCCCAAAACATATGTCTAGGGTTGTAATCAAAACTCCCTTTTCTCACCCTCCTGAACTAACATCCCATATTGTAGTACAAAAGGAGGAGAAAAGAATGGTTGTAGGGCTTACACAAGTCTACACCTAGTTATAAAATATCTAGGTTATAACCAAGAGGCAAAGCAACTCAGTCCATAAAGGGCATCTTATTAAGTTTCTATATTTGAGATGAGAAATTGTGTTAAGTTTGTTTTTCATGTGAGAAATGTTTGCTGAGGTTATTGTTCATGCTCTAATACCATCTTTCATGGAACCGTTTGTCACCCAAATCATAACTCCAATTGACTACAAAGTCAATGGCAATAGGAACTATGCATCCATCCCTAGCATGGTATTAACAAAGCTTGAATGTGGAAGCATAAAGGTTAGCATACATGAACAGATTAAAAGATAAAAGCATGAATCATAATATAAACATTCAAAAAGTATTATTATTAATCAACATTGTCTTGTTAGAAAATTTTAATTACATATTGAGAGTCAATTTTTACAAGTTTTCTCATGTACACTAGGGATCTTACAACAAGTACACCTGACATATCTCCCCAAGCCCATTAACTTCTAGCCATCTCTAAACCTATAAAATACTTGAGAGAAGATGGGTCAACATATGAGGTGTTAAGTACAAGGATAAAAGATACATATACATCATCATCATCTAAGCCTCAATCCCAACTATGTTGGGGTTGGCTACATGGATCCTTCTGTGATAAAGTGGATTTTCTCCTATTTGTGCATAATTACTCTTGTTACTTTAATTCCTCACTATTTATGTCTCCTTTGACTTAATAACTCTATAATGTCCACCAAAGTCAAAGATTCCCCATTTTGAGTCAATATGATACACATATATGCATGAAATGTTAGTATTGTTATACCCTTGAATCCTTTGATTAAAATCTTGATCACACATGATCTTTTTTATTTATAATTTTACACAATTTTTCTACACCCTATTATGAAGCTATGGTCCAAATTTGAGACCATTTGGACCTTCCTATGATTTGTTATAATTTTCCTAAGATCTGCCCTTTTTAGCCTTTTCTTTCCTTCATTTTTCCCTTGTTGGGCCGATTTTTCCGCCCTAAATGGGCCCTGTGGACGCTGATCCGGGGTGAGGTACTAGCCCGTGCACCCTCGGATCTTCATCCGATGGCTGCGGGGTCATCATATACCTCGGACGGCCAGCAACTGTGGCCGCCGGGTAGGGGAGCCCGAGCCACCGGATCTCACCCGATTCTTGACCTTTTTGCACGATTCGAACGCCTTTGAGATCATTTTTCAAATCCATAGTGTATACATATGATTTTCGCAGCGAACCAAGGGGTTTTCATGAACTTTCTATACCCTTTGTGGTGGTTTCCGCCATGGCCAAGCTTGGCCTAAATAAACCCTAAACCTAGCCCAAAACCTTATAAAAACCCTCACACATAAGTTCCCCTCCTGTATTTTGCTCCCTTTACCTTATCCTTTGTTCTTCCTTACCCTCCTCCTTCTCCAAGTTGGGGCGGCACCGCCATGACCTTCCCCTTTGGCTTTGGGGGTTTTGTCACCCACCATTGCGGCGTAGACCTGCGTTGACCCCGTTCAGCCTTGAGGAGCAAGGGCGACACCTTCGCGGGACATGATGGGCTGTCGCACGCTTGCCCCTGTGTGCTCCGGCGAGGCACACAGCCGCAAGCAGCAGAGCGCTACGGGCCTGCTCATGGATGGGGAAGACACCCAGATTCGTCAGATCATGGGTGGGCGGTCAAGATTGTGAGCCACCAACCATCCCAGGTCAAGGCATTCAAACCCACACCTAAGGGATCAGGCGATGTGGATCGTAGGATCGATGGATCCATGGTGCTCTAATATCATACAGATGACATCATTCAAATAATGAGATGGTAACACTTCTCCGATTTCCATATAGTTCTTGGTTTAATCTTTAAAATTTGATATCTCCATGATCCTAAGGCCAAATATAGCAACATTACATATCAAACTGATCCTCTCGAAAAGGCTTACAACATGAGCTTATTTCCAGACCCTGAATCTTATTCTAGTTTCCTTATATTTCTAAATATATAACCTTTGACTACTTTGAATATGCTTAACACATGTTTATGATTAATGATTGGATCTTGATGCTCAATCTACCCCTGATCCTTAAAACAGTTTTGTGATATATACTTGAACTAAATGAAGGTCCTAATATCCCTATTGTTCATCATGACCCTTTTTGTACATATGTGCTTACTTTGGACTTTAATGATGAACGTTACCCCAAATTGCTAATCTTGTTGCTAACGGACAACCACATAATATTGTTATATGTTTCTTATGAACTTATGTTGCTGATCTAAACCATCCCTTATGCTTGGCTCTTATTCATTGATGATCTTTGACCTTGATTACTCTATTATGAGTCTTGTGGCATAATTTGAGCATAAATGTCCTAAATCTCGTAATGTCCACATGAAACCTCGAAATAATATGAAACTTGAACCACACTCTTATTATGAACCCTAAATCAATATGAGATCATCTAATGAACTAATAAGTAACTTGGAACCCACCTTGGCCAAAACCCTAAAATGCATCTAATTAGAGTTAATGATGGGAATCTAATGCATATATGTAATCTTGTTCTTAATCAGGTTTGGCTTATGATCTAGATGGCAATGGACATGTTAAGTTAAGAATCTATGAATCAAGTATGGGACTTATCTAGTTATATGACTACCGCTTTCTGTTACGATCCATATCAGAGTTAGTCAATAAATACCTTGAATTACATAAAACACCTCAGTTAGTGCTAAGTTTTTGTTAAACATCATGAATAATCAAGATAAGACAACATGTGAATCAATAGTCGAGGTTTAATCATCTGAGGCAATTAGTGTTGAATATCAAATTAAATATCATGGTTAATCAAATAAGTTAATATGTGAATCAATAGTTGAGTTTGAATCACCCGAGGCAATTAATAATATCAATGTTGATTAATTAGTTAATTAGGTTGAGTTGAATACTCAATGTTGCAATTAGTGTTTTGACCTGATGTGACAAGCTATTTAACATGATTTTATGCCCTGGGATGATAGAGAATTCCGTGCTTAATCCGTTGCAAGAAAAATCACTCGAAACCGACTTCCGAGTTAAAAGATACGGGCATTTGAGTGTTCAGGGACCTAGTTGTAATTTTAGGTTTTTGCTGGGTAAATTGCACGTCGGCCCCCTCCGCGAACCGACCCTTATCTCTTCTTCTTCGTTCCTTCCCACCCCGATAGAACAGGGAAGCGGCGCACTGTAGGAAAGGGGAGCGATGGCTGGGCGATTCTCAGCCCTCAGCCCGATTCGGCTACGCCCAGCTCTCCTCTACCTCCGCCCGCCCCTCTCCTTCTCTTCTTCCTCGTTCTCCATGCCCTAGTGGCGCCCTACGGTTACCAACCTGCTGGGCGGCGCCCCAGCAAGATGCAGCTACGGCGCTGGCCAAAGGCCATTCTAGGCGCAGCTATCACCTCCAGTTGGTGCCTTGAAGCTCGGCCATGATGATGGAACAAAGTTCCGCAGCCAACAGCCATGATTCAGCCATTAATCGAGCTCGTCTTCAACCTGTCGTGCGTGAAGCACCTACTGGGTGTAGCAGGCTTAATTCCAAGCAATACCAAAGGTTGAAGAAGACCCAACGAATGCCCCGAATCCGGCCTTGGACGCATGAGACACCAAAGAAAGGTAGTTTTGGCTTTTGATTGAGATTCCAAATCTAGAATCTGTAGCTTATAGCCTTAATTAGGTGCTAAATCGAGTTCGTCTACAATGAGATTTCCATTTCTGTGCAGGTGCACGGCGTGCAACTCAGTTTGCACGGCGTGCAAAGTTACAGATAGCGGAACGAGTTTCTGCCCAGGTGCACGGCGTGCAAGGTTGCAGAAAAGTAGAATAAGGGTGCATTGAAGGTGCACGATGTACAACTCAGGTGCACGGTGTACAGCTCAGGTGCACGGCGTGCACTCTGCTGTAAAGGGCAGAATTAGGCATGGTTGTGGACGTTTTTCGGTGTATACGAACACACCGAAGTGGGTGAGTAGTAGCTCATTTAGTAATCATTATTTAACTCAATTTAAATGTTAAATTGTTTCTGTATCAGTTAGTATAACTTCTAAACTGTGTAGTGCATACAATAGAGTATGTTAGTTTCATTGGAACTTGAAATACCTGATATGCTTAGTGAAATGATGAAATTTCCTGTATTATTGTTGCAATGTATTAACTGATTTTAAATATAGATGTTTAGCATTGAAACTGGATGAATGATTCTGAATCATGTTTATTTATGATAAATATATATATGTGCTTTTGTGATGTTTAGATTGTGCAAAATGCATGAAATGTGATATTCCTGTTTAAATGTTTATTTGTTAATCAAGTATAGACCTAGATGCCCTAACACCGTAGAACCCCTAAAAGAACGTCTGTTTCTTAGGGGTGAAACTCGTGTCTAACATCAACCGGTTGAGTAATTCTGGTGGCACGAGGATAGAAAGAGAGGCAGTGTTTAACATCAATCGTGCTTGTGTCACGATGGCACTGGGAAAAAGAAAACACGGTTATCTAACACCATTCGTGCTTGTGTCACGAAGGTAACCCTGTGACCCTCCGCCGGTGTACTCAGGTTAAAGGAGGAGTCGGGAGCACACGTGGCTGTGCATTGAGGCCGTAGAGCCTATGTTCTGGCCGGAGAGCCAGGGGTCCTGTAGCAGAGCAGGGCTGGCGTCAGACTTAGCATTTCCTGGGTGTGTCGCTAAGTCTTGTACGGTGGGGTCGTAGCATGAACTTGTTACGGATCTTTATATGCAGAGTACACTGCATATATTTAGGGCATAATAAAATGAATAAATAATCATGTAGGTTCACAGTAAATTTATATAACTGTTTATATACCTGAATTACCTGTTGATGATTTAGAATGTGATTATTATTTGTATGTTTGTTATGTTATTAGAACTGCCTTGTTTAGTTCCGCATGTATGTTTAATTCAATTTATATACCTGATGAGTTGTTTAGTGATAGCTAAGTGAAATGCTATTCACTGAGCGAGTAGGCTCATACCTCTACTCAAAACATTTTCAGGTTATCATCAGCAGCAGGAAATCAGAAGGATCGATTTATCCTTACGCCTAGTTGATAGAAGGTTCGTAGTTAGTAGTTAGAGGTCTCTTAGTCCATTCCCCTCGATCTTTGGGACAAGGTGTGAGTGAGAGAGAGTGAATGTGTTTAAAGATGTAAATTGTCTGTTATGCTTTATTTTATGTCGGACAATGTAATAAGTTGTAGACTCTGTTATATTGCTAGTCAGTTAATAAAGATGCTTCCGCAGTTTGTTCAGTTTCATTTGATAGCTTAGATCGGATTTTTCTATTAATATCTTTAAAATGTTTTAAAAAGCGAAGAGTGGTTGGCTTAAGTGTAAATCCCATCCTGTTGCGTCCTAATCTTGTGGTTTGTGGTTAATGGGAGATTGGGACGTGACAGCTTTCTTTCTTGAAAAGACATATATTGTATGCTTGTTTGTCTATTTTCTCAAATATTGCAATGTAGTATTGCTATGTCTTACTCGATGTTTGCCTCGTCAGTTTTATAACATGAACACATACATAGATAGAACTCCATTATAATATTGATTGAAAAAGGGTAAGCTCTTAGCTACGGCCTTGAGGTCCCTCTCGTATAAAAGGGTTAGCTAAGCTTGAGCACCCTTACAAACCCTTCTGACGGGAAGTTGGTCAAAGGCCTTAAACATGCTTGATATTGTTGGTATAATGGAGTGAAATTACATAAAATATGGATTTGTATTTTTTAAACAATTAACATGTTTATTCTTGTTCGTTTAGTCTTGAAATATTTTCAAAATTATGCAAAGCTTATGTATATGTGTATCTTTCTGCCCCATACTCAACACCTCGTGTGTTGACCCATTTCTCGTATGTTGTTTTTAGGTTCAGAGATGGCTAAAAGGTTGATGGGCTTGGTGAGCTATGCTAGGTGTACTTGTTGTAAGATCCAGATATAGTATACATGAGCAGACTTGTACAAAGTGACTCTTGAATATGTAATTCAAATCGTGTAATGATGTTGCTTAATATATCTTGTTGATTGTTGAGATTATGTTGGTGCTTGCATCTTGTTATCTATTCATGTGTGCTAAGCTTTACGCTTCCGCATTTCGCCTTTGGTATACATTTGGTTCATGAGACTGGGGTTTTGGTTCCGTGATAGATGGTATTAGAGCATGAACAATAACTACACCAAACAGTGCTCACATGAAACACAAACTAAACTCACCTTACATCTCAACCCTAGAAACTTAATGAAATATCCTTGTGGATGATGTTGACTTAGCCTCTAAGTTAGAACCTAGATGTTCTAGAACTAGGTGTAAACTTGTGTAAGTTACCTTCCTAGACATGATTCACGACATGTGCTTAGGATGTCTACTCAAGTGTGCACCATGTTCTTGCGAGTTCTCTAAGTGTCATGATACTAGACTTCCTAATGAGTGTGGTAACTCATTTTGGTTTTGGTTTTATTCGAATGGAGTATGGTGGTTTTCATCGCCTGTATAAACGTTGGAGAAAACATATTTCAAGTATTATTATATGTATATATGAAAAATGTTACCACACACAGAAAGGCAGTGAGTTTCCATGCAACCTAGGAGAAAGAGATGTAACATCAAGTCTAGATGAGAGAGTTTAGATGATAGTGATAGTCTCTAGAGTTTTCTAGAGCCATTATATAGGTTAGGAAAGTGAATAACCTAGAAACCTAAGATGATGATCATGATATTGATGATGATGTCGATGTTGATAAGGCCCAAGTTGTTTGAGGAAGGTCGAGTATATTTAACGATATGGAATGAGTTGGACCATGCAACCCTAGCTAAACTTAGCACCTTGTATGATATGTATGGCCTGGTTAATGTGTTAAACATAGTTAGTGGGTTGGCATGCTTGCTTGTACCTAGCTTTGTACATGCCGAGATATGATATGTGATATATAGTTTGAGACCAACATGGGCCTCAATCTCTTTACAAAGGAGGACCTCTAGCATGGGACATATGAATAGGGTGACCTTTTGATATGATTCGACCCACATCGGGAGAAGGTTAGAGACCTGAACTCCAGAATATTTGAAATGTTGAAAAATATGAATGATGAAATACTTGATGATGAGTCCCTAGCTAGGATACTTCTAAGTATATGAGATAAGTCACCTAGTTTATGGTCTCTTGAAAATGTTGAACCCTTGATTCCTATTAAAGATCTAACCCTAGAGAAAGAGGCAATTGAATATTTGATGCTGATATATAGGTGAGGGAGATGTCCCAAGACCCAAGATGATGTATATGATGTGTGATATCCATGATGAGCCTCATACTCGGGTTAGTAATTGTATGTAAAGGAGTCTAGCGGTTACCCTTGTTTCTCAAAAGATGGGTAGTAATTTTATTACAGGTAGAAGTTTGTGATTAACATGTCTTGTTGGACACATATATGTCTTAGATTGAATGGCTAGTGTTTGTGAAGCTCTTTCTAATGCAAGTGAGAAAGTTTCAAAACCTTGACATTGATGATAATTTTGTTCCTTGTATGATGCTCGATACGTGAAAGAATCTCACTTGAGTTAAACTTTTGATAAATGTGCAATAGTCACTTTGGTAAGCTAGACCTAATACAAAATCATACTATACATAAAAGATGTAGCCTTGAAATCATAAACTTGATATGATGATGTTTAGATATCTTAGCTTGAATATCCAGGGGTAACATGCCTAATATCATACCCAAATGAAAACAAATCAACTCAATATGTGTTTCTCTCAGGGTGATATTTCTAATAAATAAGATGAACCAAATTCTTATATTAGATCCAAAAATGAGAAATAATGAACATGTTTGGGTAAAGTTGGTAGAACTTTGTGGGAAAAAAACATGCATGAAATCTAGAGTAAAGAGAGATACTCACTCAATGATAGTCTCGACCATGAACATATTCATTTGAGAATCGATAACATAGAATTTGATGATACCCTTTGGTCTTATATAACAATATGAACATAAACCCTAATGTATGGATACTAGGCGATGGAAAACCCTAATGCCATGATGATGTCATAATATGGTGGGATAATAAGTAAATGTATATATCATCAATATGGGTACCACCCTTGATGCAGTAACCTAAGTGTGCATCCCGTGTGAATGATTCATGGACAACCATGGAGGGATATCTATACTCTATAGATTTTGACCTTGACTTTTAGATATGATCTCTGATGAATTTTGAGGACGAAATTATTGTAAGGAGGGAAGGATTTGATAAAGTGGATTTTCTCCTATTTGTGCATAATTACTCTTGTTACTTTAATTCCTCACTATTTATGTCTCCTTTGACTTAATAACTCTATAATGTCCACCAAAGTCAAAGATTCCCCATTTTGAGTCAATATGATACACATATATGCATGAAATGTTAGTGTTGTTATACCCTTGAATCCTTTGATAAAAATCTTGATCATATATGATCTTTTTTATTTGTAATTTTGCACAATTGTTCTGCACCCTATTATGAAGCTATGGTCCAAATTTGAGACCATTTGGACCTTCCTACGATTTGTTATAATTTTCCTAAGATCTGCCCTTTTTAGCCTTTTCTTTCCTTCATATTTCCCTTGTTGGGCCGATTTTTCCGCCCAAAATGGGCCCTGTGGATGCTGACCCAGGGTGAGGTACTGGCCTGCGCACCCTAAGGTCTTGATCCGATGGCTGCGGGGTCATCCTCTTCCTCGGATCGGCCTGCAACTGTGGCCGTCAGGTAGGGGCCCGAGCCACCGGATCTCACCTGATTCTTGACCTTTTTGCACGATTCGAACGCCTTTGAGTCCGTTTTTGAAATCCATGGTGTATACATATGATTTTTGCATCGAACCAAGGGGTTTTCATGAACTTTCTATACCCCTTGTGGTGTCTGCCGCCATGGCCAAGCTTGGCCTAAATAAACCCTAAACCTAGCCCAAAACCTTATAAAAACCCTCACACATAAGTTCCCCTCCTGTATTTTGCTCCCTTTCCCTTCTCCTTTCTTCTTCCTTTCCCTCCTCCTTCTCTAGGTTGGGGCGACGCCGCCATGACCTTCCCCTTTGGCTTTGGGGGTTCTGTCGCCCACCATCACGGCGTAGACCTGCGTTGACCCCGGTCAGCCTCGAGGAGAAGGGGCGGAACCTTCATGGGACATGATGGGCTGCCGCACACTTGCCCCTGTCTGCTCTGGAGAGGCACACAGCCGCAAGTAGCAGAGCGCTGCGGACCTGCTCATGGATGGGGAAGATGCCCAGATTCGTCGGATCATGGGTGGGCGGTCAGGATCGCGAGCCGCCAACCATCCCAGGTCAAGGCATTCAAACCCATGCCTAAGGGATCAAGTGACGTGGATCGTAGGATTGATGGATCCATGGTGATCTAACATCGTACAGATGACATTATTCAAATAATGAGATGGTAACACTTCTCTGATTTCCATATAGTTCTTGGTTTAATCTTTAAAATTTGATATCTCTGTGATCCTAAGGCCAAATATAGCAAAATTATATATCAAACTGATCCTCTCAAAAAGGCCTACAACATGAGCTTATTTCCGGAGCCTGAATCTTCTTATAGTTTCCTTATATTTCTAAAGATGTAACCTTTGACTACTTTGAATATGCTTAACACGTGTTTATGATTAATGATAGGATCTTGATGCTCAATCTACCCCCAATCCTTAAAACAGTACTTGTGATATATACTTGAACTAAATGAAGGTCCTACTCTCCCTATTGTTCATCATGACCCTTTTTGTACATATGTGCTTAGTTTGGACTTTAATGATGAACATTACCCCAAATTGCTAATCTTGTTGCTAATGGACAACCACCTAATCTTGTTATATGTTTCTTATGAACTTATGTTGTTGATCTAAACCATCCCTTATGCTTGGATCTTATTCATTGATGATATTTGACCTTGATTACTCTATTATGAGTTTCGTGGCATAATTTGAGCATAAATGTCCTAAATCTCGTAATGTCTGCATGAATCCTCAAAATAATATGAAACTTGAACCACACTCTTATGATGGACCCTAAATCAATATTAGATCATCTAATGAACTAATAAGCAACTTGGAACCCACCTTGGCCAAAACCCTAAAATGCATCTAATTAGGGTTAATGATGGGAATCTAATGCATATATGTAATCTTGTTCTTAATCTGGTTTGGCTTATGACCTAGATGGCAATGGACATGTTAAGTTAAGAATCTATGAATCAGGTATGGGGCTTATCTAGTTATATGACTACCGCTTTCTTGCTTGAAAAGACATATTGTATGCTTGTTTGTCTATTTTCTCAAATATTGCCATGTAGTATTGCTATGTCTTACTCGATGTTTGCCTCATCAGTTTTATAACTTGAACACATACATAGATATAACTCCATTATAATATTGATTGATAAAGGGTTAGCTCTTGGATACGTACTTGAGGTCCCTCTCGTATAAAAGGGTTAGCTAAGCTTGAGCACCCTTACAGACCCTTCCGACGGGAAGTTGGTCAAAGGCCTTAAACATGCTTGATATTTTTGGTATAATGGAGTTAAATGACATAAAATATGGTTTTGTATTTTTTAAACAATTAACATGTTTATTCTTGTTCGTTTAGTCTTGAAATCTTTTCAAAATTATGCAAAGCTTATATATATGTGTATCTTTCTGCCCCATACACAACACCTCATGTGTTGACCCATTTCTCGTATGTTGTTTTTAGGTTCACAGATAGCTAGAAGATTGATGGGGTTGGTGAGCTATGCTAGGTGTATGTGACATCCCCAGATTTTCTAAAACTTAATCTGATGTGTGACGTCCAAATTGAAACCCTCACCTCAGTGAGAATCCCAATTTGAAACACCCCACACCAGGCTAAGAAGAAGAAAATCATAGGAAGTCAAAAGGAAACAATCAGTAGCACATGTACATGAACAATAATAAAACCATACAACACTTATTCACTATTCAACATATAATTACAACATGAATTGTTACAAAATTTGTTATTACATATTGAACAGAAAACTTTAACATATACATGTACTATGTCTAAACAACATGATCTTAAGACAACAGGTCCACCTGCACATCAACTTGCCATACAACTCTCAACTATCTTGGATCTTCAAGAGCATAACCACAACCTAAACAAAAGATTACATGCGGTACACATCAGCACAATATTCCAGAGTATTGTACTGAGTATGCCTACGTGTCTTTTATTTACCTCTCATCATATCTTGGCAATAAGATAAAACTAATACTTGGCAGCATTAAACAAAATATAAGAAAAGGTGTATAGTTGCACAAAGATATTTGTTACTAGAATAGAACACATATTTTAGGCACATTTCCATTATATGTAAACTTGATCAACCACATGCACTATTCTACCAAAGAGATTCAGTGCTCACATGTACTATTATGCCAAAGAGATTTAGTACTTCATAAATGCACTATTCTGCCAAAGAGATTTAGTGCTCACATGTACTATTTATTACTCATGATTCAAGAATAAAACATATTACATGATATTACTGAGATTACTACATCAAAATCCTAATATTATTATTTTACTGTGTTCTACTAATTTTAATGAGAATTTTGGTACTTGGTTTGTATTTTTCTGATGAACAGGCTATTTACTGTGATTTATTGAAAATATGAGCATTTTACCTTTTTGGGCCAATACGGGACTGCCACGTGTCCACTAAGGGGGCACAACTCCTTTACTGGTGGTCTGCTGCAAACCAGGCGGTTCTCCACTAGTCTGGCTAGGTTTGGGCAGTTGGACCCGGTCTTCCCTTCTTTTCCTTCTCTCACACCCGCGAGTCTGCGATCTCTGCCTGCTCCGTCTTCTCTGCTACGTGTGAGTGCCGCCGCACGGCTTGGCTCCGGCGAGCAAGCGGCGTCGATCTCTTCCTCCCCAAGAAGTGGGAAACAGCACCACAGCTCTGGCGGCGTCTTCCGCACCTCCATGTCTACTCGTATTTGAGTCGTCGACTATGGAGCTCCCTCTCGACTAGGGCGCCACTGTGTAGGTTCAGCCGCGGCAGAGCACGAAGAGGCGACTTTCCTTTGCTCATCTTCACATCGATCTGAAGCTCCAGAAAGCTTCCCTAGGCCTCCACGAATTCGCTCGCAGCCAAAGATCGTGGTGAGAAGCACTCTGCACTTGTCCCCTAGCCCTGAGCTCCTCTCCGGCCAACTGAGCTAAGGTCAGCTCTGATACCACCTGTGACGTCCCCATATTTTCTAAAACTTAATCTGAAGTGTGACGTCCAAATTGAAACCCTAACCTTAGTGAGAATCCAAATTTAAACACCACACACTAGGCTAAGAAAGAGAAAATCAGAGGAAGTCAGAAGGAAACACAGTAGCACATGTACATGAACAATAATAAAACCATACACACATGTTCACCATTCAACATATAGTTACAACATGAATTGTTATTTTTCATGCTCTGATACCACCTGTGACGTCCCCAGATTTTCTAAAACTTAATCTGATGTGTGACGTCCAAATTGAAACCCTCACCTCAGCGAGAATCCCAATTTGAAACACCCCACACCAGGCTAAGAAGAAGAAAATCATAGGAAGTCAAAAGGAAACAATCAGTAGCACATGTACATGAACAATAATAAAACCATACAACACTTATTCACTATGAAACATATAATTACAACATGAATTGTTACAACATTTGTTATTACATATTGAACAACAAAATTTAACATTTACATGTAATACGTCTAAACAACATGATCTTAAGACAACAGGTCCACCTGCACATCAGCTTGCCATACAACTCTCAACTATCTTGGATCTTCAAGAGCATAACCACAACCTAAACAAAAGATTACATGCGGTATATGTCAGCACAATATTCCAGAATATTGTACTGAGTATGCCTACGTGGCTTTTATTTACCTCTCATCATATCTTGGCAATAAGATAAAACTAATACTTGGCAGCATTAAACAAAATATAAGACAAGGCGTATAGTTGCACAAAGATATTTGTTACCAGAAGAGAACACATATTTTAGGCACATTTCCATTATATGTAAACTTGATCAACCACATGCACTATTCTACCAAAGAGATTTAGTGCTCACATGTACTATTCTGCCAAAGAGATTTAGTACTTCATAAATGCACTGTTCTGCCAAAGAGATTTAGTGCTCACATGTACTATTTATTACTCATGATTCAAGTATAAAACATATTACATGATATTACTGAGATTACTGCATCAAAAGCCTAATATTATTATTTTACTGTGTTCTACTAATTTTTCTGAGAATTTTGGTACTTGGTTTGTATTTTTCTGATGAACAATCTATTTACTGTGATTTATTGAAAATATGAGCATTTTACCTTTTTGGGCCAATGCAGGACTACCACGTGTCCACTAAGGGGGCGCGGCTCCTTTGCTGGTGGACTGTTGCAAACCAGGCAGTTCTCCACTAGTCTGGCTAGGTTTGGGAAGTTGGACCCGGTATGCCCTTCTTTTCCTTCTCTCACACCCGCGAGTCTGCGATCTCTGCCCGCTCCGTCTTCTCTGCTACGCGTGGGTGCCGCCACACGGCTTGGATCCGACGAGCAAGCGGCGTCGATCTCTTCCTCCCCAAGAAGTGGGAAACAACACCACAGCTCCGACGGCCTCTTCCGCACCTCCATGGCTACTCGTATTTGATTCGTCGACTGTGGAGCTCCTTCTCCACTAGGGCGCCGATGTGCAGGTTCATCCGCGGCAGAGCACGAAGAGGCGACTTGCCTCTGCTCATCTTCGCATCGATCTGAAGCTCCAGAAAGCTTCCCTAGGCCTCCACGAACTCACTCGCAGCCAACGATTGTGGTGAGAAGCACTCCGCACTTGTCCCCTAGCCCTGAGCTCCTCTCTGGCCAACTGAGCTAAGGTCGGCTTTGATACCACATGTGACGTCCCCAGATTTTCTAAAACTTAATATGAAGTGTGACGTCCAAATTGAAACCCTCACCTCAGCGAGAATCCAAATTTAAACACCACACACTAGGCTAAGAAAGAGAAAATTAGAGGAAGTCAGAAGGAAACACAGTAGGACATGTACATGAACAATAATAAAACCATACACACATGTTCACCATTCAACATATAATTACAACATGAATTTTCATTGTTCATGCTCTGATACCACCTGTGACGTCCCTAGATTTTCTAAAACTTAATCTGATGTGTGACGTCCAAATTGAAACCCTCACCTCAGCAAGAATCCCAATTTGAAACACCCCACACCAGGCTAAGAAGAAGAGAATCCCAATTAAGGTTTGAATTTTGTGAAATAATGCACATTTTGGTGTTTAATAGACCTAAGATTATGGTCTTAATCAGTGTCACGTGCCCCTTTGGTTAAGGGTGGTATGAGAGGATAGATCATGGCCGTTTGAAGCAAATCAAGTGGCTGGAACCTTTATTTTGAGTCAGCCACGGATCTGCCTTGATGGGTGTTGATGCTGACCCTTAGATGTGATCTAATCTTGAGATGTGATACATAAACATAATATGAAGAAAACATAGAGATGGTTAATTGATATCGATGCATAAATGGTTAACCATGTACATGAATAATGATGATTAATGTGAAACTGTTGTTTAATCTCGTGATGAATTCACTAGTAAGTGATGCAATTTATTATGAGTAATGAAATAACATCATATGAATGAAACATGTTACATGAGGTGTTAATCTTAGCGCATAACAAAGATAAAAATATTGTTTGATAGTTAGCACAACATAACAAAATATAGTCATTATGATGCCTTCTTGTGATCTAGATGGATAAAGTGAGTTAATGATAATTAACCTCCTCCTGAAAGGCATATGTTAATGTTGAACATGTTCGAACTATTAGCTCAATAAAATGTTGATGACACTTTGATGTATGAGTTAATCTTAGTTAACTCATTCATAACATGGTAATATGATGCGGGAACCCTAATGTACGGGTTAAGATAAGGATGTAACCCTGATATATGAGATATGTCATGACATAACCTAAGTTTTTAAACCTTGTTTGAGCCTTCTATGGAGTGTTTTTGCACCAAGATGGTTGTAAAGCCCCCTAATAGTGCTTTGGATACATGGTTCTATGTAACCTTTGTGGATATGTTACACATAGAATAGTGCCTACATGTGGATGAAGGCAAGATAAGGTTTTCCCTGGAAGTATGAGTATGGTTTACTTTTGAGGGTGAAAGTTCTTTTAAGATGTATATGATGTGACAAAGTGGGCATCTGGCTTAATTTCGAGGACGAAATATCTTTTAAGGTGTGTAGGATGTGATGGAGTCGACTTTTGGAATCCTAAAAGGTCCAATGACTTAATTGAAAGTATAAGGTTGAGTTAGATTGAGGGTCCAAGCTCTTGACAAAGTAGGCGTGTTGATGTGAGGTTGATATCATGATTAAGATCTCTCTTTTAATGCCTTCTTGAGGAATTTAATTCAATGGTATAATAGTTGAGTTTTGACACCAAATTTGAGTAGAAGATATCTCTAGAGGTAAGGAAGTTATGGTTAAAATTTGATGGCAGTTGGATGTTCCTAGAGGGAGTTATTAAAGTTTGCTGTTCAATATGTAATACCAAATGTTGTAACAATTCATGTTGTAATTATATGTTGAATAGTGAATAAGTCTTGTATGGTTTTATTATTGTTCATGTACATGTGCTACTGATTGTTTCCTTTTGACTTCCTACGATTTTCTTCTTCTTAGCCTGGTGTGGGGTGTTTCAAATTGGGATTCTCGCTGAGGTGAGGGTTTCAATTTGGACGTCACACATCAGATTAAGTTTTAGAAAATCTGGGGATGTCACAGGTGGTATCAGAGCATGAACAATAACAATTCATGTTGTAACTATATGTTGAATGGTGAACATGTGTGTATGGTTTTATTATTGTTCATGTACATGTGATACTGTGTTTCCTTCTGACTTCCTCTGATTTTCTCTTTCTTAGCCTAGTGTGTGGTGTTTAAATTTGGATTCTCGCTGAGGTGAGGGTTTCAATTTGGACGTCACACTTCAGATTAAGTTTTAGAAAATCCGGGGACGTCACAGTGTACTTGTTGTAAGATCCAGATATAGTATACATGAGCAGACTTGTACAAAGTGACTCTTGAATATGTAATTCAAATCGTGTAATATAATGGTGTTGCTTAATATATATTGTTGATTGTTGAGATTATGTTGGTGCTTGCATCTTGTTAGTTGTTCATGTGTGCTAAGTTTTACGCTTCCGCATTTTGCCTTTGGTATACGTTTTGTTCATGAGACTGGGATTCCGGTTCCGTGACACCTTCATTTCCATTCAGCTCTGTCATGGGCCATATTCTGATTGAGATGTAGAGATTCAAAATCTCTCTTTATAAGCTCGTCCCATGTTAATTTAGGCTTTCCTTCTCCTCTTTTTATAGTGTTTGGCTCAATAGAATCACTTTGTATAGGCACACTAGTAGGTCTACATGGCACATGTGTGTACCATATGAGTCAGCCCTCACGCGACTTGTCCTCAATGCTCTCCACCCCAACTTTATTCCTTATATAGTCATTTCTCAAGCGATCTTTTCTTATCTTCCCACACATCCATCTCAGCATACGCATTTCAACCGCGTTCATCTTGTTGAGACTTTATTTCTTCACCGCGAAACATTCACTCCCATAGAGCATGGTTGGTCGTATAGCTGTTCTATAAAACTTACTTTGAGAGGGATCTTGAGATCACATAATACTCTAGTTGCACTCCATCATTTCAACCATCCTGCAGTGATCAGGTGACAAACATCATTTTGGACATCCCTGACTATTTGAATAATAGAACCCAAGTAATGGAATTTATCATATTTTGGTATATCTACTCCATCCAACTTGGCTCCATCATTCACACTGTGAGATTGGCTAAAATTGCAATGCATATACTCAGTTTTGCTCCTGCTAATCATCAATCCATTTGATTCCAATGCCTTTATCCAACATTCAACTTTATCATTCAATCCATCTTTCGTTTTATCAATCAAAACAATATCATCAACAAATAACATACACCAAGGAATATCATCGTGAACATTCTTTGTCAACTCATCCATAACAAGAATGAATATATATGGTTTGAGTGTGGGTCCTTGGTGTACCCCAACTGTGATAGGAAAAGTTGGTGTCTCTCCTCCAGGAGTCTTGACACTTGCAGTAGAGCCATCATACATGTCTTTGATCAAGTCAATGTATTGGATAGGCACACCCTTTTTCATCAAAACCATCCATAACACTTCTCTGGGTACTCGATCATGAGCCTTCTCTAGATCGATAAAGACCATATGAAGATCTCTTTTGCTTTTTCTATACTTCTCCATAAGCCTCCTTATCAGAAAAATAGCATCTATTGTTGATCTTCCAGGCATGAAACCAAATTGGTTGTTTGATACTTGTGTTATCGATCTTAACCTCTGCTCAATAGTCCTCTCCCAAAGCTTCATCGTGTGACTCATCATCTTGATACCTCTATATTTTGTACAGCTCTAAACGTCACCTTTGTTCTTGTAGATTGGGACTATAGTACTATTTCTCCACTCATCTGGAATCTTCTTAGTCTTCATGATCTTATTAAAGAAATTTGTTAACCACGTAACTCCCTCATCCCCCATACTCTTCCATACATCAATGGGAATACTGTCTGGTTTGCATGCCTTTCTCATTTTCATCTTTTTCAAAGCATTCTTGACCTCAAATGGTGAAACTCGTCATGTGTAAATGATATCTCTTATATTCATGTTACACGAGTCGCTAACATTATATGCAGTATCTCCATTGAAAAGAATATGGAAGTAATTTCTCCACTGGTACTTGATATCATTGTCCTTCACCAATACTCTACCATCTTCATTCTTTATGCATTTTACTTGACTCAAGTCTCTTCCTTTCCTTTCTCTTTTACGAGCCATTTTATATATATCTTTTTCCCCTTCTCTAGTGTCCATATTCTTATACATATCATCAAAGTATCTAGATGTTGCCTCTCGAACAAACTTTTTAGCTTCTTTCTTTGCTTGCTTGTATCTTTGGAACGTTGCATCATCTCCAGATATAGGAAAGCTCCTATAGATCTCCCTTTTCAGTTTAATAGCCTTTTGTACTTCATCATTCCACCACCAAGTCTCCTTCTATGGAGGCCCACAACCGTTAGACTCCCCCAAAACCTCTTTGGAAATTTTTGTTATGCAAGAGCTCATGTTATGCCACATAATGTTAACATCAGACTCCAAATTCCAAGTTACCTCCTTGATGAGTTTATCATGAAAAGTCAATTTCTTTTCTCCTTTAAGATTCCACCACTTGATCCTACAATCTTGTTTTTTGTTATACTTGCCTTTATTAATCTTCATGTTAATATCAAACCACCAACCTATGTTGGGTCATGAGTTTTTTGCCAGGAATCACTTTACAATTCTTGCACATGTTACGATCCACCCACCTTGTAAGGAGGTAATAAATTTGGCGACAGTTTTGCCCACTTTTAAAAGTAATCATATGAGATTTTCTTTTCTTGAATGGGTGTTTGCCAAAATCATATCATATGCAACTAAAAAATATAGTATCCTCTCTCCTTCTCTGTTCCTGCTGCCATATCCAAAACCACCACGAACTCTCTCATATCCCGCATTTCTAATCCCCACATGGACATTTCGATCACTCCTAATAATAATCATCTCCTCGATTGATATTCCTTACATCAATTCATCCATGTCATCCCAAAAATCCTTCTTCGCATCCTCACTAAGGCCAACTTGGGGGGGAATAAGTGCTAATAATGTTTAAAATATTTCCCTCAAGAACAACCTTGATAGCTATGCTTTTATCACCCATCCTTGTAATCTTGATGATGTAATCCTTCAACATCTTATCAACAATAATACCTATGCCATTTCTATGTTTATCAACACCTGTATACCAAATTTTGTATCCTGTGTCGCCAATCTCTCTACAACATTCCCCTGTCCACATGGTTTCCTGCAAGCAAGCTATATTTACTTTTCTTCTCATCATTGTATCCACTATCTCCAAAGATTTCCCTATCAAAGAGCCAATATTCCAAGATCCAACTCTAATCTTTTTTTGTTGAACTTGCTTCTTTACTTGCCTTCGTCAAAAATGTTGCCCCTGCACATTTTTCACTGCATATGGGAAATGATGTGGTGGGGCTAGCTTCTTTACCCACACCCGTCCAAGATGTGGAAATCCTTACACATTTTTCACTACATCCAGGCGATGATGCAACGGGACTAGCTTCTTTACCCACACCAGTCCAAGATGTGGAACCCTAGTTTGTCCTACAACACAATCGGGTGTCATTGTGTCGAAACCCCTTGCATATTTATCACTGCACCCGAGTGTTGATGCAGCACGTCGCTAGGTAGGGACTCTCCAATGATATTCTTATAAGGATCCATTTCATTGAAAGAGTGACAAAGTTTTTATAGGATGACTATCAACCTACCGCCAACCCTCCTCCTTTACCCGAGATTGGGACCGGCTACATTTACACAAAATATGAAAATATAGGTGGAGTTATAAAAGATACATATACATAAACCTATAAAATAATTGGAACGAGATGGGTCAACACATGAGGTGTTAAGTACAAGGATAAAAAATACATATACATAATATTTGCATAATTTAAAAAGAGTTACAGAAGTAGAAAATAAACAAGTTAAGTCTTTTACAAAGCAAGAGCCCATGTTTTCCATCTTTTATTCCAATTATACCAACAACATCATATATCATAATAACTTCTTAACTAACTTCCCATTGTAAGAGTATGTAAGGTTTCTCACGATTAGCTATCATTTTTCTACATAAGGAACTTCAAGGCCATCTCCAAGAGATAACCCTTTTATCGACATGGTCCGCCCTATCTTGAAAAATCAAGTAGGACTCTCAACCTCGATTCAGTTCCCTAAAGTATCAGGCAGGTGCACAAGGTTTGTATAATGGAGTTTCTATATTATGTTTACATATTATAAAACTATAGCATGTGACAAACATTGAGTACAATACTAGAGTACTATATGGCAATATTTGATAAAATAAACAAACATACATATGTATCATGTTTCAAGCAAGAAATCCATAGTCATATAATTATTAAATCCAATACATGATTCAGAGATTCATAATCTATCCTCAACAATATAGATCCTAAGAAACACCTGACTCACATCAAGATTACTTACATGCATTAGATTCTCATTATTAACCTTACTAGTTCCATTTTAGGGGTTTTCCATGTTTGGTTTCAAATTGGTTAATTACATGTTTGATGATTTTTTTACTGAATTATAAGTTATGGAGGAGGTGTGGACCAAGTTTCAAGTCATTTTGGCGTTCCATTCACTTTATCTCAACATTTCAAGATTTATGTCACTTACGTACTTTATAAGATTCAAAGACTCGTAATAAAGTTAAAGGTCCTGATTCAACAAGTCAAGGGGTCCAAGCATAAATGGTTATTTAGATTAGAAACATAGGGACATGGGAATTACATTCAAGATTAGATGGATGTCCCCTACAATCTAGGTATCAAATAACCAACATTGGTGTCAACATCTCCAACATACATGCTATTATCCACATTGTTCATCATCATTAGGTGTCAACATATGTATTTGGTGGGGCATCCAGATCAAGCTAATAATAAGGAAGGATATTTCCTACTATAGAGGGGAAAGACAATATTATGAACCATATCACTATTGAGGCACAAACTAGACAACCAAGCCATGAGTGTCACATTAGGTCAACACTAGTGGACTTAGAATTTCAACCATCAACCTGGGGCAAAGGGTGATCATAGGCATTAAAATCACTAAGCATCATGAAATTATAGATTTAAGAGATCTAAAAGAGTTGTATGCATAGGAAGACCAAGATTACACCATTGATTAGAGTATACTCATGCATCACCTAAAAGGGACCATTTTCATTCATTAGGTGTCATATGAGGTGAACAAGCAAGACGTAGTGTGATCTTGTAGATGTATGTTATGTGCCACCAAAATGTTATTGATTTTGAGATGATAATGAGTTTCATGTATCAATGAATCAAGACTAGAAAATGATCAAATTTCTAGGGTTAAAGTTCACATAATTGTCACATTAATTCAAATAGTCAAGTAAGGATCAAGAATGGTAACTACATCTTGCATATTGTTCCATTTTCATAAAAGTTACTGATTTGAGGTGTAGGAAGTAGATAGGGTATCAAAGATCCAATATTTGCCACAATAGTGCACTTAATATGGTCAACATAGTCAAAGATTATATATTTATCAAAACTAGGACAAAGGAAGAGGTTTAGGATTTGAAATTATCTCCAAGTTCTATATCTTTTCGACACAATCATTTTGTAAATAATTTTGTATATTTTGGATGAGAGAGGTGGAAGATATGAATTTTACAAATCTTGCATGAGAACTATATTGAAATAGGGGGAACTGTTACCATTTTCATGTGATTATTTGGGCTCGGATCCACGATCTAGTGGTTATGGGTGTTTCCTGTAGCTTCCATACATGATGAGAAGGGGTGAGAGACCTGTCATGATGTGGCAAGCCTTCATTGGACCGACATGGTCACACTGACCGGTGAACTCTGTCGAGACAAGAAGTGACACACTACTGCAAATTCGAATCATATATTCCTCATAAACCTAGATTGGAGGGTTGGGGTCTCTCTTCTTCCCTAAGCTACGCCCTCTCACTGTGGGGACCAACTTCTCATTGGAGAAGCACGACGCTTGGAACTAGACATCCAGGAGGAAGGGAAACAGTGTTGGTCACCTCCACCCGAGCACCATGGTCATGTGTGTGACCAAAAGATAGGATGAAGTAAACAGAAGCAAGATTGAGTGTGATTGATGGAGCTAAAGTGGAGTAGGTGGCGGCATAACTATTTGTGTCGACCTAATGTATGGAGGTAGGATACGATGTGTGTGTTGTTGGATCGTCTGGGGAGATACGTGGACACAGTCCAACAACCACGATGTATCCAAACAAGTGCAAGACAAAGAGAAGGGGTGCCCACTCTAGTTGGACCTCACACCCACATTTGGTCAAATTCAGGTCAAATGCACATAATTTCGATTAATTGACATATAACTTGTCCCAATATTTAGAAGACCATAACTTGATCTAGGATGGTTCAATTGAGGGAGTTGTTGTGTCGTTGTATTCTTAAATGAGAGCTAGACAATAGAATTTTATTATCTATCCATATGATCACATTTATGAAGTTTAGTTTACCTTTCAAGTTGGTGATATCCATTGGATCTAGGGCTCCAGAGGGGGGTGAATATAACTTCAGAACTTGCACGAGAATAGTTAGACCTTCATATTATATTAATTGAAACCAAATACTAAAACTAAATTTGAGGTCCTATCTAAACAAGCATACCAAGGATGAGAGAGATTGTAACAAACACTTGGATAAGGTGTTTAGAGTGGTTCCTATCTACAAAAATGGATATCGTTAGTCCACTACCTAGAGAGGTCAACCTCTAGAACTTTACAACCCATTTATACTTAAATTCCATTATAAGACATACAAGAACACCACCTTACATCCAAGGGCTTACCTATCCAAGATCCAGTCTTCTACCTCACAATAGGTCTTACCCACTCTTGCGAGCAGCTCGATTCCTTCTCCTAGGACATCTCCTCCTTGCAACAAGTCTTCAGCCTTGAATATTTACCCACCAAGATCCTTGTATCTTCCACCATGTCCTTCTCCTTCACTTGGAGAAGACATTCACACCTTCTTCAGCCTTGAAGAAGAACATCAACTCCTTCACTCAGAGAAGATCACTTCAGTCATTTCTCTTTCAAAAAGGGGATAGGGAAGTTGGAAGATGTTGAGCTTTATAAGGTAACAATGGGGTAGCTCTCTTACAACATACCGAACTCACTCATAATCATGAAATGCTTTTTAAATGAGAGAGAGAAAGGGGATCAAAGGGGTTTAGCACACTCAAATATAGAAAGGACCAAGGATAGCATGAATGAGCAACCTTGGAATGAGCTCCAAGAGGTCCTATTTATAGGTGGGCAAGTTCCTTTGAGTATGAGAACATTTAAGAATGAAAAATAGTCATTTTACAACTTGCAACAGATCTATTTTTGTTTCTAACAACTCTCCAAAGGTTGGAATCACTTTTTCTATGTTTTCTATGCACTGCATTCGATCGAGTTTCAATTAAAGGTAACGTGACCGATCCACTATCCGTCAAAGCCAATTTTTAAACTATAAGTCGAGTTTGTCGTGGGGTAACTTGACCGATCAGCCACAATCAACTTTGGTTAGAAAGTTGATTGGTCGAGTTATGTGGGTGTACAACTCAACTGATGAAACCATTTCCAAAAATCCATTGCACATCGGTCGAGAATTGAATTCGACCGATTAAGTTATTGTGAAAAATTTTCCAAAATGATTTTTAAGCGATCAAATGATGGAATTAAGTGTTCCTATTTTTTTCTCATTTAGTTACATGTCATATCATCGATACAAATGATTACAAAGATATTCTAAGGTGATTTGGAGTGATTTCCCAAATTACACATTTGCATTGCTTTTGACTTGAACTTGGACAAACTAGGGCTTGACGAATTTGATCCTTTTCATGTACCTAATTCCTTAAATTAATCTTAAACAAACATATTAGAATCATATGAATGGAATGGTTAAGTCATTATCAAATATGGACAATGTATAACTCTCAACTAAACAATATGATCTAGCATTATACTTAGTTCAATTTCTCAAATCAAAGTTGCATAATATGGAATTAGTCATTGACGTGATCAAATTGGGTCATCAACACACTCAAGTACTATGATTGAAATTAAATTGCATGAGATGGGTCTCTATAAGAGAGATCATGAGTAGAATATGTGAGAGGGAAAACCAATTAGTCACATCCTTCCCCGCATGAATGAAATTTCGTCCTAGAAATTCATCCATGATCATGATCAATAGTTAAACTCTAAATGCCCATTTATAGGTATCCAACCATAGGTGTCAAGGCACTCCCCTCCATGGGATTCACACTTAGGTGGTCATCAACAAGGACGTACCCATCCCAATACATAATACATTTTACTTAGAATTCCTTCATGTTATAACATCATCTTGACACTAGGGTTTCCACATCCATTATTACAATTACATTAGGGTTTTAGTTCATGTAGACATGGGAGTATGAGGTGTGTTATTAGAACATTGAGGTGTGTTTTCAAACTCTATGATATTGATTTCTCAAACAAACATGTTCAACATCAGGACTTGTAAATGAGATTATTATTGAATGTATACATCATCATTATACTAGATTTCATGCATGACTTATTTTCCCCCAAAATATACCAATCATCCCCAATTATTTTCATCATTTCTTATTTTGTGTCTGAAATTCAACATTTTATTCATGATTATTCAAGTGAAGGTATCTAAGACATCATGCCAATAAGATCATGATACTAAACTGACATCTTTCATGTATTTTGTTGTTTCATATTAGATCTAGCTTATTAGAGTGACTTATCATACATATATCATAGTTTATACATAAGTGAGACTTTTCATGTACCAAGCATAATTTGAGGAGCAACATTGTCATCAAAATTTAGGTTTTATAATTATCTCACTTGTATATTGAATGAGATCCACATGCTCAAGCCACTTAAGCTGAAACTTATCAATGTCCAACAACATATGATAACCACAACCATCTACCCTTAACAAACTTTTACCCAACATACCAAACAAGATAAATCACCAAATTCCTTTACATCAAACCACTAACCTGAGTATGAGGTTTATCATGGAGATCACATGTCATATACATCATCTTAGGGTCTTGGGACATCTCCCTCACCTATATAGAAAACATCATATATTTAATTGCCTTTTTATCTAGGTTAGATCTTTACATATGAAATCTAGGGCTTAACATTTTCAAGGCAACAAAACACTATGTGATTCAGCTCACATACTTAGGAGTAGTTTAGATAGGGACTAATCATCATATATTTCAACATGCATATTTTTCAATATTTCATGTATTTTGGAGTCTAGGTACTTTGACCTTTTCCCATTTTGGTCACCTCATATCAATAGGTTGATCTTTTTGTATCTCACATGCTAGAGGTCCTCCTTTGTAATGATATTGAGGCATATGTTTGACTCAAACCATATCTCACATATCATATATCATCATATACAAGACTAGCCAAAAGCAAGCTTGTTAACCCACTAGATATATTTAGCACATATATGAAGTCAATACATCAAACACAATGCTATATTAGATAGGGTGCATTGTCAAACACATCTTATGTCATCAAGACATACTCGAATATTCTAAAAATAAGCTTTGATTATTTTGAAGAAAATTTATATCATCAACAATATCATCACCATCACCATCATCATCATCATCATCATGATAATCATCATCATTATCATCTTTAACATCCTCATCATCATCATTTCCATCATCATCATTGTTATAATCATCATCATCATCATCAACAACAATGACATATTAGCCCATCTAGGCTAGTTACTAGTCTAACCATTATCATGGCTCTAGACAACTGACTACAATTATCATCAAAACTCTCTCATCTAGAATTTATGTTACATCTCTTTCTCTTAGTTTACATTGACACTCACTTCCATTTTGTGTGTGAGAAAATTTTTCATATGTAAATATATGAATACTTGAAATAGGTTTTCTCCAACATGGAAACAGGTGATGGAAACCACCATACTCAATTTGTATAAAACCAAAACCAAAAACGAGTTACCACACTCATTAGGAAGTCAAGTTCAATGAAACCTAGAGAACTATTAAGAACATGGTGCACACATGTGTCGATACCCTAACCACATGCGTGGAACATATGTCTAGGGTTGTAATAAGAACTACCTTTTCTTTCCCTCCTAAACCTACAACCCATACTATAGGACAAAAGGAGGAGAAAAGAAAGGTTGCAGGGTTTACACAAGTCTACACTTAGTTCTAGAACATCTAGAAGTTCTAACCTATAGGCTAAGTCAACTTAGTCCACAAAAGACATCTGATTAAGTTTCTATATTTGAGATGTAATGTTGTGGTAAGTTTGTGTTTCATGTGAGAAATGTTTTGTGCTGGCTATTATTAATGCTCTGATACCATCTGTTACCCAAATCCTAACTATAAATGACTACAAAGTCAATGGTGATAGGACCTAGGGGGCATCCCTATCATGGTATTAATGAATTGTGAATGTGGAATCATAAAGCTTCGCATACATGAACAGACAACAAGATAAAAACACCAATCATAATCTCAACATTCAACAAGTATTAGTATTAAGAAACATTGTCTTATTGTATGATTTGAATTACAAATCGAGAGTCAAACATTATAAGTTTTCTCATGTACACTAGGGATCTTACAACAAGTACACCTAACATAGCTCACCAAGCCAATCCACTTCTGGCCATCTCTAAACCTATAAAATATGCAAAATAATAAGGTCCAACACACGAGGTGTTGAGTACAGGGCTAAAAGGTACATATACATAAGCTTTGCATAATTTGAAAAGAGTTGTATAAGTAGACATACAAGAATAAACAAGTTAAGTATTTAGAAAAGCAAGAGACTATGCTTTATATCATTTTACTCCATTTATACCAACTAATTCATATATCATAAGGCATTTTTAACAAACTCATAATTTGAAAGTGTCTATAAGGGTGCTCAAAGATTATCTAATCCTTTTCTACATAAAGGACCTTGTGGCCATCACCAAGTGATAGCCCTTTTATCGACATGGTCCTCCCTATCTTAAGAACTCAAGTAGGACTCCCAACCTCATGTCCTAACCAAAAAATGTTAGGCAGGTGCACAAGGTTTGTATAATGGAGTTTCTATATTATGTTTGCAAATTATAAAACAATAGTGCAAAACAAACATTGAGTATAATACTAGACTACTACACGACAATATTTGAGCAAGTAAACAAGCATACATATGTATCACATGTCAACCAAGAAATGAATAGTCATATAATTATTAAAGCCCATACTTGATTCAAATATTCATAACCTATCCTCGACCATCTAGATCTCAAGAAACACATGATTAATATCAAGATTACATATATGCATTATATTCTCATCATTAACCCTAACTAGTTCCATTTAAGGGTTTTAGCCAAGTTAAGATTCAATATGGTTAATACATGTTTGATGATTTTCTACTGAATTAGAAGTTATCAAGGAGGTGTGGTCCATGTTTTAAGTCACTTATGTGGTCCATTCACTTTATCTCAACATTTCAAAATTCATTTCACTTATGTACATTATAAGGTTCATAGACTCATAATAGAGATAATGGTAATGATCAACAAGTCAAGGGGTCCAAGCCTGAAAGGTGATTTAAATCAGAAATAGAGGGACATGTGAAATACATTCAAGAATAGATTGATGCCCCTTAGAATCTTGGTATCAATTAATAAACATCAGTATCATCATCTCCTACATACATGCTATTATGCACATTCTTCATCATCATTAGGGGTCAACATATGTATTCTGTGGGGCATCCAGATCAAGGTAATAATAAGGAAGGATATTTACTAGTTTAGAGAGGAAAGACAAGAGATCTAAAAGAGTTTCACATTAGGTCATCACTAGTGGACTTAGAATTTCAAACATCAACATGGGAAAAAGGTTTTATAATAGACATTAAAATCACTATACATCATGAGATTACAAATTATAGAGATCTAAAATTTGTATGCGTAGGAAGGCCATGATTCCACCATTGATTTGGGCATAGTCATGCATCATCCCAAAGGGGTCATTTTCATGCATTAGGTGTCATATGAGTAGAACAAGAAAGAAGTAGTGTGATCTTGGAGATGCATATGATATAGCACAAAAAGGTTACTGAATTTCAAGATTATAATGAGATTCATATATCAATGGATGAATATTAGAAAATGATCAAAGTTCTAGGGTTTAAGTTCACACAAATGTCACGTTAGTGAAATTAGTCAATAAGGGATCCAGAATGGTAACTACATCTTTCATAGTGTTCCATTTTCATGAAAGTTATTGATTTTGAGGTGTAGGAAGTAGATTGGGTATCAAAGATCCAATATTAGCCATAATAGTGTACTTAATGTGGTCAACATAGTCAAATATTACATATTTATCAAAATTGGGACATAGGAAGAGATTTTAGGATCTAAAATTATGCCCAAGTTGTAGATATTTTTGTGACAAACAATTTGGTATGTAATTTCATATAATTTGGATGAGGGGGGTGCAAGATAAGAACTTTACAAATTTTCCATGAGAACTATATCGAAATAGGGGGAATTGTTACCATTATCATGTGATTATTTGGGATCGTGGATCCAAGATCCAATAGCTTTGGGTGAACTTCCATGTGTGATGAGAAAGAGCGAGGGACCCATCATGATGTGGCAAGCCTTCATTGGCCCAACATGGTCATGCTAACCGGTCAACTTTGCCCTGAGAAGGAGATACACACTGATGCAAATCAGAGCCATCTATTCCTCACAAACCCTAGATTGGAGGGTTTGAGTCACCCTGCTCCCCTGAGCTGCGCTCAGTCACTGTGGGGGCCAGTTGGTCATTGGAGCAGTACGACACCTGGGTACTACACGTCAAGGAGGAAGGGAAAAGATGTTGGTCACCTCCACCCGAGCACCATATTCATGTGTTCATGAATGTGACCAAAAGAGAGGATGAAGAGGCATGGAAATGAAGATCAATGCAGGCTTGTAATTGGAGACCATGGTGGGTTGTCAAATAATAGAGAAAGATGAACGAAGTCCTAGGGTGGAAAACCTTAGGAAAAAGAGAGGTGGAGAAGAACATATGCAAAAGTGGTGTTCAAGTTTGCAAATGGAAGTGAGACTAAGGGTGATTGGTGGAGATATTGTGGAGTAGGCAGCGGCAAAACTATTTTCATTGACCTATTGTCTGGAGGTAGGAGATGCTATGTCTATCATTGGATCGGTGGGGGTCGATCCATGGACACATATCCAACAGCCATAGTGTATCCAAACAAGTGCAGAACAAAGAGAAGGGGCTCCCACTCTAATTGGGATACACACCCACATTTGACCTAATTTGGGTCAAATTCACATAATTTTAATTGATTGACATATAGTTAGTCCCAATGTTTAAAAAACCATAACTAGATCTAGATGGTCAAAATGAGGTAATTTTTGTGATGGCTTCATAATTGAGAGCTTTACAAAAAGATATTTATTATAAGTCCATATGATCACATTTAGGAGGTTTAATTTACCTTTCAAGTTGATGTTATGACCTAGCATGATATTTAGCTCAATTTCTCAAATAAAAGCTACATAATATGAAATTAGTCATGAGGTGATCAAATGTGGTCATCAACACACTCATGTATTGTTATCAAAATTTAATTGAGTGAGATAAGTCTCTTGAAGAGAGAGAATGAGAAAAATAGATGAGAGAGAAAACCAATTTGTCACAATTACTAGGGGGCATGTATTCTTTTGTATACCTCTTATCGATAACCTTGGGGACAAATTTTTGACAATAAGGTGGTTGGGAAAGGTTTCAAACACTAACATCCTTCTATAAATAGAAGGTCGCAACCACTAAACAACAGACCCACCATTGATGTTGCAAGATACCATTTTCATTCCTCAAAATCGAACTCTAGCAACCATTTGTTATTTCCATTAGTTCACGAACATCAACCAAAAACCCCTACACCTTGACCTATGCTGAGAACCCATGGTTCGGACATGGTGAGATGTTTTTCATATGCCACCTCCTTTCATTGATTGATGACCTCCACCTACATTGACCTACTTCTATCTTCTCAGAGGGATTAGATCCAACCTTGGTGAAAAAATAAAACGTTCTAGAAGTATCCTCCAATGAACTTTAGAGGACTTTTTTTTATATTGAGTCAACCACCATAATACATACCTTGAAGACAAACATCCAAACATTACATATGCCCCTTATTTTTTTACTATATGATGGATTATGCACTTTATTCCACAAGTAATCTTGTTACTGCTACCGTGAGCGAGAAGTCTTGTCACTAGTGTGTCGGGAGTAGCCCCACTACCTAATTTTGTTCTCTTTACTACATCTATTGTCGTATGAACCTTTATATGTTTGAAATTATTTATTTTTTGTGCGTGTATTCTTGACTAATTTATCAAGTTTACCTGAATATTAGTTTTTAGTTGTAGAGAACTTTGATCCTAGAATCTAGAATATCAATTAATTCCTATTAAACCCTTGGTGAGAATTTTGGTTAGGTGTTTACTAAGGTAATAAATGTATGATCTCTATGTAACATGAATGTGAGCTTAGAGTTATATATGTAGGGGTATCAATCATGGCACCCAAAGGGTGATTTCTTCACCTCAACATATGTTTATATAAAGAGAGTGAAACATATGTTACAGTGGCAAAACCATTCCACAATATTATTTCCATCAATAGATTAATAAACACTTGACTTAGTTTTTTCTATTACAAACTTAGTTTAATAAAACAACAACCCACCTTTTCTAATAAGTACTAGTTCTTTCCTTGTTATGTTGACCAGTTAACTGTTAAAGTGTTGTCCTTTGGGTTCAATCATGAAATATAATATGATAAGATTTGTCCTCCTGCAGGTTGTGACTATTGTACATTGTCTTAATAAAAAGCTAGCTACTTTTCCCTAGATGAATTTTCCTATGAAATTATAATCACATCATACAACCTACAACTCTTGCTCTTGATTAATAGGATTTGACAAAATGTTCTTTATTTATTTTATTATGTTCTATTTTATTGCTTCTTTCAAAATTTATGCATTTATATACCCATTTTTTTGCTTATAGAAGTAAGAACTAATTTCCCCTTGTTAATGTGTTTGACCCCTTCTTATTCCCTCGACTAAGTATATTAGTGTAGACGTATCAACCTTTTTTATTATAAATTTAAAGTTTGGTTCATAAGTACTATTTTCATTATGGATATGTGTTTAAGGGTGATCATATATTCATGTTACATTCTTGTATTTTGCATATGCACCATTCAAGTGGTCCATCTGGCCACTTGATTTTCATATATTTGATATGATCCTAAGGATGGATACCATAGAGAAGTATAAGTTAGTGGTATATTGTGGATCCAACACTACAAAGTTTAGGTATGGTGTTATAACCTCAATTTCTTAAGAATGTAGTAAAAGATGTAATTCTCTTTTAAAAGAATCAATGAAATCTATTTCTTTGATTTGTGATGGATTTCGTGTGAAATGGCTTTGATTGATTGATAATGGGCCTTGTTGGCCATTAAGCCCAATTGAAAAGAAAAGAGAAATAAAAAGGAAAAGGGTTTAATTAATAATAGGGAAATATGAGAAATAGACAATTAAAAGATGATAAAGGCAAATAGAAATTCTCCAATATGGGAATTCGTGCCTTTAGGTTTTCTTGAGGTTCAAGGGAACCGAAAATAACAAAATAATAGCAAAGGGAAAGGAAATACCAATTAATTTTGGATTAATTAAAGGATAACTTAGGAGGGAAGGAAGCATTCTCATCCATTGGAATTTTGTTTCCCAAATTTCTTAGATAACTAGATAATGTAAAGACAAACATTCCTTTAAAATTTGAGTCAAAAAGGAGTTATAGTTTGGGAGATATCAATTTCTCAAGAATTCTCCAAAATAAGGCATTAATTGGCAATTGAAAAAGGTATTTTCCTTTGTCTGATCGCGTGCAATAAGCACCGTTGGATCTTGATCCAACGTTGGACGCTCATTGTGTAACCCACTGGGACTGGGACTCAACTATTGATAGAGGGATTTTCCCTCTTGGATTTCTTGCAATCCAGTGGATGTGCAAAGCTGTCATTGCTTTCTTTGAACTCGGGAGAGGAAACCGCAGGGAATCATCCCTGGTTTGACGAGGGTTGGCCACCTATTGGGAAAGTTCCCAAATCTAGAGACCCTGCTTCCCACCCTATATATAGGGGATGGTGATGGAGGGTATCGACACTCCTATTTGCTAGCCCAAACGCTGCGGAAGAGCATGAGCATTGTCCCAGTGCCCTCAATTTCTCCAACCACTCTGACCTGGACCCTCGACGCTTCAGCGAACCTCGCCAGAGTTCGGCGAGTAGGGGACGGCCTTGGCATGTTCTTGGCAAGAAATTAAACCTCTAGTGGAGTTATACGAAGGGAGGCAGATCTCCCTAGCTGATTGGCGTGATCAAAGGAGGTCAAGAGCCCAAAGTCAACCTCACAGTTCACCCTTGCAACAACGACGAGATTGAGAGGTAGAAGAAGAAGGGGTCTTGTAGATTTACCAAACTGCCCCTCACCTCCTTCAATCGCATCGAGGTTAGTTTGGTCCTTTTGTTGCTTTTGATCGCAAGTAGGCGTGCACATCTATGGACGTTGGATCCTAAGTGGACCAGCGGACCACGGATCAAACGGTCCATATTTTTCTGAAAATTGCCAATAAATCAATTAAAAGGAATTTTCTTGATAAAATTGTATCTGTTGATAGAAAACTCAGATGAAAAAAGTATATACATGAAAAGTGATCAGAAAAATACGAGGAATAGATTAAAAATGTCTTGAAATCCTAAATTTGCCTCTTTTAACAAAAGAGTATTATTTTGATAAAAAGGGTGTTAATTTGTAGATAGAAACCTAATTGTTAATCAAGGATAGATTTAATATTGCAATTAGTTTAATTCAAGCATGGTTAACTTGTTTAATGATAAAGTTAGATTTTAACATGTTTTGATGATGAAATTGCAAGAATTAGGGTTTTAAACCTAATGTTGTAATTAATACCCTTAGAAAACCTAAGTGAGGAAAAAGGGAAGAAAAGATATAGTAATACGAAAATTAGGGTTTTTGTGGTCCAAACCTGATCTTAAGGATCCTAATGGAAAATAAGACAAGATAATTAGGGTTTGATGGATATTTTCATAAAAGTAAAATAAAAGTGGTAAAATGGAAATGAAACCCTAATTATGGTCGAAACCTTAAAAAGGGCTAGTAACCCTAGGGCACGATTAGGTCTATTAGACTTGGATACCATGATCCATGATAGAAAATATTGGATGTTTATTTCAGGACTGAATTGTTCTTGCTTGCTTGATTCTGGATTACTTGATTGTTTGGATTAATTCTGCATTCAAGGCAACTTGACAGGTATGTGGTTAATTACGATTAATTTCATTAGTTTTACCGAAGGTTTCCCAGATGGTTAATCACATTGATTAAAACTAAACAATTTGGATGTTCATACAGAAATTATAAAGTCACTATGGTTATCACAATTATAAACACATGTGTATTCTTGCACCTACATGCCACCCTGATGGAAGATGTCATAAAGGTCAGGCCCAGGAGGGTAGACCAATGGGCACCATGAGAGGTGACCCTAGACACCAAGCTCGGGAATGAGAAGGTGGTCTATGCTGAATGACTATGAGGTACCATGAGAGGTGACCCCGAGGAACCAAGCTCGGGATTGATAAGGTGGCCTTAAGTCAATGGCAAAAGAGAAACCCTAGAGGGGTATTCTAGGGTTAGGGAAAAAGAGGTGGAGAATGACACATTGAAAATGTAAATTGGTTTGCTAAATTACCCTGATTGTGATAATTAAATTGTTAGCCTTATTAGTGAACTTTTGGTTGTCCCAACATACCAGCATATTCCTGTATGTTGATCATGTTTTTGTTTGTCGGCATTTTAGGTAAAACCCTGAAATGAACAAACAATAAAGTGACACATTGTGAAAATAATAAATAAAGTGCAAGGAGGATTAGATAGAGTAGATGCAAGTTGTGGATAGATAGATTTCCAAAGTTTTTAAAAGTTATGCAAAGTTTTATTTTAATACCAGATATCAGTTTAGATAGTAGAATTTCATAATTATTATTGATTAATTGTCAAACCTTTGATCCAATTTATTGGGATAATGGCTCTGACCTCTTGGTCTTCCTTAAGTGGGGCTTACCGGGAGGCGGGGTCATTACCATTGGTATCAGAGCATAGGTTCCTCATTTAATCTTTAATAATTATTAAATTTTATGAATTCCTTAGAACCGAGGGAGTTATTAGAGGATTTTACGAAAGACTGAGGTGTCCAGAAAAGGATCACTTCTGAGGGCTGGCAATATTTTCCTCTGCACCGCTAGTTGGAATACGAGGACTCCTAGATTGTGTGTCTGCCTGGCCGATGTCCTAGGATTTGACTCAAAATAAGATACCTTTAGGACTCTCTCATCTTGATTCATCCCTTCTCAACTCAAATTCTATTAAGGATTTCAAGGATTAGAATTTTCTCTCTCTTCCTCACCCTCTTGAGGTATGGGTAAGTTTGATAAGGTCTAAGGAATCCTCCACCAAAGTAATAAAAGACACATAATTAAGATGTCATCGACATAAGTACAATTAGGTAAATAATAGACTAAAGGTCTATTTGTGTGCTTATGTAGATGGCTCGTATAAAGACTATGGCTATTCCGGTTGCCACCAATGGTGGTGGACCTCCCCTCAAAGAGAGTGGGTCTTCGGAGAAAAGAAAGCAGAACCACAGTGGTGAAACCTCCAAGAAGAGAAAGAGACCTGAAGGAACTGCATATGAGGCCCCCAACCCTGACCCGATACCCTTCGGTAACCTTGAGCAAGAAGAAAGACCCATTTATGAGGAGCAATATGAGTACGAGGAAGTCACCCAGATGGAGGAGGACCAGTCTGGAGGTCCGAAACCGACCATGGTAGTTCACACTATGGAGTGGATGGAATAGTAGAAATGGTTGACTAAGGCTATTCATGCCTTATCCCTTAGGGACATAGCTAGAGATGAGAATGGCGAGCCACTGCCGGTTCATCCTCGACTGGGAGCCACCATCTTAGACTTCGTCAAGCTAAACATCGAGAATATCTGGGGAGAAGATAAGTCTGAAGTGGTCGACAAGGCAGAAGCTTGGCTGCTTGCAGTCGAGAATGGATTTTGTATGCTTGAAGTACAGCCAAACAAGAAGGTTCTATTTGCTACTCACCTTTTGGAAGGTGCAGCCAAGATATGGTGGGAGAACCATATCACAGGAAGAGACCTAAGTGAAGAACCGATGGCATGGAATGATTTCAAGACCATCTTCACCGCCAGATTCATTCCCGTCTTAGCCAAGAAGGAGAAGGAATGAGAGTTCACCAACATGACACAAGGAAGCTCGTCAATTGTCGACTTTGGTCGCAAGTTCTGTATCCTGGAACATTTCAGTCACATGATGGATGAAGAAAAAATGGTGGACCACTTCATAGAGCATATGCACCCTTCCATCAAGCCACATGTGATGTCTAGTAAGCTAATGACCTTCTCTGAAGCCTACAACACCACCTTGGACATGGAAAGGACGGTGATGCCTGCACAGAATCAATCCAAAAGATACATGGGTTTAACTGAAGGAGCTCAAGGGAAGAGGAATGAACACAAGAAGGGACAAGGATGCAACCACAATAAAAGCAAGCATGGGCACAAAGGCAAGCCCCGTGGTCGTCTCCAGTAGTGTCGCACCTGTGGACGGACGCATCCTGGGAAGTGTCGTTTTGAGAAGAAGGTATGTTTCAGATGTTAGCAAGAAGGACACTTCATCGCCAATTGCCCTCAGCCCGACCCAAGAGGACCTTTGGGGTCGTAGCCTGTGGCATCACAACCATTAGCTGTAGCACCTCCAGTCGGAGTACCTCCAGATGGAGAGAGAAGGCAAGCTAGAGTGTTCGCCATCGACAATGAAGAAGCTCAGGCGAATGCTAATAATCTGATCGAGGGTAATAACCCTTAGATGTTTTCCCTTTTAGTTCAGTAGATCATGTAATAGCCTTCTGATGTGGTATAACTATGTAGGCCTGTTAGAAGTCATGGGACAAAATGTAAAAGCACTCTTTGATTCTGGTTCTACTAATACTTTTATTTTGAGAAATCTGGCAACTATGCTTGGTTTGGATATCAAGGGTTTGGGTTATGTTCTGGATGTCACAACCCCGAGTGGTCGTATTTATACCTCTCTTTTGAAAACCCCTATTTTGCTAGTTAAGTATCTGAACCATGAGCTTCCCATTGACTTCATCCTCCTCGATATGAATGATTTTGATGTAAGCATCGGTATGGATTGGCTTTCCACCTACAGAGCCCAAATTGACTGTAGAGAGAAGAAGATTCTTATTAGGAAGACCGGCCATCCACACTTCACCATTCAAGGAAGGAAGGATGCGACAACTAGCCTTTATGTGTCCGCTTTGAAAGCAAAACGGATGCTATCCTAGGGTTGTCGAGCCTACCTAGCCATAGTTACCGTACCTGAAGTTAAGGGACGATCCTTAGAGGAGATAGAGGTGGTCAGGGAGTATGAAGATGTGTTTCCAGATGATCTACCAGGAATTCCCCCTGAGAGGGAGGTAGATTTCTCTATTGAGCTAGCTCCTGGGACTAACCCTATATCTAAGACACCCTATAGAATGGCCCATGCAGAGTTGCATGAGTTAAAAACCCAGTTGCAAGAGTTGTTGGACAAAGGCTTCATCTGGCCCAGTACATCACCTTGGGGAGCACCAATCCTCTTTGTGAAAAAGAAGGATGGGTCGCTTGGGATGTGTATTGACTATCGGATGATCAACCAGGCAACCATTAAGAATAAGTATCCTTTGCCTAGAATAGATGACCTGTTTGACCAACTCAAATCAGCTCGAGTCTTCTCTAAGATCAATTTGAGGTCAGGATACCACCAGTTGAGAGTAAGGAGTAAGGATATATCTAAAACAACTTTTCGAACCCGATATGGTCACTCTGAGTTTGTGGTCATGCCGTTTGGATTATCCAATGCACCTAGTGTCTTTATGAACCTCATGAACAGTGTGTTCCAGCCTTTCCTTGACTCTTTTGTGATTGTGTTCATAGATGACATTTTGGTGTACTCGAATGACCTAGCCCAACACTGTGACCACCTGGGTAGAGTCTTGGATATCCTGAGAAAGCATAAGTTTTTCGAAAAGTTCTCGAAATGTGAGTTTTGTTAGACTGAGTCATGTTTCTTGGACACATCATCTCAGGAGGAATGATCGCCATAGATCCAGCCAAAGTATCGACAGTTCAAGACTGGCCGGCACCGAAGAACCCCTCTGAGATTTGCAACTTCTTGGGGTTGGCTAAATACTACCGTTGCTTCATCAAGGATTTCTCAAAGACTGCTCTTCCGCTAACCATGTTAACCCGGAAGGATGTGAAGTTTGTGTGGTCTGACATATGCGAAGCTCACTTCCAGGAGTTGAAGGAGAAGTTGACCACCGCCCCTGTGTTGACTCTACCTTCTGGCAATGAGGGTTTCATGATATGCATAGATGCTTCCAAGATGGGACTTGGCTGTGAGTTGGAACAGAATCGACATGTGGTTGCATATGCTTCCCGACAGCTCAAGCCTAATGAGGTGAATTATCCGACACATGACCTAGAGGTAGCTGCTATTATCCATGCTTTGAAGATATGATGACATTACCTGTACGATGCTACCTTCGAGATCTTCACTGACCATAAGAGCTTAAAATACCTGCTAACATAGAGAGACCTGAACCTACGACAGCGACGATGGATGGAGTATATGAAGGATTACGACTTCACCATTGCCTATCATCCTGGTAAGGTGAATGTCGTGGTGGATGCTTTGAGTCAGAAACAACTTAAGTGTGCAGATGTTCTGTCCAATTAGTGGAAGAGTTTGGAGGAGCTGGTGGAGTGGACTCCAAAACCGCTAGAAGATCGAGTTCGTTTGGCTAATATCCAGATTCAATCTGAGTTGTTGAGTGAGATCATAGCAGCACAATTGACCAGTGAAGAGCTAGACAAGATGAAAGGTTTATTGATGAAGTCATAGACTCGTCTATCTGTGGGAGTAGACGGAGGAATCAGGTTTGAGAATCGCATATGGGTTCCAGTGGATTCATTGATAAAGGAACGTATCTTGCAAGAAGCTCATGGATCCAAATACACAGTACACCCAAGATCTACTAAGATATTCAAGGACTTACAGAGGTTTTTCTGGTGGCCAAGAATGAAGAAAGATATTGCGGAATGTGTGGCCAGATGTCTTACGTGCCAGATGGTGAAGGCTAAACACCAACGACTCAACGGGCTGTTACAGTCAATAGAGATTCCAGAGTGGAAATTGGAGCAGATTACCATGGATATCGTGGTGGGTCTACCCCGGACCAAGAAAGGTCATGATGCGATATGGGTCGTGGTAGATTGTCTTACCAAGTCAGCACACTTCCTTACCTTAAAGACCACTGATAAGGTGTCAGACCTAGATGAGTTGTATATCAGAGAGATAGTGCATTTGCATGGTGTACCCAGATCGATTATCTCTGATAGAGACCCAAAGTTTACTTCCAAGCTGTGGAAGCAAGTTCAAGAAGAACTGGGTACCAGGTTGAAGTTTAATATAGCTTATCACCCCCAGACGGATTGTGACGACTGTCTCGCGAAAACAAGATTAACTAATGCGGAAGCGTTCATCAAGCAGCGGATTAGCAAAAATCACTAAAAATTAAAACTTTTTGCAAAGGGATCCATTCATAGGAAAACTCTTTCATTCAGAACCAAAGTAAAACTTTACATCCTGGTTCATATATATACATCTCATGTACTTTTGCTTCTCGAGGAATACAAACATTAACTACTCTGTCTTAACTGTACACAGGTAGTATAAAACCCTCGAGGCACTAAGCCAAAATATCAAAATCATTAACTACTACTCCAAGGACCTGAGAGTACAGAGACGACACATAGGACTTCTATATACATCTGAACATGACATGACAGTCAATGTCTCCACCTGAGACTTTACTGCTGTCCCTGCTACTGCTGCTGTCCTTCACATCCTGAAGGATTCATGTCTCCTCGTCTGCATCCACCTAAAAATGTGGTTCCCACGGGGGTGAGACAATTATAAAAATTGCCCCAGCGAGAGATATAACTCTCCGCCAGAAACATTATTATTGCAACTTAATAAGATAAATATGAATAGGGAAATCATATTTATTTGACAACAGATATTTTAATGTTTAACAGATTAAATCATTATTCTATATCAAAAGCATTGCAATTGTAACTTGATAGAATCAACATGTCACTTATCCTTTAATGAATAGGAAGAACATGTATAACATTTATTCAAACAACAGAATCATTACCACTGCATTAAATTTCTTCAAGCTTAGATCATATATCTAAAGCTTGGCATTTTCAATGTGGAGTCATGGCCCGTAGCCATACTCTTTTCATAAGTGTTGGGATCTTAATCCCTCACTTCATCACTGGGTTTTTCTCATCCTTTCACAATTTCAATACCATAACCATGAAATCATGGGTATTCAAACCCTTTGTTCATCACTTGAGCACTGTTACCTCTTTCTCAGGTAACTAACACCTTTAGGTCATTTGACCAAGGTAAGTATGATACTTGCTACACAAGCATCCATCATGGCACTTGATGCACATTAATTCTCTTGCCACCTCTTACCAGGCACAAGGTATATTATGGCACAGAAGGCCCAATTAACAATTCAAACTAATAATACATCATAGCTCATACCTGGATATGCTCATCATCTCATAATACCTGCATGGTTAGCACATATAATAGTAGTACATCAATTATCTATCAATACCATGCAAAACAATGTATTAATAATTCAAGGGTATTACCCTTAATCCTTTACCAGGATTTGGATTTCCATCACACATAGCTCATCAGAACATTGTACATCTTGTCACCTTTCACTAGGCAACAACTTTATTCACATGGCTCACAAAACCATTCACATCTTGTCACCTCTCACTAGGCAACAACTTTATTCACATGGCGCACAAGGCCATTCACATCTTGTCACCTCTCACTAGGAAACAACTTTATTCACATGGCGCACAAGGCCATTCACATCTTGTCACCTCTCACTAGGCAACAACTTTATTCACATGGCACACAAGTCCATTCACATCTTGTCACCTCTCACAAGGAAACAACTTTATTCACATGGCGCACAAGGCCATTCACATCTTGTCACCTCTCACTAGGCAACAACTTAAAACAAAGGCTTACAAGCCCAACTCATCTTGTTACTTCTTTCTCAGTAACAAAAACATAATGGCACATATGGCCAATCAATTCTTATCAAATAAACATCATAGCTCATACCTGGATATGATCATCAACTCATGAGACCTGCATGATTGTCACACATGATAATAGACTTATCAAGTTCACAACACATCATGCAATACAGGGTAACACCACTATTCCCTTACCAGGGTTAGGGTTTACCATCAATTAGGGCTTTCTCCCACATATCATTACCCTTCATTAAGAATAGGGTTTTCCATTATTAACCATTTAGGTTTTCAAGATCATATTATCAAGATCAAACCCTATTTCATTGCTCCCCACATCTAGGAGCCAACATTTATACCATAAGTATTCAATCATACTTATTTATTCTCATCAATTATCATTAAATGATTATCATCACAAGGTATGAGTATCTCTCTCATCCTTAAGTTGAGAATTAACAAAACGACCATGTTAGGTCACTTTCAATTCAGCTCTAAGTCAAGCATAGACCACCACGGCCGTGCTACCTTGCACGGTCGTGCAAAGTGAAGCTACCACGGCCGTGCTACCCTGCACGGACGTGCTGAGTAAAGTCGCCACGACCGTGCTGCCTTGCACAGTCGTGCTACATAGGATCATCACATGAATCATATTTTTATATATATATGAATTCTATTATTTGATCCTTTCAACTTGATTAGGTCACATCAACCCTTCAATCAAATGCATACAACTATGATTAACATAGTGTACCAAGTCATTGGTCCTATAAGCAATTAGGGATTCATCCCTTAATTGGCACTTAATCACTTAGGTACTATTAGGGTTTCAACCTTTGTACCTTCATTTATTACCATTACTAATCATCATTGGATCAATAGAACATTCATCATCTTAATTCTCAAAAATTGAATTATATTGGACCTCCATTACATAAGGTATCCAAATGAATTAGGGTTTCCAATGTTGATTCCTTCAATCATTGGATTCATGGAACCAATCATCAATTGGACCTACCCTCATACTTCAATTGAGTTTAATAGGTCAACATTCAACTGATTTGACCCTCAATTGACCCTCAATTAATCATCAATTAGGGTTTGATTCAATGGAATTAGGGTTTTTAATGTTGATTCCTTCAATCATTGAATTCATGGAACCATTCATCAATTGGACCTTCACCCATACTTCAATTGAGTTTAATAGGTCAACCTTCAACTGATTTGACCCTCAATTTACCCTCAATTGATCATCAATTGGGGTTGGAATCAATTCAATTAGGGTTTAGAATCAATGAACCTTCAATATTCATCAATGTGTAACTAGTTACTTCATAACTATTGAACCACCATTCAAATGGGGTATGACCTGACCCCAAACGGTCTTGAGGTCGTTTGGATGACCTCCAAACGGTCTTGAGACCGTTTTCCCATCATATCACTCAAATCCAAGCAATCTATTTAGGGTTTGGTTCATTGAAGTGCTCACCAAATCAGCAATCTATTGCAGATCAACTTGATATCTTTAGACCTTCAACCACTGAACTATACTCAACCCTAGACCTCCAAACGGTCTTGGGTGACCAACAAACGGTCTTGAGACCGTTTGGATGAGCTCCAAACGGTCTTGAGACCGTTTGGCCCATCCAACCTTTGGATTCTAGTGAAAAATCATCATGGATTGGTCTATCAAGTTGATCAACAAATCAACACTTCATTGCAATATGATCAGTACCTTTGGACCTTCAAACACCTAACCATACTCAACCCTAGACCTACAAACGGTCTTGGGTGACCACCAAACGGTCTTGAGACCGTTTGGATGAGTTCCAAACGGTCTTAAGACCGTTTGCCCATCCAACCTTTGGACTCTAGTGAAAATTCATCAAGGTTTGGTCTATTGAGTTGCTCAGCACATCAATACTCAATTGCAATACGATATGGTACCTTTGGACCTTCAATTGGTCAACTATACTTGACCCCAGACCTCCAAACGGTCTTGAGGTGACCCCAAACGGTCTTGAGACCGTTTGGATGATCCCCCAAACGGTCTTGAGACCGTTTGGGCTAATCAACCCAAAATCTCAACTTAACTCATTGGAATTTCAGCACTATTTTCAATTAGGGTTTGCCTAATTGATTAGCCTTCAACTCATGATCCCTTTGGAGTTAACCCCTCAAATTTGGAGGGTCATTAACCAACATCATTATGAACAAAAATATCATACGGTCAACGCTTGGTCAACGCACTCAAACGGTCATGAAACCGTTTGGCCAAGCAGGTCAAGTTGATCAGGTTGAAAATCAGCACTTAATCCAATTAGGTTTCCCTAATTGATTAGGCTTCAACTCACGATTCCTTGGGAGTTAACCCATAAAACTTGGTGAGTCATTATCCAACATAATTAGGATAAAAATTATCATACGGTAAACGCTTGGTCAACGCACTCAAACGGACTTGAAACCGTTTTCCCAAGCAGGTCAAGTTGATCAGGTTGAAAATCAGCACTTAATCCAATTAGGTTTCCCTAATTTATTAGGCTTCAACTCACGATTCCTTTGGAGTTAACCCCTCAAATTTTGAGGGTCATTATCCTACATAATTAGGAACGAGATTCCCAAACGGTACACGCTTGGTCAACTCTTTCATACGGTTTTGAAACCGTTTTCCACCAAACGGTTTGCAAACCGTTTGGTCATCAAACGGTTTTGGTGAAACCGTTTGATCCCAACCAATGAGATCATTTTATCCCTAGATATTTGGTGAGGTACTGTCTTATGATGATGTCATCATCATCTTCCTTCGTGCACCCAAGAACAGCAACCGTTCTTGATGGAAATTGCAGCAAAGAATCAAGTATGTATCAAATTGAAGAAATCAATCAACAAAGCATAGATGATTGATGCAATAGCAATGATTAAGGGTTTGAGTTATAAAACCCACCTCCAATTGAGCTCCAAAGCACCAAGCTCACACCATTAATGGTGGATGAAGCTCTAGCAACTCCCCCTAGGCTCGTCCTCAAGCTTTTGATTGCAAAAGTTGGCTAGGGTTGAAGAGGAGATCGAAATAAGAAGGAATCCATAATTTATTTTTGATTTCCACCATGAAATCAAGGAAAACGAAGGTCAAGAGCTTACCAACAGGTTGGGAGGCGTCCTCCTGCTCCTCCCTAGTTCCTTGGTCGGTTTTGCAAGCAAGGGAAAGAAGAAAATCCGAAATAGCCTTTCATTTGGCTTGAAAAAGGCACTTTTATAAGGAAATTGATGAGAGAGAAAATGCATTATTAAAAGGCATTAAATTCCAAAAATATGGCCGCCTCTTCCCCCTCAAATCCCTTAAGGACGAGGCACCTTCCTTTGCCTTTAATTCTCCTTCATTATCCTTGATTTAAAGAAAATCAAATTAAGCACCTTAATGCTTATTATATTAATATCCATATGTGAGTGGGTTTTCTTTTTCTTATAATAAGGTGAGTGGAATTTCACCTACTTAGGATATTTTCGTTCCTTATCTTGGAAAAGGAACGTCCATCCTTATTCAAAATCAACCCAAAACCTTTTGGTTGAAAGCCCTTCAATTATTTTTATTCATTTTTGCCCTAAATCAAATTAGGGTTTCAATTAGGCATTAATCTTGATTATTTTAATATCAAGATTCTCTCTCCTCCAACTTAATTCGAATGAGGCACCCATCTCATTTTATTTTCTCTACATGATTCCAAGAAACATTAGGGACCTTATTGAAGTGGTAATTTTCATATTGAACCCTAGATTTTGGGTAAATTGCACTTTTCACCAAAACTAGGTTTTAATGCACAACATTGCTTTACAAGCTTAATCTTGGTGCCCAAGCTTGTGGAAACCATACCACTACAGCATATTCATTCTTATGATGTCTCAACATCAGAGGAACATCTTACCATGCAACATTTGCAATTTAACCCCTCAACTTGGGTAATTTGCACTTTGGTCCAAAATAAGCAAACATTGCTTCAAAATTGTTCAAACAGGACCAAAATTGAAACATAAGTTTCTCATGAGCCCTAATTACTTTTCACAAGATAAGATTAAGAATATACTTAACCTTATTAAGAAAAACAATCTAGGGTTAATTCATAACCCAGGTCAGGGATGTTACACGGATGGTCAGCCAGAAAGGACAATCTAGACGTTAGAAGATCAGTTGAGAGCTTGTGTGCTCGATTGGGGTGGCTCATGGGAGCAATACTTACCTTTAGCTAAGTTTGCCCACAATAACAGCTACCAAGCCAGAATCGGGATGCCTCCATATGAAGCTTTGTACGGGAGACCGTGTCGGTCCCCACTTCACTGGGCTGATGTGGGTGAGAGGACCTTGTTGAGGTCAGATGAGCTCCAAGTGTATGCTGATAAAGTTGCTTTGATCAAGCAAAGGCTGAAGAGAGGCCAGGATCGACAAAAGTCGTATGCTGATGCAAAGCGGACTGATGTGCATTTCACTGTGGGAGAGCATGTGTTTTTGAAAATCCAACTACTCCAAGCTATAGCTAAGAACAAAGGAAAGTTGAATCCCCGATACGCGGGTCCGTTTGAGGTGTTAGAACGGATTTGTGAAGTTGCATATTGTTTGGCATTACCCCCTCAGTATAGCATGATGCATGATGTGTTTCACGTGTCCAACCTGAAGCGATATGTGCAAGATCCGAGCCATGTGTTGAGCATTGAACCTATTGAGCTTCAAGGGAAGCTGACTTATCCCGAGACACCTTTGCGGATTCTAGATACCAAGGTGAAGGAGCTCAGATGTAAGAAAATAGAGATGGTAAAGGTTCTTTGGAGGCACCATGGAGAGGATGAGGCCACATGGGAGATGAAGGTAGATATGGAGAAATCATACCATGAATTGTTTGTTTGATTGAATTTTGAGGGAAAAATTCCTATAAGGAGGGGAGGATGTTATAACCTCAATTTCTTAAGAATGCAGTAAAAGATGTAATTCTCTTTTAAAAGAATAAATGAAATCTATTTTTATGATTTGTGATGTATTTCGTGTGAAATGTCTTTGATTGATTGATAATGGGCCTTGTTGGCCATTAAGCCCAATTGAAAAGAAAAGAGAAATAAAAAGGAAAAGGGTTTAATTAATAAAAGGGAAATATGAGAAATAGACAATTAAAAGAGGATAAAGGCAAATAGACATTCTCCAATATGGGAATTCGTGTCTTTAGGTTTTCATGAGGTCCAAGGGACCCAAAATAACAAAATAATAGCAAAGGGAAAGGAAATACCAATTAATTTTGGATTAAGTAAAGGATAACTTAGGAGGGAAGAAAGCCTTCTCATCCATTAGAATTTGTTTCCCAAATTTCGTACATAACTAGATAATGTAAAGAAAAACATTCCTTTAAATTTTGAGGCAAAAAGGAGTTATGGTTTGGGAGACATCAATTTCTCAAGACTTCTCCAAAATAAGGCATTAATTGGCAATTGAAAAAGGTATTTTCCTTTGTGTCTTATCGTGTGCAATAAGCACTGTTGGATCTTGATCGAACGTTGGACTCTCATCGTCTAAGTCCCACTAGGACTGGGACTCTGCCATTGATAGAGGGATTTTCCCTCTTGGATTTCTCGCAATCCAGTGGACGTGCAAAGCTGTTGTTGCTTTCTTTGAACTCGTGAGAGCAAGCCGTAGGGAATCATCCCTGGTTTGATGAGGGTTGGCCACCTATTGGGAAAGTTCCCAAATCTAGCAAGCCTGCTTCCCACCCTATATATAGGGGACGGTGATGGAGGGTATCGACACTCCTATTTGCTAGCCCAAATGTTGCGGCGGAGCACGAGCATTGCCCCAGTGCCCTTAATTTCGCCAACCACTCTGACCTGGACCCTCGACGCTTCAGCGAACCTCGCCGGAGTCTGGCGAGTAGGGGATGGCCTTGGCGTGTTCTTGGCAAGAAATTAAACCTCTAGTCCAGTTCGACGAAGGGAGGCAGAGCTCCCTGGCTGATTGGCGTGATCAAAGGAGGTCAAGAGCCCAAAGTCAACCTCACAGTTGACCCTCGCAACAGTGACGAGATCGAGAGGTAGAAGAAGAAGGGGTCTCGCGGATTTACCAAACTTCCCCTCGCCTCCTTCAATCGCATCGAGGTTAGTTTGGTTCTTTTGTTGCTTTTGATCGCAAGTAGGCACGTGCATTTGTGGACGTTGGATCCTAAGTGGACCAGCGGACCACGGATCAAACGATCCATATTTTTCTAAAAATTGCCAATAAATAAATTAAAAGGAATTTTCTTGATTAAATTGTATTTGTTGATAGGAAACTCGGATGGGAAAAATATATACATGAAAAGTGATAAGAAAAATATGAGAAATAGATTAAAAATGGTTTGAAAGCCTAAATCTTCCTCTTTTAACAAAAGTGTATTATTTTGACAAAAAGGGTGTTAATTTGTGGATAGAAACCCTAATTGTTAATCAAGGATAGATTTAATATTGAAATTAGGTTAATTCAAGCATGGTTAACTTGTTTAATGATAAAGTTAGATTTTAACCTGTTTTGATGATGGAATTGCAAGAATTAGGGTTTTAAACCTAAAGTGAGGAAAAATGGAAGAAAAGATATAGTAATCTGAAAATTAGGGTTTTTGTGGTCCAAACCTGATCTTAAAGATCTTAATGGAAAATAAGACAAGATAATTAGGGTTTGATGGATATTTTGATAAAAGTAAAATAAAAGTGGTAAAAAGGAAATGAAACCCTAATTATGGTCAAAACCTTAAAATGGGCTAGTAACCCTAGTGCACGATTAGGTCTATTAGACTTGGATACCATGATCCATGATAGAAAATATTGGATGTTTATTTCAGGACTGAATTGTTCTTACTTACTTGATTCTAGATTACTTGATTGTTTGGATTAATTCTGCATTCAAGACAACTTGACAGGTATGTGGTTAATTACGATTAATCGCATTAGTTTTACCGAAGGTTTCCCATATGGTTAATCACATTGATTGAAACTAAACAGTTTGGATGCTCATACTGCAATTATAAAGTCACTATGGTTATCACAATTATAAACACATGTGTATTCTCGCACATACATGCCACCCTAATGGAAGATGCCATAAAGGTCAGGCCCAAGAAAGTAGACCAACGGGAAGGTGGTATATCTAAGGTTTTCATAATTTGAAAAATTTTCAAGATGTAAATGTACAAGATAAATAGGAGTAAATCACTAGCACAAAAACCTGTGTTTTCATCATTTTAATCCATTATACCAAGAAAAAATATGTATCATAAGGCCTTTGAACCACTTCCCATCAGAAGGGGTCCATGAGATTTTAAAGGCTCAAAGCAATTAGCTAACCATGTATTCACATGAGGGGACTCAAATGACCATAGTATTTGAGCACACCTTATTTCAAAGTGTATTAAGGGATCTATATTATGTGTTTAAGTGATAAAATGAATGGCCAACCATCGAGTATGCTATTACAATATTACATGGGAATATGTGTAAGTAAACAATCATACATACATATCAAAATTCAAGCAAGAAAACAATAACCATGTAATTACTAAAGCCCAAGTACTCAATTTAGAGATTTTAACTTATTCTTGACCATAAAGATCACAAGAAACACTTAATTAAGAAAATATAGCCCTAATTAAGTAAGGTTCAACCAACTACTTACTTATTATGTCCATGATTAGGTTTTCTGTCAACATTGGTTCAAAGTTGTATATGTTTAATTATATTTTACTAATCCAGGGTCCATTGTGGAGGTGTTGTTCAAATTTCAAGTTTTGAGGTTTTGTCTATTTTCTATGATTATTACGAGGTTTAGTACTTACATGCACAACCTAAAGAAAGATACTTACATGCACAATTTAGAGCCAAACAACTCATCATGGAGGAAAAAGTAAAGATTAGCAAGTCCATGAGATACAACAAGGAATATTGTTGAAATCACGAATAAGAGGATAAATTAACATATCTCCAAAATAGGCAAATAATCACCTTAGTCTAAGATTGGAAGATTCAAATTATCATCATGCTTTCACGTTTCCAACATATTTTGACTTATGTCATTAGGGTTCAAAATATGAACTAGGTTAATATTCACATCTAAGAGAGTTACAAGGATTAGGAAAATCCCTGATCTAAAAGAGGATGGCATGAGATTTAAATTTCCATAAGCATTAAGGATTAAGAAAAACAATTCAAGTCATTTGTGATAGAGTGAGTTTTTCTATATATTTTTTCTCTCTCTTATAATTTTGATCATTCCAATTATGCCCTCAACCATCTCTCTCACTAAAATGATTAAATGTTTCATTAATTTTATATAGTACCATCCCTAGTGTCATATAGAGTCAATTATATGAAATACGACATATAGTCAATTAACATAGCCACCATTTGAAATTTAACTCCAATTTCACACCATAGTTACATCGTGACATCATTAAGCTACTCCTAAAATCTCATTTCAATTGGGTCAACCGATTGGGAGTTATGACCAATTGAAATTGGGAATATATTCCATTCATTTTGGACCTTATGACCTAAGTTTTGTATTATTTGATCAAGCAAATGATGTCACACATTTAGCTACCCATCGGGCCTTATATGGGATGTTGGATACAGTGATTCACGGATCAAGGCATATCTGACGACTCAGACTTTGTCCCCTACCTCCCGCAAAGAGGGGGGGAGATAGGAGGTGGCCCGAGCTTCAACCAGACTCCACCTGACCCATATTCTCGAATATCCATCCATATAGATATCTTCGTCTCGCGATTTTATGGTCAGTCAAACCAGCCTTGACCGAGTTTCATGCAAAGTTGCAAGCTCCCAACCTCCTGACCTTCTCACTCCGGTGTTGGGGGTTTTAGGGATTCCTCGCCTAGCCTCCCAAATGCCTATTTAACCCCTCCACTAGCTCCGTCATTCCCCCTTTACTCATTTTCCTGCATCAATTGTGTGCAAAACCACCCCAAGCACTGCCACCATATCCACCTCCTCTATGCCACTGCACCACCTCGATGACACCCCCATGGATCTCGTCCCACCAAATACTCCCTGCCATCACCTGCACCTCAATCCAAGTTTGCTTCCCTGCCAGTCCCCGCCTTCTCCAACACCCTGCACCCCTAAGGGCCTCAGCACGCCGGTGACCTGCTCTACCCGCCCGACGACACTCCACTCCATAGGGAGCCATGACACACCAGTGGGCTATCCGACTTTAGCACAAGATCATGAAGATGATCGACACCTTAACCGCCCTCCAACTCCACCAAGGAGCAAGAGAAGTCTCGCTGGAGCTGCCCAACCAGCCTGCTCATGTGCAAGCAAAGGAGAAGAGGAGGAAGACGTGTCACCTAGGTGGACCAATCCTCGAGCGCCAAGTCAGCAACCCGATCCATCCCTCATGAAACCCGGGATCAACGACAGCCATCGATCTAGTCGGATCCGACCGTTGATCAAGGTAAAATCTTTTCCTTTTATTTTCTTTTACCCAAGAAATAAATTAATCTTAGAAAAATAGGAATGTCGGATTATAGTGAACCTATATACCATTTTCATCAGGAAAATGTGATATATCCAAACAAAATATAATTAGGACCTAGATCCGAGCCTTTTTTCAAAATTTATAGCCTAAATCTTAAATAATCATTCCATTATTATCATAGTGTTTTTTTTGTGATCTATAGTTAAGATTTGAGTTATGAACATCTAAAACCCTATTAGAGTCCCTGATCATCATGTTACTTGAAACCATAACCAAAGAGGGATATTGGATCCAATAGTTGTGAAAAACCCTAATTTCCTCTCTTCATGTGTATACTAATTACAACTTTATGTCAAACCCTAACTATTAAATGACACTAAATGACTTTGAATGACCCTGACCCTTAGAATCCAACTCTGATCTCTCGAATCATATGTATCCTAAAGAGATATACCTAATGATCTAAACTATAATAGAAACCCTAATATGGAATGATGAGAACCCATGGTGACTTTAGGTCCTTGTTTACATTTTAGGGTGATCTACTCTCTTTCTCCTAATCTAGAACGTGTGGAAGTCAGATCTGAATTGAAAGGTACGTGGATATAATTATATGACTAGTTTTTGTTGGTTGTTAAATATATGTATTTTCTTGCATGTATTTGAGTACATTGTTGGATGTATATATATGTGTATTGTCAATTTCCTCATTGAACATATAAGAACATAAATGAATGAGAAATCGAAATGTAGTTACTAGTGGTGTTCATTAATCTCCCTATTAGAGAGGGAAAGAATTAATATTGACTAGTACCTCCCTAATGGTACAAGGTATGTAGGGAGATCCCTAATGGTACAAGGTACGTGGGGATAGGGCCCAATTAATTTATGTTTGTGCTAGTCCACCATAGTAATGCATATTCATTTGAAATGTGACTAATAACGTGGGATTACCTGATTTTCTACCATTAAATAATGTTTATTTCTCTTTCTTCTTTTTCAAATATTTTCAATATACCAGCATAGTATAGCTCTTTAATTCCACGTACCAACTTTTGTTGATGTTTTTATTTCTCATATTTTCTAGGTACAAGCAACATATGATGCACTTCAAAGTACCAGAAGCCAATAAATAATGAGCATGGAGGATAGTAGAAAGATCTCCACTTCATATCTTATTCATTTTAGTTAGATAGTTTTATTCTTCTAGATGATGTAATAGGATGTTATAGATCCTATGTAATAATCATATTTTTCTTTCTCATAGACTTATTCATTCTTCCTTCTCAATTACTAGTATGTAATGACTTTATTTATTCTCAATGAATGAAGTGTTGTGTGGCTATCTAATGATGATGTGAACTTGATCTTGGCTTTTCTCTGACTTAGTTGACTATCTTAATTTCTTATATTTTCCCTTCTGACATTTATAGATATGAGTGCACGCATATCGGTTGATGTCACTAAGGAAAGTATATAGAAATTGGGGTCGTCACGGTTGGTATCAGAGCCAATGTTCACACATCATAGTCACATGAACTTCATTCACCCTATTATGAGTCTAGGGTAGTCCTTGAGTTAGCTATGTGAAGGGTTGAGGTGACTAGGATAGCATCTTCCATGGGTCTGGCTAAAGTCTCCGAGCCACTTTGCTTGGCAATCACGAGGCTACCTATATGGCAGTGTAAGTCTACCTGGACGATATCCTAAATGTCCCCTACTTTTTGGGCATACCTTAATTTGGATCCTTCTCATCTATAGACATTCCCCCTCATCTTTTCTACAGGAAAAATTTCCCTCTTATCTCCATTTTGAATAATTCCCCCCTACCTTTATGATATAAGGTTAGGAAAGAGTCTCTCTATTTAGAAAGTCTTAAGGACTGACTGATAAGGATTTTAGGGTATCCTCCACAAATCATAACATTAAGAACATTAATAATTAATAAAGGAGAATAATGAAATACTAGGTGATAAAAAAAATAATGAAAATAATTGTTGAGTGATTAATCTAATATGTCAACCTAATTTTAGGATGCCTCCTAAGACTCGCAACTCAAAGACCTCTAAGGAATCGTCCTCTAAGAAGAAGAAAGAGCCTCAAACCTCTGAAGTTCATGATACCGATACCACGGCCAAGGAAAGGTGGAAGGAATAGAAGAAAATCCTTCTAGACTTTATGGAAACCCTTACCACAAAAGGAACCCCTGAACCTAGCTCCTCTAGGAAAAAGGAGGTGATGATGATAGATTTCATCAAACTCAACCCTGATACCTTCTGGGGGGGAGATCACCCTAAGGTCATGGATAAAGATGAGGCATGGATCCTCTCTGTGGAGAACAATTTTCGTACCCTAGAAGTACCCACAGATAAGAAGGTTAAGTTTGACACCCATCTGCTTAAGGGAGGGGCAAAAATCTTATGGGAGAATTATGGTAGGAATAAGGGAGAAGAAATAGATAAGATGGGCTGGGAAACTTTCAAAACCCTCATCAATGATCATTTTATGCCCATAGTTGAGAGGAAGAGGAAGGAGAAGATGTACATGGAGCTTAAGCAGGGCAACCTTTCAGTAGCTGACTACACCCAGAAGTTTAGACTTTTGGAATGTTATGCACCTATCAGAACTGAAGATCACCTCACTGAGCACTATGTTGACTGCCTTTATGCCCACCTGAAAACCCTAGTCATAGCCTCCCATCCCAAAAGCATACATGAAGCCCTAGACATTGCCCTCAAGCATGAGAGAGAGCAGGGCATGTAAAAACCTTCCAGCATGGGGTACTTAGGGTTAACCACAACTGAGGAAGATAAGTCTAAACACTTCAATCCTGGCCATAATAATAAGGGATCAGGGAAATGAGGAGTTTTAGGAAAGGGTGGACAGAAAAGACACCAAAACCAGCCAAGGACGAATCATCCCAAGTGTAAAACTTGTGGGTGTTTCCATGGTGGGGTATGCTGCCATACCAAGCTGGTCTACTATAACTGCAAGAAGGAGGGCCAGTTCATCGCCAAGTGCCCCACTCCCTCCATCTTTGGCAATCCTACATCAGGTGCTCCACAGCCTCAGGGACACTGCAATGACAGGGTATTTGCAGTGAATGCAGTAGAGGCCAAGGCAAATCCCAACCAACTTTGTGAAGGTAACCTAAATTCTTTTCATAATTTAATATCTTGTTCAATCTTGCAAATTATTCATAACTCAATTATCATGTGTAGGAATTGTATTAATAAATGGTCATCCTATTAAAGCTTTATTTGACTCTAGATATACAAATATGTTTATTTTCCCAACTTTGGCATCTATATTACATCTACATATAAGGGACTTGGGATATATTCCGGATGTGTCTACTCCTAGTGGCAAAATACTCACAACCCTATAGAAAACTGATGTCCTCTCTCTTATATTTGAAAATCATGATATGCCCCTTGAATTCATTCTCTTAACTATGGAAGACTTTGATATTATACTTGGTATGGACTGGCTATACACATACCATGCTCACATTGATTGTAGAAATAAGATGGTAGTCCTCTCTCAACCTCATTCTTATCCTGTGAAAATCCCTAGGGGAAGTGGATTCTATATTAATATTATAATCTCCTCTCTTAAAGCTTAAAAGCTCATTTCTCAAGGATGTAAAGTCTTCCTTGCATTAGTCCTAGAGACCAGTCCTAGTAGCATGCCTATAGAAAGTCTGGAGGTGATATGTGACTTCCCTGATGTATTTCCAAAGGAGCTTCCTGGGATGCCTCCAAATAGAGACATCACTACTACAGAAACGGCTTATAATGTCACTTTTAAAGGCATTGGTTGTATAAATACACTGACACCTAAAACCTAAAGTGTCGATTTAATAAAAAAACTGACATATATCTGTGAAGGGAGACCAGACACAGGTATCACTTTTATTCAGTGCCGGTTCCCTAATAATAAACCGACGCCTAAAATTAACTGCCAAATCCAAAATTTCTAGTGAAAAAAATTACCTCCAAAATTTAACATATGGCGTCGGTTATTAACTATTAAACCGACGATGAAAGGTTATTCGCGAGACAGAAATTGGGCACATTTTGGTCGTCGGTTTTGCTACAATGATCGACGCTTATGGGTTTTCCCGCATTGTTCCCGGGAAAATTTTCACACCCTTTGAGCGTCGGTTTTCAAAAGAAACCGACGACTATGATCATTAATCGAGAGTTTTTTTTAATCGGCATATGTATATAGACGTCGGTTTTTGTCAAGTAAAAACTGACGACTATCATTGAGAATAGGTGTCGGTGTCTTTGCAGAACCGACACCTTTAGTTTTATGTGTCGGTTTTATTTAAGAACCGACACCTATTGTTAACTTAACAACACCCGCGTGAGCCTGATTCTTCCCCTTTCTCTGTTTCATTCATTCTCACACTACTCTAGGGTTTGGTCCATCGATTTCTCCTCTACCCCCACCTCCGCCGCCGCTTGCTCTGGCCGTGCGCTGCTCCACTCGCTTGCTAGTCCTCTGCCCCCCTCCGTCGCCGCTTGCCCTCTACCCCCAGCTCGCTGCTCTGGCAGCCTTCTCTCCTTCTCTGGCGGCCTACTCTCCCCGCACCGCCGACCTTCTCTCCTGCTCCGGCGGCCTGCTCTCCCCGCACCGCCACCGCTTGCTGTTGCTACTCTCCCCGCCGACGCCACCGAAGGTACCTGCTCTTCTCTTCTTCCTCCTCTTCTTCCTTCGCCCTCAAGTAGGTACCCTGCTCTGCGACCGTGTGAAATCGTAGGTTGGCACGACCGTACTAGGCAGCACGGCCGTGTTGGTAGCACGGCCGTGCCGCATAGCACGGCCGTGTTGGCTGATTTTGTGCTATATTGCTCAAATATAATTGGATAGCTACATTTGTGTGTAATGATTATCTTGATGATGAACATGCATCTACATTTGTGTGTATTTGTGGGGCTGATTTTTTAAAGGGAGTGGTTTTTTAGATTAAATGACTGCAAAAGGCATAATATTAACTCTAGCATAATCTCATGCGTAGGTGATATTAATCTTTGAGATATTAATTTTTTCTCAGACCCAGGTGATATTTTGTTTGATTTAAACATGATTGGGAATTATTATGACTAATTTTTCCCATAATGAGGCAATTTTTACAATACCTTGCTCTTGTTCCAATTGTTGGACAATTCATATACTCTCAATTGGGAAATATTATTACTCTTCTAAAATTATTCTTATAATGTTGAGTCGGGTCAATGACCACACCTGCTGTTGTGCCTGAATTATGCCATGTATGTTTGTACAAAGTGAATCTTATCTCTCTAATTGTGAATAATTGCATGTTTGAAACTATTGAATTCTTGATTTATTATTTAATAATGCTCTAATTGTGAGTAATGCAATGTAAGTTAGCAAATACATGTAGTGGATATGTACTCATTAGCCTAGAAACCCATCCAAGATTTACTCATTAGGAGTAAATCTTAGATAGTCCCCAATTTGGGACTGTTCTTGAACACCTAATCTCACTTAGGATGTAAGTGTATAATGTGTATTGGGTTTTCAAGAAAATTTCGGCAGCATTTCTCCATTTGTTCTCTAAGTACATATGTACTTGGAGAATAGCGGGGAAATGCTGCCGAAATTTTCTTGAAAACCTAATACACATTATACACTTACTAGGGAGATCAGGTGTTCAAAATGGGTTAGGTGGTACACATTTATTATATATAAGAATGACAACACATGTATTTGTTGGCCTAGAAACATGTCCAAGATTTACTCATTAGGAATAAATCTTGGATAGTCCCCGGTTTGGGACTGTTCTTGAACACCTAATCTCACTTAGGATGTAAGTGTATAATGTGTATTTGGTTTTCAAGAAAATTCCGGTAGCATTTCCCCATTTGTTCTCTAAGTACATCTGTACTTAGAGAACAGTGGGGAAATGTTGCCAAAATTTTCTTGAAAACCCAATACACATTATGCACTTACTAGTGAGATTAGGTGTTTAAGAATGGGATAGGTGGTACACATTTATTATATATAACAATGACAACACATGTATTTGTTGGCCTAAAGTTTTAACCATGCAAAAACTCTAATCCTAGACCCTAATCTTGTTCTAATATATACTTGTTTTCTCTTTTATCATAGAATGGATAGATCATGGATGTCCATTCGCAATCGTTGCACCCCAGAGTTTATATTTGGTCTTGACCAGTTTATTAGATTTGCCGAGGAACATAGGAAACAACCTGGAGATAGGTTCTACTATCCATGTAGGCATTGCGGTAATAACTTGAAAGTCAGCACTGGTGATGAAATCAAAAGTCATGTCATGTGCAACGGGATTATACAAGTCTATATAGAATGGCACTGGCATGGAGAGATTTCAAACCCGAAACCAGTGGATGTCAATAGCAATGCTTGTGTGGAAGAATAAATTGCCTCCGATGACGTAGATGTGAATGAACCAGTTCCAGTAGACATTGTTGATGCAATGCTGGATAGTTGTGGGGTAGAGCACACCGATCCACCTCCCATTTTTAGAAACATTGTGCATGATGTTGAGATATCGTTATACACAGGTTGTACTAAGTTTATGAAGCTTAGCGATGTGTTGAGATTGTATAAGCTGAAAGCTAACAATAGATGGAGTGACCAAAGCTTCACGTCATTGTTGTCTTTGTTGAAAGAAATGCTTCCTGAAGGAAACGAGCTGCCAATCTTAACATACCAGGTAAAATTATTGTTGTTCCCAATGGGAATGGATGCCAAGAAGATACACACATGCCTGAATGATTGTGTATTATTTCAAAAGGACTATGTGGATTTGAAAGATTGACCAAAATGTGGTGTGTCACGGTATAAATTGACGACTTTGGGGGAGTCCAAAACTAGTTCTCCTGCCAAGGTGATGTGGTATCTACCTATAATATCATAGTTTCAAAACTTTTTTGCCAATCCGATAGATGCAAAGAATTTGAGGTGGCATGCAGATGTTAAGAAAAATAATGATGGGTCCTACGACATGCGTCTGATTCCCCACAGTGGAAGAAGATTGATCTATTGTACCCTAAATTTGGTGAAGAAGGCAGGAATCTAAGACTTGGGCTTTGTACATATGGGATGAATCCGTATGGGACATTGAGATGCCAACATAGCACTTGGCCAGTCATGCTTGTTATATACAATCTTCCTGCCTGACTGTGTATGAAAAATAAGTACGTAATGTTGTCGGTGTTGATATCGGGCCCTAAACAACCTGGAAATGATATCGATGTTTATATTTAACCTCTAATTGATGACTTAAAGAAACTCTGGGGTGAAGGTGTGATGACCTATGATGCTTCACGAAGAGAGATTTTGTTTGCATGCTTTGTTGTTTTGCACTATTAATGACTTTCCAGCATATGGGAATTTGTCTGGATATAGTGTCAAAGGAGCTAAAGAGTGTACTATATGTGAAGAGAACACTGATTCAACAAATCTAAAACATGGTGGCAAGACTGTATATCTCGGTCATCGAAGGTTTCTTACAAAATTCCATCCGTATCGTAGGAAGCGCAAAGCATTCAATGGATTGAATGAGGAACAGAGTGCACCTAAACCTATACCAGGGGAGGTTGTTTATGAAAGAGTCAATGAATTTGGTAAGAGATCACAATGTACTATGGCCACACGGAGTGACAAATCTTTATTCAAGAAGAAGTCAATATTTTGGGATCTTCCTTATTGGAGTTCTTTGACAGTCAGACATTGTATCGATGTCATGCCCGTTGAGAAAAATGTCTGTGATAGTGTCATTGGTACTTTGTTGAATATATCAGGTAAGACTAAAGATGGGCTAAAATCCAGACTGGACCTACATGAAATAAGGTCAGAATTAATAGAATTACGTGAAATGGGAAATCAAAGAACATACTTACCTCCCGCTTGTTACACATTGTCTAGAAAGGAGAAGAAAGTGAATGTTTGGTAAATGTTAAGGTGCCACAGGGTTACTCATCCAACATTTGTAGATTGGTATCAATGAAAGATCTGAAATTGATAGGTCTTAAATCTCATGATTGTCACACTCTAATGCAACAAATATTTCCTGTGGTAATTTGATCTATATTTCTGAAGCATATATTGCCGAAGAATGTAAGGTTTGCAGTCACCAAGCTTTGTTTCTTTTTCAACAGTCTGTGCAGCAAAGTTATTGACCCTGATACTCTCGATAATTTGCAAAGAGAAGTGGTTGTTACCCTATGTCAGCTTGAGATGTATTTTCCTCTGTCGTTCTTTGATATCATGGTACATCTTGTTGTCCACATGACTAGGGAAGTGAAAATGTTGGGACTAGTTTTCTTGCATTGGATGTATCCCTTTGAACGATACATGAGTGTTTTTAAAAGTGATGTTCGAAACTGTCATCGGCCTGAAGGGAGTATTATTGAGGGTTATGTGGCGAGAGAGGTTATGGATTTTTGCAATGACTTTCTCAGTGGTAATGACACTCCTGGTAATTACAAGAATATTGAGGAGCAATTTGGTAAAGGAATTTTGGGATCACGGGTGAAAGTAATCAGCCGTGAGCAGTTGGAACAAGGTCACTTGTATATTTTACACAACATGGATGAAGTAAGTGTTTACATCAAGGAACATACCAATTTCATCAAGAGACAATATCCGCGAGCCAATATAATGTGGCTTGCTAGAGAGCATAACAAGACATTTATTAAGTGGTTTGTAGATAAAGTCTTACATCAACTATCTCAAACACCAGATGATATTCTTGAAACTATCAAATGCCTCGCCTTTAAACCAAAATTGAATGTTATGTCTTATGAAGGGTATGACATTAATGGATTCACATATTACACAAAGCGCCAAGATGATAAGAGTATCATCCAAAATAGTGGGGTCACCCTTCAAGCGTCGACTATGTTTTTTGCAAGTGTAAAGGATAAGAATCCACGTGAAGCTAAAATGTCATATTATGGTGTCATTGAAGACATATGGGAGTTTGACTACATAGATTTTAGAATTCTGCTTTTCAAATGTAATTGTGTTGATAACACCAAAGGAGTTATAGTGGATGAATTGGGTTTCACTTTAGTGAACTTTGAAAAGATTGGTGAGAAGGGTGAACCATTCATATTGGCATCATAGGCGAAACAAGTATTTTATATCGATGATCCTACAAATGATAAATGGTTGGTTGTTCTTCATGGTAAAAGATAGTTCATTGAAGATCCTATAGATGAAGAAGAGTACTATGATAAGTATGATGACTCCAGTCCATTCTCAGTTGGGTTACCAACAGCAACAAATATTGAAGCTAATGATGACTTGTACGTGTGTGGAGATCACAATGAAGGATTGTTAATTGATAAAAATTCGCAATATTAGAGGCATGTTTATATTTTTTTATATGTTTTATTTTTATGAATGTGAACTTTACAATGTGAATTACATTATAATGCAAATGTGAACTTTACAATGTGAATTTTACAATGTGAATTACTTTACAATGTGAACTTTACAATGTGAAGTACTTTACAATGTGAATGTGAACTTTCAGATGGTTGAGCATTCTCCTGATGACCGTGCTGATGATTACGGTGAGGGTGAGGACATCAATGCGCTGCCTCACAATGTAAGTTTTAAAAATATATCATATATTTATATCTACATGTCCATTTATAGTTATATCCTGTAAGTGTGTTTATTTTGTCAAATTTTAGGTTGATGATGCACATGTACCCTCTAAAGCACTTGAGGCACTTGATGAGCAGCACCAAAAAGTTGAAAAGAGAAGGGGCATCACTATGATGTAGAAGTTAATAGCACAAAGGGGCAATGGACCCAAACTTGTTGTGGATTTTGATAATGTAGGAAATGCAATTGGAGTGGGTATGTTACTCGTAGCCATTGCGGTTGTAAGATAGATTCTTGGCATAAAGTTCCTAAGGGGAAGAAAGACGTAATATGGAAGAAGTTATGTGTGAGTTATTATTAATTTGCAATTCTATTTTGTAGATTACTAATTTTTTGGATACTAGTTAATAGCAATTCTATTTTGCAGAGTATATTTGAATTGGATGAAAAGCTACATCGTAAATGCGTGGTGCAATGATGTGGGAGAGTCCTAAGGAACTATAGGACAAATCTCACCCAAGAATACATAAAAGAAGGTGACAAGAGGAAGAAGACAACTACTACACAGTGGAACTTCCTGGACCAAGAAGAATGGGACGCGTTTGTTGCTTCAAGACAAACTGATGAATTCAAGGTATTAGACGTCACTCCCAATTTAATTAATATACGTTGTATTCACCTATTCAAGATTAACATTTAGTGTTACTAACCAAATCATTAATGTGCATACTAATTAGGACCTCAGTGAGGCACAAAAAGCAAGGCGTGCACTGAATGTGCATGACCACACAATGGGTCCAAAGGGGTATGCATGCATTCACCAAAGACTACATGCTGATCTACTGCTCAGTCTGCTGCTACTCAGGAGTCCTCTACTATAGGTACCATACCTCTGCCTCACCATGATGTCTAGATAGCTGGGAGGCAAAATAAGAAGGGAGAAATAAGGAAGCCCACAATTGCTGAGGCGGCTGCAAAAATGGTAAAATACAACTCTTAGAGTAATCGTTCGAATATTGATTATTTGTGGTGTTTACTTAATTAAAAAAAATTGTTTTGGTGATTAGCGGGAGCTACATGAGCTGAGGAAACAAGGCTAGTTCACCCCTGAGGGCACAAGGGATGAATTGACAGATGCTCTGGGTAACCTAGAGCATCCTAGACGTGTTAGGGCTGCAGGCGCTGGTGTGGGCATCAAAACGTTCTTTGGGCCATCCCAATGAAAACATGCCCATCAAAAGTAGGATTTTCACAAGAAGAGGTAACCTATTCTTTCTTTATAATGTTACTGTAAAATAGAATTCAATAATCAGAAGCTAACATTTCTTTTATCCATGTATAGGTAGATAAGTTACTTGATAGGAAACTCGAAGAAGCAATGAGCAAGTGGCAGGCATCTTAGACTGCTACTCAGCAGACAGTACCTATGGCGTCCCACTCTACTCCTACTGTAGAGGTTGGGAGTAATCCTGTAGACCCACCACCCAACACATCCGCTGTAAGTATTTTTATAACATAGTAACTAGTCTTTTCAAGATGATATGTTTTCAAGATGATATGTATATATGTATATAACATTCTTTACAAAAAAATTTGTAGAGGTTGAAGCCATGTCGTTTAAAAAGTAAAGAATTTGTCATTACAGAGGTGTTGGCTTACCCATCCCTACCAGGGGAAATGTTTCATGGGTCTCCATTACCAGCTGGTTGGGTTCATGTGAACCCGGTACGTATATTCCCCAATTGGATGGATCTTCCATTGCCATATGCCCACCCAGATTGTGAAATGCTTGGTGAGGCAGAAGGCGGAGTGATATTGTGGCTAAAAGCGGATATCCTCTATACTGAAACTGTATGGTAAATTTACATTATGTTAAATTGTTAGTGTGTGTATATGATGTCAATTGATCTGAAATTATATATATATATATACACGTTAAAAAGAAGACACCCAGAGTGTCTAGGCCTCCACCTCCACCTCCTACATTACCAAGTTGGGTTCTAGAGGACCTACCTATCCCGTTAGGTCCTAATTGTAAGGGTATGGCTATATGGTTAGGCGAACATGATATAAATTGCCCTATAACTATTTCTATAGATGCAGATGTTGCAGGTCAATCATACGAAAGCAACCTATTTATACAAGATATTTTGGAGTTGTTTCGATATGATTGGCTGAATACATTTGTGATAGAGCTATGGATAAGGTGAGATCTTCTTTATACATCTATATACCTTGTGTAGGATCTGGTGATCTGGTTTCTTATTTATTAATGCATACGTAATACATGTTTTGCAGCTACTTAGACAAGATATGTGCAGATTTTTCATTCAAACATGTAGGATTTTTTATTCCATCTTTGATTAGTCTAGTAGCTAAAGACCCTCCGTCAGTTCAACAATACTGTTGGGATGCTTTTACAAATTTTGGTCAAAATAAGAAGACGGTGATAATAGCTCCATTCAATGTGGAGTAAGTTGGCTTATAATTTGGACTTAAGAAAATTACATTTTATTGTGGATTTTGAGTTATTAATTTTTAACTTTTTTACCTCGAGTGGTATGCATTGGGAGTTACTAGTTATTGTCCCCGAGACGTTCACTGTCTATTATCTAGATCCTAAGGGGACTAAATTGAATTCAAAATATGGACACAAAATGAAAATGGCATTATTCCGGTGAGAAATATTTCATTTTCATATCCATTAACATATCTTATTACATTACTATTTAATTATGCAATGTATTGTGTTACATTAACATGTAGGGGTTTACATGAGTTCAAAAAGGCTGGAGGAAAGGTCCCCAGGAAAGAGAACCAGCAAATAATTTGGAAAAATGTGGAAGTAAGTTGTCGACTGCAATGTATATATTATTTATGTGAACAATGCTTAATTAGTTGTATTTTTTAATATTTTGTATGTTTCAATTTATAGTGTGCTACACAACACAACGGATGGGCATGTGCATACTATGTGATGCGATTTATGCACATGATTATCAAATATGCTGCAGTGGACATCGATACCATTCCTGAGGTATTATATATAGTCTCATTAGATAATATGAAATATATCAATCTTATTTATATATTATTAATTATATATATACATCATTCTCTTTGCAGGTGTTTAAAACTGACCACACTACAGGAAAGGCCTTACCAGATGTACATGCTCCCTATACGACGAAAGAATTAAATGATGTAAGAGAAGAATGGGCAACAACCATACAAGTAGTGGGGGATGTTAATAGCGAATAATGACTAAAGAATGATATTTTGTAAATGAATTTTTGAATTATAATATGTGTGAATGTTTCTACATGTCTAAATGTTTCTACATGTGTCTGAATGTTTATACATGTGTGAATGTTTCTACATGTGTGAATGAAACTGCTGGCTTCTATATGAATGTTTCTACATGTGTGAATGTGAAAATGAATAGAACTGCAAATTGCTACATGAATGTTTCTATATGTGTGAAAATTGAATGGAACTGCAGGTTTCTAAATGTGTGAAAATTAATGCTGTTAAGTTTGCATGTTTGTGGCCTGTTGTTGGCTGATATCAATAGATGTCGTAAAACCTACAGTTCATAACTAAACTACAGGTTTCTCATCCTGCGACCAGCCACAGCAGGCCTGCAAACAGAAAAGAAAAAAAAACATGTAATAGGCATCAGTTATTTGTTTAAAACCGACGACAAATGATTATAGCGTCGGATAAATAATTATATCGATGCCTAATGCATGTGATGTTGCGTCGGTTATCACTAAAAAACTGACATTGATGGTTCTGGCGTCGGTTGCCATACTAGTAACCGACGTCGATTTCCCTAATGAGGCCAGACACCATGGCCATGCTGGCCAGCACGGCCATAGCAGCTGGCCTGACAACACGACCATACTGGCCAGCACGACCGTGGTAGCAGGTGATATGGCATCGGTGTTCACTAACAAACTGACGCTGATAATGCCCCAGATGGCACCCTTTCTGTGACGTGAACGTTTATGGCGTCTGTTTCAAAGCTAATAACTGACGCCTATACCCCCTGCTGGTGCATTTTCGGTGGCGCGTGAAGGGTTGTGGCATCAGTTTGAGAACCGAGGCCTAACAGTTGGCTTTTTAGCGGCGCCCACATAGGTGTCGCATTAAAACCGACACTAAAGGCCTTAAATAACCGACACTAAAGGCCGGTTATGTAGTAGTGCATTGAGTTCTCCATAGATCTTCTTCCTGGAACCACTCCGATTTCTAGGGCACCATATAGGATGGCTCCTGTTGAGCTTATGGAGTTGAAGAAACATTTGCAAGAACTTCTCGACAAAGGTTTCATCTGTTCTAGTGTTTCCCCCTGGGGTGCTCCTGTTCTTTTTGTCAAAAAGAAAGATGGTACTATGTGTATGTGTATTGACTACTGCATGTTGAACCAAGCTACTATTCAAAACAAGTATCCTCTCCCCCGTATTGATGACCTCTTTGATCAGCTTCGTACAAGTTTTCTCAAAGATTGATCTTCGTTCTGGCTACTATCAACTTGAAATCAAGGATTGTGATATTTCTAAAACTGCTTTTCGAACTCGTTATGGGCATTACGAATTTCTAGTGATGCCATTTGGGTTGACCAATGTACTAGGCATATTTATGATCCTGATGAACAAAGTCTTCTAACCTTATCTCGATGAGTTTGTGGTCATCTTCATTGATGATATCTTGATCTATTCTGATTCTATGGAAAAACATAGGGAACACTTGTGAGAAGTTCTTGACATTCTTCGAACCCAGAAATTTTATGGCAAGCTTTCAAAATGTGAATTCTGGATTGACAAAGTCATGTTTCTTGGACATGTCATTTCTGGAGGTAATATATCTATTGATCCTGCCAAAGTCTTTGTTGTACTTGATTGGCAACCTCCTCACAATCCTTCTGAAATCCAGAGTTTCTTAGGTCTAGCCGAATATTATCGTCGCTTTATATTGAATTTCTCCAAAGTGGCACTTCCACTGACTAAGCTTCCTCCGAAGGATGAGCGCTTCATCTGGTCAGTTGCATGTGAGTCCAATTTCGAGCAGTTCAAGCAAAAGTTGATGCCGACTCCTATTCTTGTTCTACCCTCTGGTAATGAAGGGTTTGTGATATTCATTGATGCTTCAAGAAATGGGTTAGGATGTGTCCTGCAACATAATGGTAAGGTAGTGGTCGTTGCATCTAGACAGCAAAAACCTAATGAACTTAATTATCCCACACATGATTTGGAATTAGCTACAATCATTCATGCTCTCAAAATCTGGAGGCACTAATTGTATAGGGCAATGTTCGACATCTTCACAGACCACAAAAGCCTGAAGTACATCCTAACCCAGAAGGACTTGAATCTACATCAACGTTGATGGATTGAATATCTAATGGACTATGATTTCACCATTGCCTATCATCCGGGTAAGGCAGATGTAGTCGTTGATGCCCTTAGTAGGAAAAGGGTAGTGTGTGCATCTTTAGTTGTTCCTAAATGGAAGAATATGGAGGATCTAGTAGGCTGGAAGCCACAGTTTTTGTCTGACCGTGTGCATGTTAATAACATATCCATCACATCCAACTTGCATTTCGAACTTCTTGAGGCATAGAAGGTTATTACTGATCTTGCAGAGCTCTCCTCTCTCCTGTTGAAGCCTCAAACACATATGTCCGTGGGTCTTGATGGTGGTCTTTGATACAAGAACTTTATGTGGGTTCCTGAGCAGTCAGCGGTAAAGACAACGATTCTCAGTGAGGCACATGGGTGAAACTACACAGTTCATATTGGCACGACAAAGATGTACAAAGACCTACAACATCAGTTCTGGTGGAGGGGCATGAAGCATGATATTGTCAACTTCGTGTCCAGGTGTCTGACATGCCAAAGAATCAAGGTCGAGCATCAGAGACCAGGCAGTGTACTACAACCCCTTGAGATTCCAGAATGGAAATGGGAACACATCACCATGGACTTTGTGGTGGGATTGCTTAGGACCAGGAAGGGGTACAATGATGCATGGGTCATAGTGGATTGTCTCACCAAGTCAGCTCATTTTCTCCCTGTGAAGACTACTGTGAAAGTTTCTGAGTTGGCCGACCTCTATATACGGGAGATAGTACGTATGCATGGAGTTCCAACGTCTATTTTCAGGGACCCAAAGTTCACCTGAAAGTTGTGGAAGCAGGTTCAAGAAGAATTGGGCACCAAATTGAACTTCAGTATAGCCTACCATCCACAGACAGATGGGTAGTCAGAGTGTACCGTGCAGATTCTGGAGGATCTTCTGCGAGCTTGTGTTCTTGATTGGGAGGGCTCGTGGGACCATTACCTACCTTTAGCTCAGTTTGCATATAATAATAGTTATTACGTGAGTATTGGGATGCCTCCCTATGAAGCTTTATATGGGCACCCCTGCAGGTCTCCACCATACTGGGATGACGTCGGAGAACATACCTTGATGAAATATGAGGAGATGCAGCTATAAATCCATAAGGTTGCACTGATCATGTAGAGGATGAAGTGAGCATAGGATAGGCAGAAATATTATGCAGATACTCACAGGAAGGAATGTCAGTTCAAGGAAGGTGATCACATCTTTCTAAAGATCTGACCTATTCGAGCTTTGGCCGAGAATAAAGGAAAGTTGAGTCCTCGTTATGTTGGACCATTTGAGGTTCTGGAAAGGGTTGGTGAATGTGCCTATCATATCTATTTGCCACCTCAGTATAGTGCCATGCATAATGTCTTTCATGTATCTAATCTGAAGCCTTATGTCAAAGACCCCAATCACATTCCGAGTCATGAGCCTCTCAAGTTGAAGGATGATCTATCATATGTTGAGTCCCCAGTCAAAATTCTTGACTTTAAGTCAAAGGAGTTTCACAATAATCGATGTATAGAAATGGTGAAAGTTCTCTAGAGACACCATGATGAGACTGATGCCACCTGGGAGCTAAAGACTGAGGTCGAGAAAAAATATCCACATCTTTTTTAGGCTGCTTGAATTTTGGGGACAAAATTCTTATAAGGAGGGGAGAATGTGATATAGTGAGTTTTTCTATATATTTTTCTCACTCCTATAATTCTGATTATTCCAATTATGCCCTCAACCATCTCTCTCACTAAAATGATTAAATGGCTCATTAATTTCATATAGTACCATCCATAGTGTCATATAAAGTCAATTAAATGAAATACGACATATAGTCAATTAACATAGCCAACATTCGAAATTTAATTCCAATTTCACACCATAGTTACATCATGAAATCATTAATCTACTCCTTAAATCTCATTACAATTAGGTCAACCAATTGGGAGTTATGACAAATTGAAATTGGGAATATATTCCATTCATTTTGGACCTTATGACCTAAGTTTTGTATTAATTGATCAAGCAAATGACGTCACACATCTAGCTTCCCGTCGGGCCTTATATGGGCTATTAGATGAAGTGAGTCATGGATCAAGGTGGATTCGATGACTCTGACTTCATCCCCTACCTCCCACAAAGGGCAGGGAGATAGGAGGAGGCCCGAGCTTCAGCCAGACTCCGCCCCTCCCATATTCTCGAATATCCTTCCATATAGATATCTTCATCTCACAATTTTGTGGTCGGCCATACCAGCCTTGACCAAGTTTCATGTGACGTTACAACCTCCCAACCTCCGTACCTTCTCACTTTAGTAGTGAGGGTTTTAGGGATTCCTCAGCTAGCCTCCTAAACACCTATTTAACCCCTCCACTAGATTCGTCGTTCCCCCTTTACTCATTTTACTGCATAAATTGCGAGTACAACCACCCCGAGCACCGCCACCATATCCACCTCCTCTCCGCCACTACACCACCTCGGCGACACCCCCATGGACCTCATCCCACCAAATACTCCCCACCATCACCTCCACCTCAATCCATGGGTGCTTCCCGGTCAGTCCCCGTCTTCTCCAACACCATGCTTCCCTAAGGGCCTCAGCACGTCGGCGACCTCCTCCACCCACCCGATGGCACTCCACTTCATAGGGAGCCATGACATGCTGGTGGGCTGTCTGGCTTCAACACAAGATCACAAAGATGATCGACACCTTAACCGCCCTCCAAATCCACCACGGAGCGAGAGAAGTCTCGCTAGAGCTGCCCAGCCAGCCTACTCGCATGCAAGCAAAGGAGAAGAGGAGGAGGATGTGTCGCCTAGGTGGACCAATCCTCGAGTGCCAAGTCAGCAACCCGATCCATCCCTCACGAAACCTGGGATCAACAACATCCGTCGATCCAATTATATCCGACCGTTGATCAAGGTAAAATCTTTTCCTTTTATTTTATTTTACCTAAGAAATGAATTAATCTTAGAAAAATCCTAGAAAATGCTAGAAATGTCGAATTATAGTGAACCTATATACCATTTTCATCAGAAAAATGTGATCTATCCAAATAAAATATAATGGACCAGATCCAAGACCTTTTTCAAAAATTATAGCCTAAATCTTAAATAAGCAATCCATTATTATCATAGTGTGTGTTTTTTGGTGATCTATAGTTAAGATTTCAGTTATGAACATCTAAAACCCTATTGGAGTCCATGATCATCATGTTACTAGAAACCCTAATCAAAGAGGGATATTTGATCCAATAGTTGTGAAAAAACCCTAATTTCCTCTCTTCATGTGTATACTTATTACAACTTTATGTCAAACCATAACTATTAAATGACCCTAAATGACTTTGAACGACCCTGACCCTTAGAATCCAACTCTTATCTCTCAAATCATATATATCCTAAAGAGATATCCCTAATGATCTAAACTATAATAGAAACCCTAATATGGAATGATGAGAACTCATGGTGACTTTAGGTTCTTGTTTACATTTCAGGGTGATCTACTCTCTTTCTCCTAAACTAGGGCTTGTGGAAGTTAGATCTGAATTTAAAGGTACATGGATATAATTATATGACAAGTTTTTACTAGATGTTAATTATATGTATTTTCTTGCATGTATTTGAGTACATTGTTGGATGTAGATATATGTGTATTGTCAATTTCTGCATTGAACATATAAGAACATAAATGAATGAGAAAATAAAATGTAGTTACTAGTGGTGCTCATTAATCTCCCTATTAGAGAGGGAAAGAATTAATGTTGACTAGTACCTCCCTAATGGTACAAGGTACGCAGGGAGATCCCTAATGGTACAAGGTATGTGGGGATAGGGCCCAATTAATTTATGTTTGTGCTAGTCCACCATAGTAATGCATATTCATTTGAAATGTGATTAATAACTTGGTATTACCTCATTTTCCGCCATTAAATAATGTTTCTTTCTCTTTCTTCTTTTTCAAATATTTTCAATATACCAGCATAATATAGCTCTTTAATTCCACGTACCAACTTTTGTCGATGTTTTTGTTTCTCGTATTTTCTAGGTACAAGCAACATATGATGCACTTCAAAGTACCAGAAGCCAATAAATAATGAGCATGGAGGATAGTAGATAGATCTCCACTTCATATCTTATTCATTTTAGTTAGATAGTTTTATTCTTCTAGATGATGTAATAGGATGTTGTAGATCCTATGTAATAATCATATTTTTCTTTCTCATAGGCTTATGCATTCTTCCTTCTCAATTACTAGTATGTAATGACTTTATTTATTCTCAATGAATGAAGTGTTGTGTGGCTATCTAATGATGAGGTGAACTTGATCTTGGATTTTCTGTGATTTTAGTTGACTATCTTAATTTCTTATATTTTCCCTTCTGACATTTATAGATATGAGTGCACGCATATATGTGGATGTCACTAAGGAAAGTATATAGAAATTGGGGTCGTCACATCATTTTAGTTCGCATAGGCCATTACTGGTGGATTTAGAGTAACATTCATTATCTTAACATAAGAGGGGATGACCATAGGCACTAAAGTCACATGACTTCACAAAATTATTTTTTTCCAATATATAGAGGAGTTTGATGAATAAGAGGGTTAAAGGTATCATTTGATTAAAGTATAACCTTTCATTGACATAAACAAGGCACATAAATGAATAAGGTGTCTTCAAGCAAGATAGAAAAAGGGAGATTAGGGACCAATATTGTTCTATAGAGGGCACATCATAATGATTTCGATGTTAGTTAAGAATTATATATCTATAGGAAGAAATATTAGCAATATAGGATAGAGTTTCATAATTATAGCCTCAAAGCTAATCATTTATGTGCAGTGAAGTTAATCGAGGTAATGAATGGTCATCAGGGCCCCAAAAATCTCTAGAGTGTACAAAATTACTATTTTGATGATTAGGAGGGTAGATATGGATTGTAGGTGCCCTCTTTATCATGATCATGCTTTTAGTGTATTCAACACTTTTAGGGAAATAAACAATGGAATTAGGATCTGCAACATAAACTATTTTATAAATTATTTTGAGTTGATCAATTTGATATATTAGATGTCACACTTGGATATGGGTTATAGGGTTTACCGTTCTTTAATTATTTAGAACAAGAACTATATGAAAAGAGATTATGATACCATCTATGTCATTTAAGGGAGGATCTAGTGTGTCCCCTGTGATCCTACCACTGATATCTCTTCCCTATGTTTTCATGTTGGGGGCTTCTCTAGGCCATGTGAAAGGGCCATGTGGTGCTTACCCATACTCTCCCTATGCTCTAGTTTATCCCAATAAAACTTGTGTCTTGATTGGCACAAACAAGGGTGGACCACAATCATGACCCTTGGTGTTAGAGCATGGTTGATCCCAAGGCATAGTCATTTTTAAACTCTGCATTTCTTACTTGTATCTTTCATGAAAGGCATAATTTGATATTAGGTCATATATATATAGATATATATATATATATATATATATATATATATATATATATATATATCAAGTTTTTAACTAATGTTATATTTAATTGCATGGATGATTTGGGATAATATGTACAAACTGAAGAAACAAGGGGGAATGGGTTTTAAAGATCTGCATGTTTTAATCAAGCCCTCTTGGCAAAGCAATTATGGCAGATATATACTAAGCCAGAAGTGATGGTTGCCAAAGTTCTTAAAGCTAGATACTTTCCTACGACTGACATTTGGGAGGCTAGATGGGGTCACAATCCGAGCTACACCTGGTGAAGCATGTTGGGGGCAAAGGTTCTTGTGTTGGAGGGGATGGAGTGGAGAGTTGGGAACGGGGCGGAAATCAATATATGGGAGGATAGGTGGGTACCGAAGATGATGGATACTCTGGAAAGATACAGAAATGGGGAGTGATGCGATGATTTTGAGTCACATTTATAGACTTGTTTGATATGTGTTTTATGCATTTATTAGTCATTTTCATGGTTAATGTTGCATAATTCATCTACTTTGGTCTATGCTACTTATTTATGTCAAATTTCCCTTATTTCAGCATTTTGAGTATTAATTATCAAAAGAATACATTTTGTGTAGACTTATGTGGTTTCGTGTGTTAATTTCAGGAAAACAAAGTATATGCTACTGTCGATACCATCGACAGTGGTCGATACCATCGACCGGACCAAAGGTTGCCAGCCGTAAGGACCAGAAGAAAGTCGATACTATTGGCAGGGATGTCGATGGTATCGAGATACCATCAGGTTGCTGGCGAGAAGTGAGTTGATATTGTCGACCCATATGTCGATACTATCGACTAGTAGGAGCTGCAGCGACACAAAAAGACAAAGTCGTCGCTACAGGTTTGTCGATACCATCGACCCTCGTCGATGGTATCGAGATGACATCAGGCGCAAAGACAAAAGAAAAGAAGAACTTCCGATATCGTGCTAGGTCGATACCATCGACCCGGGTCGATGGTATCGACACCGTCAGATATGAGTTTGCTTCAGATTGATCTTAATCTGACGGCTGTGATTAATTGGCGACCTAACTCGGGAAATATACCTAATGACGACGCCCAAGAGGGAATTATCACATCATTAGCCGTTTGCACACGTCCCGAGAAGGTGTGGAGAGAAGAACGAAGCCCAGAAGCATGCCCCAGCCGATCCGGACGCCGAAGAAGACGATTTCCACCACCGAAAGGTGGGAGAACGTGTATTCCACACCTAGGATTGCTTGGATCTTCTCCGTTCAGGGGTTTCACTACTCAATCACGTTTTTCTCCATGTTTCCCTTTTTCTACTCTATGTTTTGCTCTGAGATGAACATGCGGGGCTAATCCCCTTTGTCTTCAGGACCGGGAGTAGCCCAAGAATTCATTGTATGACAATTTTATCATAGTAATTCATATCTTATCTCTCAAATCTGTGGTATAATTTTGTTTTCTCAATTATATTGTTATGCTTGATCACCATAATAATAATCTAATGCCCTTAATTTCCTTGAAAGAAGAATTAATGGTTGAAAAGAGACGGAATTTACATTAATTGACAAATCCCTTGAACAAGGTGGTGTAAGGTTAATGGTGGATACCGAGAGATCGTTTTTAATGCACCTAGTTTAGGGTATAGGTTACTACGACGGTGGAACCGACCTAGACGTAGGTAGTGAATTGTACCACGACAGTGGGCAGTTCTGATTTTAGGCCACTACCCGGATAGAGAGATAAAATTGAGTGTCTACATAGAATTTAATACAATGAAAACCCAAAGTGAAACTGCAATCCTAAAGAATCTCATTTTGAATTGATGAAACCAAACATTTAATCGATTGCTTTGTTTTGTTTTATTTTTATTTTCTTTTAATTTTAATAAAAACTTTCAACTATTTAATCAGTCTAGCTGATCGCAAGTAGTTAGTAGGAGTCTCCAACAATTTCATGTATCCCTGAGTTTGACTCGGGCCTCCAAAGGCCTATATTACATTGACGCGTTCACTTGCGTTTCTACGCACGGTAAATTCGTGTCAAGTTTTTGGCGCCGTTGCCAGGGATACGACAAATTGTCGGCACTACGAGTGCTGCAAGCGGCCACTCTAGGCCACATTTTTTGTTTTTTTATTATCATTTCAAAAATTTATAATCTATTTTCCAAACATTTGCAATCGTCAAGCACTGTACTGAAATTAAATTTTTCTATTTGCAGGTAATGTGCATGGTGCAGACGCGTAGTACCGACTACACGCGGCACGCACCAGAGGTTTCGCTGCCGGGACCGGAAGACGAGGATGAGTACAATCAAGACCATCTGGAGGATATAGTTTCTAAACCCGAACAAGAAGATATGGAGCTACAGACAATATGGGAAAAGATCAAGGCTTCTTCCTCATCCGCTTCCAAGGGGCCGATCAAGAAGCAGGCGGTTAATATTCCGACATACAAGATTGATCTGGCTTTAATCAACTTGGTGAAGTCGAATGCTTTCCATGGGCTCAAGAATGAAGACCCCGTCGCGCATATAAGTCAATTTGTGGAGAATTGTGATACGATAAAAATAGATAGATTTCCACAAGATGTGCTCTACTTGAAGCTCTTCCTGAGTTCTTTAGCGGGAAACGCGCGAGAGTGGTTACATAACCTAGATGATGAATATGTGGAATCTTGGGACCACATGGTGGAGGTTTTCTTTGAACGGTTCTTCCCGCCCAAGAAGACCAATGACATGATCAGGAAGATCCACAACTTCACCCAAAAAATAGGAGAGACATACTCTGAGACTTGGGAAAGGTTTCAGATCATGCTCAGGCGGTGCCCGCATCACGGGCTTGACAAGGAGACATAGGTTAAGATCTTCTATTTTTCTCTCTCCGAGCATGATAGAAGCAACCTCAATTCAGCCGGCTCAGGATTCTTCTTGAACAACACGGACACCAGGTGTTGGGAAATCCTTAAGAATATGGCCAAGAAGCAATCGTGGGGCGAAAGAGACGATGTGGAGCATGTTCGAGTGGCAGGTGAATCTAAAGCAATTGAGGAGCTGAATGAGAAGATGGATCTTCTCGTGAAGAAACTGCTTGCAAAGGAGGATATTGAGTCTGAGGATGAGGCTCAAGTCAAATTCATGAGGCAGCAGCAAGGCTACAAGAATAATGACTATTAATGGAGGAAAGACAAGAAGTTCTCCTGGAAGGATCCAAACAACTTCTTGCAGGATCCATATGCAAAACCCCAGCCAGTAGCGGAGGATAAGAGCACAAAGCTGCTCAATCAAGTGATAAAGCAAAATCAAGAACTCATGACTACTTTCGGCCAGCAAATAAAGCAACAAGGGGAGTTTATGAACCAATTTGGATACACACTGCAGAGCCATGGGGCTCAAATGAGGAGAATAGAGACATCCATGGCACAAATGGCAGTGGAGATAGCCAATTTGAAGAAGCCGGCGCACCCAGGTTTTTTGGGTAATACTAATGTTCCAGGAGGAAACCAGCAGGCGAAGGCCATCTTGCTAAGGAGTGGCAAGAAACTGTTAAATCCCAGAGCCGATGAACCAAGCAAACCCCAAGCAGAAATTGAAGGTGAGGCCACTGAGGAGCTACCCATACTGGTCACAGAACCAGTTGCGGACATAGGAGTGGATGCTACTGAAGATTCTATTGCAGAGGATGAGGACATCTTATGTGCCACTGCATCAAAGGGCATAGGCTGTCCCGGTCCCATATTCGAACAATGCTAAGGCAAGGAAGGTGGACGCCCAATTTAAAAAGTTTCTAGACAGTTTTAGAAAGCTTTCAGTCAACATCCCTTTATTGGAATCTATTGAGCAAATCCCTTCTTACGGGAAATTTCTGAAAGACATCATCACCAAGAAGAGAAAAATCCCAGACATAGAGGTTGTTGTGCTTAAGGAGCAGGTGAGTGCCTTCATCATGGGCACATTGCCACCAAAGAGGCAAGATCTGGGCTGTTTCAACATCTCATGTTACATTGGGAAAGTTAAGTTTGGTGAAGCGCTATGTGACTCAGGGGCGAGAATTAACTTGATGCCCCTCTCTACATTCAAGAAGCTGGGATTAAAAGAGTCACAACCAAGCAACATGACAATCCAATTGGCAGACAATTCAGTGGTAAAGCCATACGGGATTTGTGAAGATGTGCTAGTGAAAGTGGACCGATTTGTTTTTCTAGCAGATTTTGTCGTCATGGAGATGCAAGATGAACAAGGCAATGAGCTACTACTCGGACAACCATACCAAGCTACAGCCGACATGATACTTGAGATGGGGAGAGGTCGGTTGACCTTAGGTATAGCCGATGAACGATTTGAGATGGTCATGCCTTCCAGCGCCACTTTACCTAAATCCAAGGAGCAATGCCACATGGTAGAACATTTTGATCACAATATATCACTTTGTCTAGGGAAGCTTTTAGATATGGCCCATGTAATGACCAAGGTGGAAAAAGGGACTTTGGCTGTGGACATCATGGAGCAGACCAAGGTGGTATCCCTTTGCAAGGCTATAGGTTTTCCGAACGATGAGGATGAGGACATTCCTCCCTCTACTGAAGATGAGGCTATAGAAAATTCAGTTTTTGATGCATATCCGAAATGACCGCTTGAGGCCTGTTTAGTCAATATCACTCATGATTGGATGAGAAGCAGCTCACTGAAGGAGTGCGCCAAGATGCTTCAGATGTTGCCGTGCTTCTACGCGAGGTACTATGAAGATTTGGGCGAACTCCCACCTCCGCTTCAATCATCTTTAATCAGCCCGCCGGAATTGGAATTGAATCCACTGCCACCGCACCTCAAGTATGCGTTTCTAGCTGAGGAAGAAAAGTTTCCTATGATTATTTCTACTTATCTGAGTGTTGAGGAGGAGGACCAGTTGTTGATAGTGCTGAAGAACCACTAGGGAGCATTTGGGTGGTCTGTTGCAGATATCAAGGGGATTTCCCCTACTTTGTGCCAGCATAAGATTCGGCTTGAGGAGGGAGCCAAGCCGGTGATTCAACCACAACGTCGACTGAATCCGAGCATGATGGAGGTTGTGAAAAAGGAGGTGATTAAGCTTCTTTCTGCAGGTATCATCTATGCAATTTCTGACTTGACATGGGTGAGTCCCACGCAGGTAGTCCCTAAAAAGGGGGGAATCACTGTTACTCATAATCTCTTAAATGAACCTGTCACCACCCGCTTGGTAACCGGGTGGCGAGTTTGTATAGATTATCGACGACTGAATGCCGCTACGCTAAAGGATCACTTTCTGCTTCCGTTTATTGATCAAATTTTATAATGCTTAGCCGGCCGATCACATTTCTATTTTCTGGATGGGTATTCGGGGTACAATCAGATTTCGATTGATCCTAAGGACCAAGAGAAGTCCACCTTCACTTGTCCCTATGGAACGTTTGCGTACCGCCGCATACCCTTTGGATTATGTAATGCACCGGCGACCTTTCAGCGTTGTATGCTCGCCATTTTTTCTGATATGGTAGAACGCTGTCTAGAGGTCTTTATGGATGATTTCTCAGTTTATGGTGCATATTTTGATGAATTCCTTTATAATCTGGATAAGGTGTTACAACATTGCGAGGACACTCATTTGGTCCTCAACTAGGAGAAATGTCATATGATGGTGAGCGAAGGAATAGTGATAGGACATAAAGTGTCTAGCAAAGGTTTGGAGGTAGATCCGGTAAAAATTGAAGTAATTTCCAAATTGCCCCCACCAAATTCGGTAAAAGGGGTAAGAAGTTTCTTAGGTCACACTAGTTTCTATCGTCGTTTCATAAAAGATTTTTCAAAAATCGCCAAACCTTTATCTGGGCTTCTATAAAAGGATGTTGTCTTTGATTTCAATGACAAATGTTTACATGCATTCAACATGCTTAAGGAAAAATTGATTTCCGCACCGGTTGTGCAAACACCGGATTGGACCAAGCCGTTTGAACTCATGTGTGATGCATCCGATTTTGCTATTGGAGTTGTGTTGGGACAGCGGGTGGACAATAAACCCGCTGTGATTTTTATGCCTCTAAGACATTGAACGATGCCCAACTCAATTACACAACTACTGAGAAAGAATTGCTTGCCGTTGTTTTTGCTTTTGAAAAATTTCGGCAATATCTAGTTGGATCGAAAGTCGTAGTTTGGACTGACCACACCGTTATTAAGTATTTGATGGATAAAAAAGATGCCAAACCTAGATTGATTAGGTGGATCTTGCTTTTACAGGAATTTGATATCGAAATCAAAGACAAGGCGGGGATTGAAAATGTTGTAGCGGATCATTTGTCTAGGTTAGAGAGGGTAGATGAAAAAGATTTACACATACCCATTACCGAGACATTTCTGGATGAACAACTTTTGAAAGTGAATTCTAAAGATCCGTGGTTTTCATATATTGTGAACTATCTTGCTTGCAGGATCATCCCGGAAGATTGGACGTATCAAGAGAAGAAGAAATTTTTCCATTCTCTACGATATTATTTTTGGGATGACCCTATCCTTTTGAAACAATGCAGGGATGGTGTCCTACGTAGGTGTGTACCTGAGGTGGAATATGAGAGTGTTCTTCATCATTTCCACACACTACCGATGGGTGGACACCATGCAAGCTCTCGTACGGCAGCCAAAGTACCGGAAAGTGGCCTATACTGGCCTACCTTGTTTTGGGACGCTTACGAGTTCGTGAGGCAATGTGATTCCTGCCAAAGGGCGGGTAACATTTCAAAGAGACAAGAGATGCCCCTAAATGTTTTCCAGGAGGTTGAGGTATTTGATTTATGGGGTATAGATTTTATGGGACTCTTTGTGTCCTCAAATTCTAATTTGTATTTCTTTTTGGCTATTGATTATGTGTCGAAGTGGGTAGAGGCAATACCCACAAGGACTAATGATTCCAATGTAGTGTGCAGGTTCGTTAAGGAAAATATTTTCTACAGGTTTGGGGTGCCCCGAATGATCATTAGTGATGGGGGTACACACTTCCGCAATCAAAAGTTCTCGGCACTTTTGATAAAATACGGGGTCAAACATAACATTAGTACCCCGTATCACCCGCAAACTCAAGGATAAGTGGAGGTCTCCAATCGAGAAATTAAAAACATCTTGGAGCGTACTATGGCTTCCATGAGGAAGAATTGGAGTGCTTTACTACCGGATGCGTTGTGGGCATACAAGATGGCATACAAGACACCTATAGGCACCACGCCTTTTAGGTTGGCGTACGGTCGGGTCTGTCACTTACCGGTGGAATTAGAGCACAAAGCACATTGGGCGCTGAGAAAGCTCAACTTGAGTTATGATGAAGCAGGGAGGAAGAGATTACTTGAACTAAATGAACTGGATGAGCTGCGAATGAATGCATATGAGAACTCTCGGATATACAAGGAGCGCACAAAGTTGATCCACGATCGCCACATTCAGATGCGCACCTTCAAGAAAGGAGATCGTGTGCTTTTGTTCAATTCGAGGCTGAAGTTGCATCCTGGGAAGCTAAAATCCCGATGGAGTGGACCATTCACAGTCGAAGAGGTCAGACCGCATGGCGCAATCATGGTGCGTGATGGCGAGACCACATTTATGGTCAATGGAAAAAGGTTGAAGTTATATTTTAGTGAAGATTACACGAGGAAGGTGAATGAGGTCAAACTCATTTCACTTCCGGATGTATGACGAGTTTCAAGTCGTCTAGCCTAAGACGTTAAATAAGGGCGCTTGTTGGGAGGCAACCCAACCATCGGTACTTTAGTTTAGTTCCTTTAAATTCGTAGTTTGATTTGTTTTAACTTAGTTTTTAGTGTAAAAAAGATACCGTGACCGTTTGCTACATGTGCAGGACTGAGGCAGAGTCGATACCATCGACCCTTGTGTTGATGGTATCGACCATGGTACAGGTTGGCGACTGCAGAAATCGCACTGCGTCAATACTATCGACGGCCTCGTCGATGGTATCGACATACCAACAGGCAAATCGCAAGCAGAGGTTGATGGTATCGACATGGGTGTCGATACTTGCGAGATCTCTGGAGATTTTCAGAATGAATCATCTTAGTAAAGTCGATACCATCGACGGGCCTGTCGATGGTATCGACACATTCACACACAGAAGGCGGCGGCCGGGCCTCGCGAGGGTTTACCCTAATCAGAGAGTCGATACTATCGACTCGCGTCGATATTATCGACACACGTCGATACTATTGGTGCGCCATGTCAACAATCCGTGAGGAAAGATCTACGGCGATCGCAGCAACCAGGAAGTCGATCCAGGGGACGAGTTGATACTATCGACTCATGTCGATAGTATCGACACGCCAGCGATCCGGGCCCCACAAATCCATCCATCGACGACCGTCGATACTAGCGGCCACACGAATTGTGCTCCCCGTGTCGATACCATCAACCCACGTCGATGGTATGGTTCAACGAGATCTTCAACTGGAATTATTCACATTCTGACTACCGGCGACCGGACAACCACACTGACTACGACGTGATCTTTGTTGAACTTGTGACAGTGCCGCTGGGCAAATCGGTCAGCTACCACAATGCAGCGGTAGCCGACTTCGAGCATCCATTCATACGGATACTCCATCGGATGCTGAGTTCTACCTTGTTTGCTCGTGGTGATTTGGCGCTCAACAAGTTTCAGGAGACGAACCTATTTTTCTTGTATAAACTCCTGAAGCACCAAGAATGCAACTGGGGAGCTTTCTTTTTGCAGCGGGTTTTGGCGGTGAAGAGGAGTACACAAAAAGCCCCAATTCACTTTGGCGGGCTTATCACCAAGCTGGCCTCCTACCTTGGTTTGAATTTCCAGCAACTTACTCCTCTCTCCAACAGGAGAAAGGTGAACTTGCAACATCTGCACCGCTCCAACCTCATCCTTCTTCGAGATGGATTAGCGTATGCACACTGCCAGGTCAACCATGCTTACCAAGAGTGCTCGCTTCCCGATCCGGTCTTCAACATCAAAGGGGCGCAACACTTCTGATGGCCTATCATAGCCATTGCTGACTCCGATGAAGATGGCGGCAACGACGACGACAACAACAATGACGATGAGGCTGAAGAGGAAGAGGAGGCCTACAATCCTCTTCAGGCATGAGTGGCACCACGGAAGCGTCCTCGCATGCATCTGGGTGCATCTTCATCTTCGCAGCCTCCGCCACCACCACCGCCCTCGCAGCCAAGTGAGGATGTCTATTCTATGCAGGGCATGTATGCTATGTTGCAGGACATACATCAGACGCAGCAGCATCACATGACGATGTATACCAGTATTCAAGAAACTACGAACCGGTTACTGGACAATCAAAGGGAGATGTTCGAGAATGAGCGTCTTCTCCTCGACAACCAACAACAGATTCATGACCAGTTGTATAGGATGGAGATGCAACAGTATCCCTTTTACGATCACTATTGGAGCCAGAACTACTTTGGAGGCTATCCAAAACCTCCACCTAGGGCCCAGTTTTATCCGAGCTTCCAGGGGGAGTGTCCATCTTGGGACCCTACGGCTCCACAGTACCCGCCTCCGCCTGAAGAGTAAATCGGTATCTCTGTTCCAACCTTTAAGATTGTTTTTGACTATGAGGCCATAGTCGAATTCAAGCTTAGGGGGGGTGTTGGAACAGCTCTATCTTTTATTTTCTCTATTTTTAGTTTTATTGCTTTTGTTTCTTGTCATTTGTTTCTTGCAATCTTAGTTTGTTTGTAGGATCCACATTCTATCTAGTGTAATCGTGGATGTCTTAAATCTTGTGTTATCTCAGTTGCATGTACATGGAAATTAAGGGGAACTTAAAAATTTTTGAGTGTTCGCAAGCTTGAGTGTTGTTCAACTTTGATCACTTAACTTAAGAAAATGATTGGTTTTGTCAACTTTAAAATAGAAAATCACAATTGTACATTCCTAATGATTCATGAAAGTGGACGGAATTGGTTGTTTGAGCCTAAACTGACCAAATGATAATGAGACTCTAATTTGAAGTAAGAGAGAGAAACCTCTTAACTACTACACAGGTCAGTAAGGAGGGACACATAATACTTTTCAAAGGTTCAGTCAACTCGTCTTGTGATCTTTCCACCTCATTGCTTTTCACAATCCTACATAAGATTTGGAAGTAAAGTACGGTTTTAACCTTTTTGATTGCATGTCATGTAGATAGGACTTGCATTGCAACCTCTTTCATATGGTTTGCATGAAAAATAAAAAAATAGAATAGGTATACATGCACATTACCCTTAGGTGCATGTCATGTAGTTGCATTCATAACTTTTATGCATAGAGTATATCATGTACCTCATTTCTTCCTTAATGGTGAATTAAATTGCTCCATACCTTCTAAGTAGTTCAAATATTTGAGTTATGCAGAAAAAGTAAGCCCAATAATGTATTCATTGTCAATTGTGGATATAAGGGCTTGAGAAAAAAAAAGAAAAAAAAATCTAAAAAAAATTGAAATTGAAAAAAAAAAGAGAAAGTCATTAAGAAGCAAGTAGAATAAGAAGGAGAAAGGAGCATAATCTCACCTGCATTTTAAGATGAGTGAGTACATGATATATCTCAATTAGATATCCATCTCATTTTGAGACGGAATGTTAGTGCATGCATCATTCCACCCAATCTTAGGCATTAGGGCATTTTTCATGTGCACTTGCATCATTTAGGGCATTTTTGTTTTATGCATGTTGAAACTGTATAATGCTTCCATTTCTTCCATTAGCCACCCATTCCATCCACCCATTGCTCGAATTGGTAGGCCACCGTGGTTTTCTCCTCACTTGTGAATATCAGGAGAACTGCTTCCATGTAGATGGTAGTTAGGGCGAGCAACGTAGTATAGGAGATCACAAGATGCACCAAGTGTGGACCGGAGAATTCTATTATGTTAATTGCCTTATGTGATAGTGTTCATCAGTTTTGGGGTAGATATCTTTTATGGATGATTACTGTCGCCTTTAGGGTAATTATCATTATGTGGTTAGCGAGGGCCGGTATGCGAATGGCCGGTGGGAGTCATATGGGATGTTTGTTGTGATGCTTTGTTCTTTAGTTGACTCTGGAAATCCTATTCTAAGGTTTAGTTGCTCGAGGGCGAGCAATGTTCAAGCTTAGGGGAGTTTGATGTGATGATTTTGAGTCGCATTTATAGACTTGTTTGATATGTTTTTTATGCATTTATTAGTCATTTTCATGGTTAATGTTACATAATTCATCTACTTTGGTCTATGCTACTTCTTTATGTCAAATTTCCCTTATTTCAGCATTTTGAGTATTAATTATCAATAGACTACGTTTTGTGTAGACTTATGTGGTTTCGTGTGTTAATTTCAGGAAAAACAAGTATCTGCTACTGTCGATACCATCGATAGTGGTCGATACCATCGACCGGACCACAGGTTGCCAACCACAAGGACCAGAAGAAAGTCGACACTATCGACAGGGATGTCGATGGTATCGAGATACCATCAGGTTGCTGGTGAGAAGTGAGTCGATACTATCGACCCATATGTCAATACTATCGACTAGTAGGAGCTGCAGTGACACAAAAAGACAAAGACGTCACTACAGGGTTGTTGATACCATCGACCCTCGTCGATGGTATCGAGATGACATCAGGCGCAAAGACAAAAGAAAAGAAGAATTGCCGATATCGCGCTAGGTCGATACCATCGACCCGCGTCGATGGTATCGACACCGTCAGATATGAGTTTGCTTCAGATTGATCTTAATCCGACGACTGTGATTAATTGGCGACCTAACTCGGGAAATATACCTAATGACGGCGCCCAAGAGGGAATTATCACATCATTAGCCACTGCACACGTCCCGAGAAGGTGTGGAGAGAAGAACGGAGCCCAGAAGCACACCCCAGCCGATCCGGATGCCGAAGAAGACGATTTCCACCACCGAAAGGCGGGAGAACGCGTATTCCATGCCAAGGATCACTTGGATCTTCTCCGTTCAGGGGTTTCACCACTCAATCACGTTTTTCTCCATGTTTCCCTTTTTCTACTCCACGTTTTGCTCTGAGATGAACATGCGGGGCTAATCCCATTTATCTTTAGGAACGGGAGTAGCCCGGGAATTCATTGTATGGCAATTATATCATAGTAATTCATATATTATCTCTCATATCCGTGGTATAATTTTGTTTTCTCAATTATATTGTTATGCTTGATCACCATAATAATAATATAATGCCCTTAATTGCTTTGAAAGAAGAATTAATGGTTGAAAAGAGACGGAATTTACATTAATTGACAAATCCCTTGAACAAGGTGGTGTAAGGTTAATGGTGGATACCGAGAGATCATTTTTAATGCACCTAGTTTAGGGTATAAGTTACTACGACGGTGGAACTGACCTAGACGTAGGTAGTGAATTGTACCACGACAGTGGGCAATTCTGATTTCAGGCCACTACCCGGATAGAGAGATAAAATTGAGTGACTACATAGAATTTAATACAATGAAAACCCGCGGTGAAACCACAATCCTACAGAATCTCATTTTGAATTGATTAAACCAAACATTTAATCGATTGCTTTGTTTTGTTTTATTTTTAGTTTCTTTTAATTTTAACAACAACTCTCAACTATTTAATCGGTCTAGCTGATCGCAAGTAGTTAGTAGGAGTCTCCGACAATTTCACGTATCCCTGAGTTCAACTCGGGCCTCCAAAGGCCTATATTACATTGACGCGTTCACTTGCATTTCTAAGAACGGTAAATTCATGTCAGGGAGGGAGAGCAGCTTGTATACGTGAAGGATCATATGCATGACAGGAGGATGGAGTGGAACGTAGACATTGTATGTGGCGTTTTCTAGACAGAATTGCTAGGGATATTTTTGATATACCCCTTAGTCTTAGAAGAACGGGTGACGTCATGTACTGGTGGCCGGCACGGGAAGGAGAGTTTAAGGTGAGATCATCTTACTGGCTTGGGGCCCTGGGGAGACATAACACTATGGCACATATATCCCAACCAGGAGACCACATATGGAGACAGATATGGAGACATGGGTTAGATCCAAAGGTTGCCCATTTCATGTGGAGAGCGGCAACTGAAGGGCTAGCAACCATGGGCAGGTTGTATGACAGACACTGTAACACGGATGGTCTTTGTCTTCTATGCTGTACCGAAATGGAGTATATCCCTCATATGCTATTCAGATGCCTGAGCATCATAGAAATATGGGAGCAAGATTCATAGTAGGCTAGAGACATAGCGGAACAAGTGAAGGATCTCACTACCACAGAGGTAGTAACCACTATCATGGAGACAGAGGACAAGGAGCTGAGGGAGGAGTTGATTGCTACTGCTTGGATGGCATGAACTCTTAGGAATAATAGAGTTTTTAAAAAACCAAATCCTAGTAGACCAGCTACTAAGGCCACGTTGAGGGCATTGATCCGTGACCATAGTAGATTGATGATGTTGTCAGGCAGGAGTGAGGCAGTGTGCATGGCTGGGAGGGATGATGAGCATTAGTCAGCACTGATGGAGGGACACTTCAAGCTAAACGTCGATGCATCAGTGGGGAGGACGGAAAGGATGCGGTAGGCATGGTCATCAGGGACAGTGCAGGGCAGATCTACGTCATAGGAGGCAGGAGGTGGGATGGAATGAAGGACATTGCTATTGCGGAAGCCTTGAGCATGTGAGAGGCCATAAAATGGGCAATGATACATGGGTGGATCATCATAGAGATTGAAATAGATTCACAGGTGGTGGCAACAAACTATAACAAGACCGGCATGAGGAGAGACTACTTGGGAGGCATTTTGGAGGACATTAGGTTTCTATAAGCCAATTTTAGTTTTTACTCTATTTTGTTTAAGAATCACAATATCAATAGATTAGCTAATGTTATAGCTATTGATGCTCATCGAGAGTCTGTCTCTTCTTTTGATTTCATTTCATCTTTTCCTTGAACATTGATAGGGATGATTGGCCAGGTTAATGAGATATAACACGACCCCTTCAAAAAAAAATTAATGTTATATTTTTTCATGTATATAACATCATCTTGAGGGACAACATCATATTTAAATTTGAGATGTTTTTATTATATCACTTGTAGTATAAAAGATTTTTTCAAGCCAAAGACAATCAATTCATATTTATGTTGAGGAAAAATGTGCTAGCCACCAACATCTACTCATGCCAAACTTTTACTCAAACATCAAACCCAATGGGAACCACTAGATTTCTTCACATGGAACCAATAACCTAAGTACAAATCCCATCATTAATCACAAATCATATACATCTTCTTGGGTTTGAGGACATCCCTTGCTTAGATGGAAAACAAGTACATATATTCAAATGCCTCTATTTCTATGGTTAGATATTTTCATAGGAAACAAATCATCAAAGGAACCACATACTAGCTAACTCAATTCATATATTTAGAAGTTTTCTAGCTAGGAACTCGTCACCATGTATTTCATTATTCACATCTTTCAACATCACATGTTCTAGATATTTTAGTAGGTTGACCTTCTCCAATGTGCAATATACCCACATCAAAAGCTCACCCTTGTCATATGTCCCATGGTAGATGTCCTCTTTTGTAAAGAGATTGAGACTCATGTTGGTCTTCAACCATGTTACACATATCAAATATCACCATATGCAAGATTAGTTAAATATAAGCATTGAAACCACCAGTTATTTGTCACACATCAAAAATTCTTATGTGCAATACATGATGCTAGACTATCAACGGTTGTATGGTCAATATTTATCCTATAAAATCAAAATAATATTGAATACTCTATTGATAAACTTGTATCATCTTGAAGGATACTGTAAATACCAAGTCTCTACTAAAAACCATGGCAAACAAAAACACCAATTGTGTAGCAGTGGAAGATTAAAACTTGACTTTATTCAAAATGTATAAAGAGTACTATATAAAATTTTCCCAAATGGGGTACATTTTTATACAAGAACAAGGATCGAGGTAGAGGAAGACTCAAGCTAATACGACTTGTCTCCATAAACAACATAACAAAAGTAAATGCAACTAGTCCAATCTAACTAGATGTGCACGATCTCCTTAACCTTAGGAAGGTTCACCAAGCTTCCCATGCACACTTTGATCCTAATATGGGTGATTGGGATCACCCAACAAGAGAAAGATAAAAAAATGTATGTGTCAATAAAGGATAAGGACAATTATCAAGCTAAAGCATTGTATATTAAAAAGGATCCACTATACTAAAGGAGCCAACTTAGGCATTATAAGAATCAAATAATGGAAAGAACCAAGAAATGGCATTAGAGGGATTACAAGTCTAGAAATTTAGTATTGTGGAGTTGGATAAAGTCCCAACTGAGGAATAGGTGTATTTGCACATTAATCATTCCACATTTATTCTTCACAATTATAATAGGGATCGCATTCATGAATATGACCAACACACTTAAATAGGAGTCAAATACTGGAATAGGGCTCACATACATAAATAGAATTCACATACCTTACTGTAGATTCTTAATCATCATTTCTCACCAAAAGCTTGTTATCCAATTCCATTTTCCTAGGTATAAATATTTCACATGAATTAATATATATTAATGCATAAAGCATAGGAAAACCCTAATTTTGGAACTTATTTTCAAAACCACGATTTAAGACTCAAAACCTAGTCCAATCGATTAATCACATTCTCCTGATTAAGAAAATATATTTTATTTCCCAATTTGGAGTTAAAATAGATTAATTACACATTTTAGATCATTTAAGGTGATTAAAATGATATTTTAGATAAACTTCGAAAATGGATTTGGAAATAGGACCAAATGATTCCTAATATTTTTCTAATCAAGAAAACATATTTTCTTTTCAAAAACAGAGTTAAAACACTTTAATTATCATTTTATAACACTTTATACATTTAAATTGGGGTTTGAATTAATTATCAAAGTTGGGATGGAAAACAGGACCTAAAACTTGGAAATTCAGATTCTACATAATTTTAGCTTTCCAATGAGTATTTTTTTTTTTTTTTTTGATATTCAAGTGATTTCTACAAATTAAACAAAATTGACCAATCAAATATTTAAACAAATGCCACATGGCAAATGGGGACCACGCGGGCCGGACCGCGTCAAAGAAATGGATGACCAAAATACCCTTTACGAGAGAACAGAAAAAGAAGGGTGCGGGGGGGCAAATCAGTCATTTGACCGTCGAGTTTCTTCCCTGAGTTGCTCGCCATGGCGGAAGACTCCACCTTGGGCGATTTGGGCATTTCTGAATTACTAGATCAAAACACAAACTTAGATATGGAAAATGGAGAACAGGAGTAGACGAACTTACTCGTACAATCAATTTGGATGCATGTGCCTCGTAGCTCCGGGGAGACGCACTGCAAAGTTAGGGTGCAAAGCTCCTTTCCACTAGCCACACACACTTCCTTGGACAAAAATGAGTGGATAGGAAGGTTGCTAGGAGGCTGACGAAGCTGGGGAGAGTGTTATTTATAGGTGCGGATGTATATGGAACTGAAACATAGGTGGAGGTGAGAAGCCATGGCCGAACAACTTGGGGGTTTTAGATACAATACACGGAAGGTGATGAGTTAGGGCTCAATCGATGTAGGAGGTCTCCACGAACTCGTAGGAGAAGAAAATTCTAGAAACGATGAACATACAAGGGAGAAAGGTGGAGAGGAAGCAAGCGGCGCGACTTTTCAGTCTTTTTCGATTAGCTGAAGGTTGAAGATGAGGCGTCGACCTTCGGATGCGATCCACATCCAACCAGGACTATTGGATCTCAATCCATGATGGGTTGGGTGCGTGACAGATCAATTAAGGTCGAACTTTAGCTTAAATGTGCATGTATCATTGATATCTTAATGTTATAATGTCACACTTTATTAGGAAATTGATTAGTGCATTTGGGAGGTCAAACGAACTCCAAATGACTTCAAATTTTAACCCTAGGTTGCTAATGATGTCTAGTTTCATGATATATAATTATAGTTTTGTTTCACCCAAACTTTGGCCTTCAATAATTATGTTGCTCATTAAGGTGTATTTTAATATATTAAAATGAATGTGTTATATGAAAATACTTCTTTTAATGGATTATATGAGTAAAATTATAGATATCCATCCATAATTAATTTTAAGAACAAAATATCACCATTATATTCTATTTTGACATATTATTATGATTTTTGAGGAGAGAGAAGTAAATTAGGTTAATTACACTCATAATTAATTCTATTGCATATTTTTGCTCATATCTTATCCAAAAAGATATAAGAGCTCCGAATTAACATTATCCACTTCTTTTCTCTCATAAAACTTCATTTTGCATTATTAGTCCTCAATTATAACATTAAGTGGGTTATTTGTGCAAATACCCCTTTATAATCATAATGGGGGTAAAATGGAATTTCACCATCATTAATGCTCAAATTGCATATAGAGTCCAAAAATGATTCAAAAGGATGGGAAAATTATGAAAAAGGTCCAAATGGACTAGAAGGCAAAGAAAAGCTCAAAATTGGGTAGATTGCAGGAAAGACCCTAGATTTCAATATTTTACAGCATTCCACCCCTTAAAGAGGATTTCATCCCCAAAATCACCACAAGAGGGAAGAGAGGGTGAGTGGGTAACGTCCCAACCTTAAAACAACTAGATGGATACTAAAAGCTCTACACATAAGCCAGGTGTGACTGAGGTTTCCACCAAACCTATAGCCTTTTATCAAACACAACATTATTAGAATTTTGGCTTATTAGCATAATCTCCCTCATGTGAAACATAATCCTTATTATTCCATCACTTAGATCACATTTTATTCACAATTACATCTCAACATTATATCATATGTATTTCCCTCATCAAGGGTTTTAAGCACAGTTAGGGTTTACTAAGCCATTTCAACAGTTATAGATGCATTAGATCACAAGCCTTAATAACTTGATATTATTCTCCATTAACTTCATCATGTAGGATTACCACAGATTATTTTGGTGAGAACCATATAATATTATCCAGCAAATTATTAAACTTATTACAAGTCCAAATGTATCACATTAATGGCTTATATCTAAGTTACATATTGTCACAACATCTTTCATACTCATATCCATGGCATCATTAATCATTTTCTCTTATTACACTAATTTATATGAATTAACATTTACTCATTTTCATATTACTAATTTGATTCATAAACCAATTTATGATAAGATGATTAATGATATGTATTTAGTCAACAAAGTGATATGCCTAACATATGTTGGTGACTTGATCACAATTATGATTAGGTGATTATAATCCATTTACATGTACCAAGGTATATTATGTGATGGCACCTAATGCCACTAGTGTATCATGAAAACATTAAGGATGTGTATACCTTGTTAAGGCTAGATGATTACATCTTAGGATTTAGGTCAACATGACCATTCCATATTAAGCCTTCATCTATAATTAGGGTGACTTAATCAAAATTATGTATATTCACAAATATTAATGAATAACTAATTATTATTTGCATCAAGAATATATTAAGGTTCCAGCATATGAATTATTCCTTAGATGAATTATTCATTTGTTTATAACCAAACAAGATGAATTACAATTATATTATGTTTTATCAACACTAAACATATAAGCACTCTAATCCCATATCTAAGGAGTTAGGGTTTCTTGATTTCAATGCATTGAGGGACTCCACCCCCTTAAAGAGGATTTCGTCCTCAAAATCAGAAACTCCAAAATCTATCAAGGTACTAACACCACCATTCCACTCAAAGGGTTGACTAAGTCACACTATTTTAAGGGTATAAGGGTATATAACCAAGTATAAGGTCCAACACTAATAGTTTTACTAATCACTACCATCCCAACTTTAAGGTATAGCATAGGGTACACTAACCCTAATCATGGCAATCTAAGACTCATATAAGGTACTTAAGGATTACAAGATGATTTTGTTTGAGAAAATCAAATCATCACATAAGCATTTCTAAGGTTACTCAAAAATAAGGTAATATGACTAAGGGTAGACTATTTCGAGTTGTCTGTATCAGATCATGCCAGGCCGGTGTGATATGAACTCGGGAGTCCTCATAAGCCAAGATAGTGGCGTGGAGGAAAATTTTTCCAGCCCCTAAGTTCTGACCCTTTCTAGACACCATCACTTTCAACTTCTTGCTCTAATAGCTACTCCATAGACAATTCACCAAAAAATTGACAAAATTTATTTCTAATATGAAATTATTATGATCCTAAATCAAAATTTCATCATAGGTCAACTCTAAGGTGAAAAAATTACTAAAGAAACTTTATATGGTAAGGGTTCTATCTAGGAGACAATTTGAATTAGTCAAGAATCCGACTACTTTGATGCTCTGATACCATGCTGTAAAGACCAAGTCTCTACTAAATACCATGGCAAACAAAAACACCAATTGTGTAGCAGCAGAAGATTAAAACTTGACTTTATTCAAAATGTATAAAGAGTACTATATAAAATTTTCCCAAATGGGGTACATCTTTATACAAGAACAAGGATCTAAGTAGAGGAAGACTCAAACTAATACAATTTGTCTCCACAAACAACATAACAAAAGTAAATGCAACTAGTCCAATCAAACTAGATGTGCACGATCTCCTTAGCCATAGGAAGGTTCACCAAGCTTCCCATGCACACTCTGATCCTAATCTGGGTGGTTGGGATCACCCAGCAAGAGAAAGATAAAAAAATGTATGTGTCAATAAAGGATAAGGACAATTATAAAGCTAAAGCATTGTATATTAAAAATGATCCACTATACTAAGGGATTTCAAGAGTATGAGGCAAGTGATCAAATAAGAATTGGAAATATGACATAGTTCAACCTCAACAATTATCATATTGCATGAATATATTATGACACAAACTCATCTCAATGTAGGGTGACGCACCTACCGGACCTCACCATATAAAAATGGCAGGGGGACTAAAACCCCAGTGCCTGGCAGGAGGTCTAAAACCTCAGTGCCCTGTATAAAGTGGTAGGGGGACTAAAAACCCCAGTGCCTACGGCAGGGGGACTAAAAACCCCAGTGCCTATGGCAGGGGGACTAAAACCCCAGTGCCCTATGGGTTGTTTGTACTCATGTATACTACATTGCCATTTGGCCAATAAATACATCATGCATAAATAAGTCACTTGGCATAATTGCAAGATATAAATAAAATTGCATCATAGCAAATGGGAATAATTTCCAACAAACATTTCCAATTAAGCAAGCCAACATTTGCATTTCAAGTAATGATCAAGTACATCAGTAAAGGAGCCAGCTTAGGCATTATAAGAATCAAATAATGGAAAGAACCAAGAAATGGCATTAGAGGGATTACAAGTCTAGAAATATAGTATTGTGGAGTTGGATAAAGTCCCAACTGAGGAATAGGTGTATTTGCACATTAATCATTCCAAATTCATTCTTCACAATTATAATAGGGATCGCATTCATGAATATGGTCAGCACACTTAAATAGGAGTCACATATTGGAATAGGGCTCACATACATAAATAGGATTCACATACCTTATTGTAGATTCTTAATAATCATTTCTCACCAAAAGCTTGTTATCCAATTCCATTTTCCTAGGTATAAATATTTCACATGAATTAATATATATTAAGGCATAAAGCACAGGAAAACCCTAATTTTGAAACTTATTTTCAAAACCATGATTTAAGACTCAAAACCTAGTCCAATCGATTAATCACATTCTCTTGATTAAGAAAATATATTTTATTTCCCAATTTGGAGTTAAAATAGATTAATTACACATTTTAGATCATTTAAGGTGATTAAAATGATATTTATGATAAACTTCAAAAATGTATTTGGAAACAGGACCAAACGATTCATAATATTTTTCTAATCGAGAAAACATATTTTCTTTTCAAAAACCGAGTTAAAACACTTTAATTATCATTTTATAACACTTTATATATTTAAATTGGGGTTTGAATTAATTATCAAAGTTGGGATGGAAAACAGGACATAAAACTTGGAAATTCTGATTCTAAATATTTTAGCTTTCCAATGAGTATTTATTTATATTTTTTCAATATTTGAGTGATTTTCTATGAATTAAACAAAACTGACCAATCTGATATTTAAATAAATGCCACATGGCCAATGGGGACTACGCGGGCCGGACCGCGTCAAAGAAACGGATGACCAAAATACCCTTTGTGAGAGAACATGAAAAGAAGGGCGCGTGGGGGAAAATCATTTGACCGTCGGGTTTCTTCCCCGAGCTGCTCGCCATGGCAGCAGACTCAAGCTTGGGTGATTTGGGCATTTCCAAAATACTCGATCAAAACGCGAACTTAGACATGGAAAATGGAGAACATTAGTAGACAAACTTACTCGTACAATCAATTTGGATGCACGTGCCTCGTAGCTCTGGGGAGACGTGCCACAAAGTCAGGGTGCAAAGCTCTTGGCCACTGGCCGCACACACTTCCTCAGACAAAATTGAGTAGATAGGAAGGTTGCTAGGAGGCCGATGAAGCTGGGGAGAGTGTTATTTATAGGTGTGGATGTCTATGGAACCGAAACATAGGTGGAGGTGAGAAGCCATGGCCGGCCAACTTGGGCATTTTGGCTACAGTGCACAGAAGGCGATGAGTTAGGTCTCAATCGATGCAGGAGGTCTCCACGAACTCGTAGGAGAAGAAAAATCTAGAAACGGTGAAGAGACGAGGGAGAAAGGTGGAGAGGAAGCAAGCGACGCGGTTGTTCAGTCTTTTTCGGTTAGCCAAAGGTTGAAGATGAGGCGTCCACTGTCGGATGCGATCCGCATCCAACCAGGACCATTGGATCTTGATCCACGATGGGCCGAGCATGTGACTGATCAATTAAGGCCGAACTTTAGCTTAAATGTGCATGTATCATTGATATCTTAATGTTATAATGTCACATTTTGTTAGGAAATGATTAATACATTTGGGAGGTCAAATGAACTCCAAATGACTTCAAATTTTAACCCTAGGTTTCTAATGATGTCTAGTTTAATGATATATAGTTAGAGTTTTGTTTCACCTAACCTTTGGCCTTCAATAATTATGTTTCTCATTAAGGTGTATTTTAATATATTAAAATGAATGAGTTATATGAAAAGACTTCTTTTAATGGATTATATGAGTAAAATTCGAGATATCCATCCATAATTAATGTTAAGGACAAAATATCACCATTATATTCTATTTTGATATATTATTATCATTTTTTAGGAGAGAGAAGGAAATTAGGTTAATTACACTCATAATTAATTCTATTGCATATTTTTGCTCATATCTTATCCAAAAAGATATAAGAGCTCCAAATTAACATTATCCACTTATTTTCTCTCATAAAACTCCATTTTCCATTATTAGTCCTCAATTATTACATCAAGTGGGTTATTTGTGCAAATACCCCTTTATAATCATAAATGGGGGTAAAAATGGAATTTCACCATCATTAATGCTCAAATTGCATATAGAGTCCAAAAATGATTCAAAAGGATGGGAAATTTATGAAAAAGGTCCAAATGGACTAGAAGGCAAAGAAAAGCTCAAAAGTGGGTAGATTGCAGGAAAGACCCTAGATTTCAGTATGTTATAGATACCCATATCATCAACTTCAACATCAAGATTAGATCACAGAGGCTACTTACCAGCATATTCTATATCATGGATCTAGACAAAGATTGAGACTACATATATATTAAAAAAACTCTTATCCACACTGATGTTACAACTCTTTCTCTTACATTTAATGGACACTCACTGCTTTTCTGTGTGGTTATATTTTTAAATGCACATATATACTAATACTTGAAATATGTTGAAAAACACAATTTAGACCTACACACACCTTTCAAATGAAAGAAAATAAATAATGAGTTACTACATACATTGAGAAATCTAGTATCATGACAATTTGGAAAATAGCAAGAACAAGGCACAGACTTGTGTATCCACCCTATGCACATGCCAGAAACATATGTCTGGGTTTTACGGTATATAAGATATCCCTTCCATCATCCTCCAAGACCTATAGTCCATGTGACATATACATAGGAAGAGAAAATAAAGGTTTCAAGAATTACAAGTCTACACCTATGTTTGGAAGAAATAGCTTCTAATCCTAGATGCTAAGTCAACTTCGTCTAAAAATGACACCTTGTTATGTTTCTAGGATTAAGATTTTAGGTTGAGCTTAATTTATGTTTATGTGATCAAATGACTGGTGTATCTATTGTTTGGGCTTTGATACCATCTACCACAGTTACATTTATTATCTAAAACAAAACTACAAATGACTTGAAATTTCATGGTGAAAGGACCCAATGTCGTCCCTAGCATGGTAATATAAGAATAGAAATGTGGAAGCCTAAAGTGATTATCTTACATGAGAAATTAACTAGATACATATACTAATAGTTCCCAATGTTCAACAAGTATTGGTATATAAGATCAACCATTACATATTTCAAATATCATGTTTAAGAGAAAATTAGACAAGTTTGATCATGCACCTCAAACTAGGATCTTACAAAAGGTACAAACTGAACACTTGCTCACGAGGCAACTTCTCCTAAGCTATCCTTGAACCTAAAACATACAAGCAACAAGCATATCAACACATTAGGTGTTGAGTACATGGCATAAATATACATATATCTAAGATTTCATAATTTGTAAAGTTTTGCAGAAGTAAATGAATAAGAGAAAAAATGGTTAATGCTTAGAAAAACAAAAACTTGTGTTTTATTCATATTACTCCATTTTTCCAAGTGAATTATGTTTCATGAGACTTTTGACAAACTTTCCACATGAAGGGCTCTGCGAGGGACCTTAAGGATGAAAGCCATCACATAACCCTATTTCTATATGAGAGGCCTCAAATCACCAAAGTCATTGAGCAGATCAAGTATAAAAGTTTGTAAAAAGGAGATTTATATTAAGTGTTGAAGTGATAAATTATACATGACAAAATGTCGAGTAAAATACTACAATACTACAATACTGTATGCAAATATGTCCATGTAAAAAAGAATACGTACATATAAAGATTCAAATAAGAAAACCATAATCATAAAATTATTAAATCCCACTTACCTAATTCATATATTCTTAACCTATCCTTGAACATCTACATCACAATAAACACCTAATTAAGAAAATATAACCCTCATTAAGAAAGGTTTGACAAATTATTTACTTATTAGGTTCATGATTTGGGTTTTGGTCAACTTAGGTTCACAGTTGACTATTTACTTGGTTGATGATCTTTTAGCGATTCAAGATCCATCCTAGATGTAATGTTCACGTTTCAAGTCATTTTAAGGTTATCTATTTTCAATGATCATTATGAGATTTAAGTACTTATATGTAGATTAAGGGGAAAACTTATAATAAGGAAACAAGGTAAAGATTAGAAATTCCATGAGACAAACATGGAATATGATTAAGACTAGCAAAAAGAGGATAAGATGAACACATCTCCAAGATAGGTGTATTTTCACGTGAGTCTAGGTTCATAAGTGTGGGATCCATCTTATAAAACATGAGATAAATTCAGCGGAAGCATTCGATTAGCAGCGGGATATGAAAAATCACTGAAAATTAAAACTTTTTAAGCAAAGATCTTGAAATCATAAAACTCTTTTATAAAAAACAAGATAAGCAGTTTACATCATGTTAAATCACCTCTCGAGTGATTATATACATCTAGATACAAAATCTCGAGGTTAAAAACCAAAATCTCAGACCTACTAACTCCTAGGACCTGAGAGTACAGAGACGACATAAGACTAACTAACTATAGGACATGACGGCCAGTATCTCCACCTGAGATTCACTGTTGTCCTTGGTGTTGCTACTGCTGATACTGCTCACCCTCGGATTGGTTTCTTCATCCTCGACGTCCACCTAAAAAGTTGAAACCTACGGAGTGAGACAATCTGAATATTGTCCCAGCGAGAGTTAAAACTCTCCGCCAGAAGCTTTGTTATAGCATTTAAGAAATAACATAAGCAGAATAACTTAAATCATTCAGCAGTAGGTTTGATAAAAAGTAAAACATTTACTTAAGCAATTACTTCATTAAAACATATGAAGAACAGGTATACTAGATACTTGAACAGATCATTATTGTAAACAATGTAACATCAATCATTGTTTCTCATAGTTCAACCTAAGCAGATATGCTACGCGGTTGATTATGTTTTACAAACATTATTATGCCCTGCGGAGATGAGGTATACCGCTCATACTCCAACCGATCACTACTAAGTTGCATCGGTATCATACATAGGTCATCAAAAGAGCCGGATTCTTATGACCTCATCTTTCTCAGTCAGTATGAGGATCAACATGCAGGACATCTAGTGTCTCTGCTACTATAGCTTACCATGGTATTCTGGCACTTTGCTATTAGAGTTACAGTGGCATTCTGTACTCTCTTCGCCATCAAAAGATCTCTTGTTTATCTCTCATCGATGCGGTATAAAATATTTCCTCGGGAGAATAGTGTTACATCACCCTGACATAAACACATAGTGAAGGGTTGATAGATTAAGGTACATTTACATCAATTCCTACACTAGGATGTAAGGATATTCACATCCATATTCCCCCACATACTCAAAAGTATGTGATCCAGGAGTTCCCTTAGGAAAACCTATTTCACCATCATTTAGCTTCTGACAATGATGGATCTATGATCAGGGCTCTACATGATATGCTTATACTTGATTAGTTAGGTACATTTCAGGATTCTTTTAACATCAAGCATGTTTTCAAGCATTAATCATTAGAACAACAGCTATGAAAGTAGAATACTAAATGTATCAAGTCTAACTCACATTAGTTATCATTTAGATATCATATCTTTAATCATCTCATCATAAGTCACCTATTCAGCATGACCTTGATGTTACTCATAGCTCTTACAGCCCATCAATCTCATATGATGCCATTTACTAGGCAACATGATATGTCACTATTCATAAAGCTAGTAACATGCTTTCAATGAATATGATATCATAACCCTTACCTGGCTATGATCATTCTCATATAAGAACCTGCATAGTTAATTCAACTGACAATAGTAAACAATTCATTTCCAGATCAACAGTTTTTTTTTGGTGCACGTAGGGTGTTGCCTTTTTACTATTTTCCAAAAAACGTACGGGTACAAGGATGTATCCATTTAAGGAAAAGCAAAAGCTGTACAGAAAACAACAAGAAAAAAAAAACTAGCTGCTCAAAGCTTTAATGTCAACTAAGCAGGCCTCCCAGAGCTTCCAACTATCTGTGCAAAAGCCCCTGAAAGTCTCCATATTCCTTTCTTTCCAAATCGCATGTATAATAACACAGGCCGCAATCTTTTCACTCCCTTTAAGATTAAGTAAATCTGCAAAGGAGTTAAGAATCAACGGACTGTTACTGTACTTTCTCCAGTAACCCCAAAACCCAGCCGCAAAACTACAGCCAAAGAAAAGATGGACTGCATCCTCTTCACAGGCACAACAGAGAACACATCTAGATGCCAGCTGAAAGCCTAATCTTTTAAGGTAATCAGTGGTCGAGATTCTTCCAAGGAAACACTTCCACAACAACATAGAAAACCTCCTCGGCATACTTTTCCAAATCCAGTACCCCCACTGAACCCTTTGATGTTTCTTCCTAACCACATTCCAACAGTCTTTCAACCTACAAGACTTCTTTAACCCAAATAAGATTTGGTCATCGTCACCAACATGAATAAACGTATCCTCCACAAAGTCATTCAACAGGAGGGAACCACGGAAAGAAGGGATATTCCACCTTCCATCTTTCAGACAAGCTTCGACTTTACAGTTAAGGCCAAGCCCCATTCTAAACATTAGATCATGATTTATCAACTCAATGAGCTTCCTTTTACCCCTAAGCCAAGGGTCCCTCCAAAATAGAAATTTCTTACCATTACCCAAGCTGAAAACGATCTCTTCTAAAAGAACTTTTCTTTGCTCGAGCATCCTCCTCCACAACCAAGAATTAGAGGCTCTAGAGCTCACAGACCAAATCGATTCCTTCTTGATGTATCTACCATTAATCCACCTTACCCATAAACTCTCCTTCTCAGTAGCAATGTCCCAAAGATTCCTTATCAGGCCAGCTTTAGACCAATCATCAATGCGTCTAATACCTAGGCCACCCTCATCTTTAGGCCTACAAATAGTATCCCAAGCCACAGTATGCAAATGTTTCTTTTCTTCCGTATCTCTCCATAGAAAGTCTCTCATAATCTTCTCAAGATGTTTAACAACAGACTTCGGAAGGGGAAAGGCAGAGGTCCAAAAAATACTATAAGAAGATAGAGTAGAGATGATCAACTCCACTCTACCAGCTTGAGAAAGAAGCTTCCCTTTCCATGCATCCAACTTCGAAAGAAACTTATCCACAATAGGGCTGCACATTTCCTTCGAAAGCCTCCAAGTAAACAAGGGAACACCCAAATATCGCACAGGCAGAATACCAACCTCCATATTAAGAATATTACTCAAATCCTCACCAGTAGCATGCTTTCTTAAAAAGATATGGCTTTTATTGTTGTTTAAGCGCAGACCAGAAACACTGAAAAAGTATCAAGAACCTCTTTCATACACATAGCATTCCTACTATCAGCTCGGGCAAAGAGTAATAAATCGTCTGCAAAGATGATATGGGACACGTTCACAGCTCCAGTAGAAATAGGACACCACCTATCCTTCCCCAGTTCAGAATTAATAATAGATGTCAATCCCTGCATGTCTATGACAAAGAGAAAGGGTGAGAGGGGGTCACCCTGTCTCACTCCATTAGTGGCCGTAAAATCTTCAGTGGGAACCCCATTCACCATAACTCTATAAGTAGCAGTAACAAAGGACTCATGAATCCAATTCAGCCAGCACATAGGAAAACCCATATTTCTCATCAAGAAGAGGACATAATCTCTCCTCACAGAATCATATGCTTTGGCGAGATCAGCTTTCACACACATAAGATTTTGAGAGCCTCCAAAGGTGCTAAGAACTTCATTCGCCAGTAAAATAGCATCACCAATATTCCTACCCTTCACAAACGCCACTTGATTATCATCAATAATCTTGGGCAGAACCAAAGCAAGACGATTGGCCAGAACCTTTGCAATTACTTTGTAAATAGTATTACATAAAGAAATCGGTCTGAAATCCTTGAGGTTGACAGCACCCTGAACCTTGGGAATCAAAGTAATACTCGTACTGTTACATTCCTTGAGTAGTCTACCAGACTTAAATAAATAAAGGATAGCATTGATAATTTCATCCCCCACCACACTCCACATCTCTTTAAAAAAGAGTGCATTAAATCCATCAGGCCCCGGGGCTTTATCACTACTCAACTTCAAAAACACCTCTTCAACCTCCTTCCTCGTCACCTCCCCACACAGAAGATTATAGCTATCTTCATCTATCTTCGGCAGCACCCATTCTTCCCTCCACTCAACTCTGTCCATAGTTGTTCCATTATAGAGGTTAGAATAGAAATTCTTGATTCTCTGCCTTATGTCATCAGACTCATAAGTCTTACTACCCACATCATCAATAAGAACATTTATATTGTTACAAATTCTTCTAGTTTTCAGCGAAGCATAAAAGAAGGCAGAGTTTTTGTCACCTTCCTTTAGCCATTGGATCCTGCTCTTCTGACGTAATAAGCTCTCTTCATAGCATAAAGCTTTAACCGTATCATCCCTCAAACTAACTAGCTTTCTTTGATTATCAGCATTATTAGGATCAGCATCAACAGCCCTTTGTAATTCAAACAGCTCACTCTCTAGCTCTCTCGCCTTAGAAAAGAAGTTACCCACAACTTCCTTATTCCCAGATCAACAGTTTATAAAGCAGAATTAATTTTTCAATTTAAGGGTTGTACCTTCATGCCTTAATTAAGGCTAGGTTCCCTTAATTACATCAATTAGGGTTATTCAATCCCTTTCATTATGATTTAGGAATGATGATTCCTCATCTCATACTTTAATCATGAAGATTCATGATTAAAAGCATAACCTGGAATTAGGGTTTATTGTACATTTCAACACATCACCCTCAATTAGGGTTTACTATTCACATTACATGTTATTACCCTAGAATTAGGGTTTACAATTCACTTCATAGTGAATTGAGCTCATAGCATCATCATGTATGAAAATCATCATCATTGATGCCCTTAATTAGGTTAAGATTCATTAGACATCATAATTAGGGTTTCCATGATCTCACCTTGATGGATTATACCCTAATCATGTACATTATTACATATTGAAGGTATGTTACTTGATTCTTATTCATATTAGGATCCTTCTCTCTCCTCTCACTATTAGATGATGTTTACATCACTCTAGATTAGGTTAGGTCAATTCAACTTGATTATCATAGGTCAAGTCATCACCATTATGTTCATTAGGGTTTTCTTGATCAAAGGGTGTTGTATACTTGAACCCTTTATAAGTTCCTTGATAATGTTCACCATTAAGCATAACATGGTTCAATCTATTAAGTACTTAACCCCTTAATGTCTTTAGGTATCATTAGGGTTTGGATTAGACGACCATTGAACCAATTAAGCCTTCAAGTCACTAAGCAATCATAACCCTAAAGGTCCCCAAACGGTTTCGCACCTCAACCTCCAAAAAGTTTTGAAACTGTTTGGAAGCGTTGATCATTTGGTCACTTTGACCTCCAAGACCGCATGATACTCAAGACCGTTTGTCCTTAAACGGTCTTGAGACTGTTTGATTGCGTTGACCGTTTGATCAGAGTTGACTTTGAAATCGTTTGAACAAAATCACCTTGAAACCGTTTGATCTTAAACGACCTTGAAACCATTTGGTTCCAAACGGTCTGGTCCCAAATGGTCTTGAGACCATTTGGATTCAAACGGTCTTGAGACCGTTTGGTCCAAATGGCTCAAAACCGCATGGACCTCAAAGGTGCATCAAAGCTTGTAATCGATTAGGGTTTTCAAGGTTGAGCCCCTCAATTGACCTCATATATGTTAACCACTCAGGGTTAGGCTTAACCAATTGGACACTCAATTGACCTTCAATTGATAGCCAATTAGGGTTGGAACCAATTGAATTAGGGTTTGTAATCGGTTAACCATCAATGTTCATCAACATGAGTCTATTTGATATTGAACCCATCAATTGACCTTCAATTGGGCACAAACTTGGCCCAAACGGTCTTGGGATCATTTGGACACCCTCCAAACGGTCTTGAGACCTTTTTCCCAAAGTCACATCAAAATCTAAGTCAAATTGTCAAGGGTTGAACCCTAATTAGGTCTAAAATCAGCATTTTCAAATAATTCAACAACCTATTGTGATTGGACCTTCAAATGATCAAATTATCTTAACCCTAGACCTCCAAACGCTCTTGGGGTGTCACCAAATGGTCTTGAGACTGTTTGGGTGAATCTCAAATGGTTTTGAAACCGTTTGGGCCACTCAACCCAAAGTTCAACAAAATCGATCCTTGAAATCATCAATTGAACCCGATTAGGGTTTAGAGGGTTGAAGTGCCTTCAACTTGTGATTAGTTTGCAATTAGGTGATGATTCTTTGTAATTGATTAATTCAATATGTATACAGCAGACCTCTAAATGGTCTTCACCTGGTCAACCCTACCAAAAGGTCTTGGAGACCGTTTGAATCTAAACGGTCTTGCAAACCGCATCAAATCAAACGGTCTTGAGATCGTTTGATTTCAAACGGTCTTGCAAACCGTTTAGACCAAATGGTCCAAGGTCATTTGGTAAAGTTACCTACGGAATCACGCCCATCATCTTCAACCTTGGAACAGGTTGGTTACTTCGTGGTTTTGCTTGCAAAAGTGCAAGGAAGAGTGGGGAAGAAAAAGAACTAACTACCAATTGTAAGAACAAAGATATGCATAAGAAAGCAAAAGGTTTAGAGTTATAAAACCCGACTTAAGGTTGTTCCTAGAGCTCCAAGCTTCCAACTTCAAGTCTTTAATGGTGTCTTGAGCTCCATAGGTCGGCCAAGGGTGTTCTTCCAAGAACAGTTTGGGGAAAGTCGGCTAAAACAAGAAACCTAAAGAAGAAGAACCATAAACCAACCTTACACAAGGAATTCCTCCATGAATCCGAGCAAGAAGACAGTCTCTTCTTACATTAGAATAGGTTGGTCGTCTCCCTCAGCTTCAAAGCTCTGCCTTAGTCGGTTTTGCAAGAAGATAAGTGATAGAAGAAGACAAACGTTACTTTGTTTGCAAAGGAAAGTTGTATATATATATCTTTGGGTGAAACTTCAACATAAGGACATCTAATTCTCCATTTCTCATATAGGTCCTTCCTTTCTTCATTGCACGTCCCTCCTCCTTATTTCTAAGGCAAAACTCTTCCTTAAACCAAGAACTAAAGGCAAGGAAGGTCAACTTGTCACTAAGGTGCACATATATAAGAGTCTCCTTACTTACAACTTGGTAATTTAATTACAAAGGTATTCCTTATAATATGATTATTCAAATGAAGTGCCCCCTTCATCATTATTACTCTAAATGATGCCAAAAGTCATAAAAGATATTCTAGAAGGTGTATTTTACAAGGTGCACCCCACATTTTGGGTAAATTGTACTTTACACCAAAATTAGGGTTTTAAGCACAAGGATTGCTCCACAAGCTGCATCTTGGTGCCCAGGCTTGGGAAATCCATCATACTTCCTCATATTCATTCTTATGATGTCTCAACACCAAAGGAACATCCTAACATGGGTAAATTGCAAGTTAACCCCTCTAATTGGGTAATTTGTACATAGGTCCCTGTATTACAAAACAATACTACAACATTGTTTAAAAAGGACAGAAACGATAATATGTGTTCCTCAAGAGCTTTAATTACAGACCAAAAGATAAACACAAGTATCTTAATTACATAATTAGGCGAAACACCTAGGGTTAACTCATAACCCAGGTCAGGGATGTTACAAATTATCCACCCCTTACAAGGATTTCATCCCCGAAATCAACAAAACATATTTTAAGATAAAAGAGCAGGGTATTTCCTTCTCATCTCTTCCTCTAGTTCCCAAGTGGCTTCTTCAACACCACAGTGATTCCAGAGGACTTTCACAAGACTTATATCTTTCTTTTTCAGCTTTTTAATTCTATTATCAAGGATTGACACTGGTCCTTCCTCATAAGTTATATCATCATTCAATTCTACCTCCATAGGTTGTAGAACTGACTCTATATCAGGGTGACATTTCCTCAGCATAGAAATGTGAAACACAGGGTGTAACCTCTGTAACTCTGGTGGTAACTCTAGTCTATAGGCTACTTTTCCAACCCGTTCAATGATTGGATAAGGCCCCATAAACCTCGGAGCTAACTTCCCTTTCCTTCCAAATCTCGGAACTCCCATCCAAGGTGAGACCTTGAGATACACTCTGTCTCCAACATGGAACTCTAAGGGTCTACGACGTCTGTCAGCATAAGACTTCTGCCTATCCTGTGCAGTCTTTATCTATTGTTGTATTACTTTGATCTTCTCTGTGGTTTGCTGCACAAGATCAGGACCAAACAACTGATGTTCACCAGTCTCATACCAGCATAAAGGTGATCTACAATGTCTACCATACAAATCTTCATAGGGTGTCATGTCAATGCTATGTTGATAACTATTGTTATAGGCAAACTCTATTAAGCTTAGGTGCAGATCCCAACTTCTTGTAAACTGAAGAACACATGCCCTCAGCAAATCCTCCAAGGTCTGTATAGTCCTTTCTGACTGTCCATCAGTTTGTGGATGAAAGGTTGTACTAAACCTTAACTGGGTGCCTAGAGATTTGTGCAGTCGCTCCCAAAAACGACTCGTAAACTGGGGACCTCTGTCAGAAACTATGGTGACTGGAACTCCGTGTAGTCTCACTATCTCTTCAACATACAGCTGTGCTAACTTCTCAACAGAATAGGTTGTTTTGACAGGTAAGAAATGAGCTGTCTTTGTTAACCTATCAACTATTACCCAAATGGAATCATGTCCTTTGCTTGTCCTGGGTAGACCAACAACAAAGTCCATGGTTACATGATCCCACTTCCACTGTGGTATGGGTAAAGGTTGCATTGTTCCTGCAGGCTTCTGGTGTTCAGCTTTAACTTGCTGACACAGAACACCTCATCACAAACTCTACAACATCCTTCTTCATCCCAGGCCACCAATACATATCTTTCAAGTTTCGATACATCTTGGTGCTCCCTGGATGCATGGCATACATCGAAGAATGAGCTTCTTCCAGGACTAAAGTCCTCAAGTTATCCACATCTGGCACTATCATCCTTCCATGATAACATGCTACTTGATCATATGAGTCATGGAAACCATCTCGTTTCTCATTACCATACTCTGATTTGATCAGTTGAACTGCAACATCAACTTGTTGTGCCTCCTTAATCTGCTCTCTTAGGGTAGGTTTTATATGCATCTCAGCCAACAATCTGGCTAACAATGACACCTTCAACTGTACATTGTCTTGCCTTAAAGAGATAAGCATATCTCTCCTAGAGCATACTAAAGAGTTTAGTTGTGCTATATTCATGGTTGATGTTACTGATTTCCTACTCAAGGCATCTGCAACTACATTGGCCTTCCCTGGATGGTAATCAATTGTACAATCGTAGTCCTTGATTAACTCCATCCAGCGACGTTGCCTCATGTTAAGCTCATGCTGAGAGAAGATGTACTTAAGGTTCTTATGATCAGTGAAAATATGGAATGTCTCTCTGTAGAGATAATGTCTCTAGATCTTCAAGGCATGAACCACAACAGCTAACTCCAGATCGTGTGTCGGATAATTCTCCTCGTGTTTCTTAAGATGTCGGGAAGCAAAAGAAATCACTTGCTTATCCTCCATCAGCACACATCCGAGTCCATTCTTGGAGGCATCACAGAAAACTATGTATCCTTTGCCTTGCTCAGGTAACACAAGTATAGGTGCACTTGTCAACCTCTCCTTCAACAGCTGAAAGGATTGCTGACACTTATCACTCTAGACAAAAGGAACTTCCTTCTGGGTCAACTTAGACAAAGGTAAGGCTATAGAACTGAAGTTCTTAATGAACCTTCGGTAATAGCCAGCCAACCCTAAGAAACTACGGATCTCCGTCGGTGTCTTCGGTTGTTCCCACTGTAGAACAGATTCTACCTTTTTGGGGTCAACATGAATACCCGAGGCAGATACCACATGTCCAAGGAAAGATACTTCTGGTAACCAGAACTCACACTTGCTAAACTTAGCGTACAGCTTATGTTCTCTTAGCAAAGTTAGAGTCTGACGAAGATGTTGTTCTTGCTGCTGAGCATTTCTACTATAGATCAGAATGTCATCTATGAAGACAACAATACACTGATCGAGGAAAGGTCAAAAGATTCTATTCACGAGTTCCATAAATGCAGCCGGTGCATTAGTTAGTCCAAACGACATAACTGTGAACTCATAGTGACCATACCTCGTCCTAAAGGCAGACTTGGATATGTCACTATCCTTAATACGGAGTTGATGATATCCCGATCTCAAGTCTATCTTTGAAAAGACGGTTGCACCACGCAACTGATCAAAGAGATCATCAATCCTCGACAGAGGGTACTTATTCTTTATTGTTACTTTGTTTAGTTGTCTGTAATCAATGCACAACTGCATTGATCCATCTTTCTTTTTAACAAAAAGAACCGGAGCACCCCAAGGCGAAGTACTCGGTCAGATGAAACCCTTCTCAAGCAACTCTTGAAGTTGTTTCTTGAGTTCTGCCATCTCAGCAGATGCCATCCTATACGGTGTTTGTGCTATAGGTTGGGTGTCTGGGATCAAATTGATTTCAAAATTAATTTCCCGAGGCGGTGGCACACCTGGAAGTTCTTCAGGAAATACATCTTCAAATTCCCTGACTACAGGAACTTCAGCAGGATTAGGACTCTCCATGGTAGTATCTACCACATGGGCTAAGAATGCATAACATCCTTGCCTCATCAGCTTTTCAGCAACCATAGATGACACAAGACAGGTGGGTAGAATCTTTCTCTCTCCTTGAAAGATCCATGTGTTGCTATCATCAGCAAACACAGCTTGCTTGGATTCACAATCCAAGACAACCCTATAACTTTCCAAGGTATCCATCCCAAGAATTATGTCAAATCCTTGCATCTCAAGTGGTATTAGGTCCACTTGAATGCGATGATCAGAAAAGAAAAGAATGCAGGGAGAGCAAACCTCCTGTAGCACAGCAGACCCTCTCAATGGATTCTCAAGAAACAAGCAATCTTCCCTATGACTGACTGTCATATTGTAGTTATGAATCACTCTTCGAGTGATAAAGGAGAGCGTAGCACTCGGGTCAATCAAAACAGATACAACACAGGATGTAGACATATCAGAATATAATAACTCCATATGACCTGTTACAACCTGTGGATTGATCACTGCATCAGGTGGGTTCATTGCATAGAACCTTGTTGTCGCCTGAGGTTGATTCGGAGCTGACGATCCAGCTTGGGACGCTTGTCCACGTCCTCTAGCTGCTCCTTGAAACTACCTCCTCTAGGATCCTTGCTGACTCTACCTCTGTGGCTGTGTCACACAAACAGGCCTAGCTATGTAGTCCTTCATCAGGTGTCCCACCTTCCCACAGTTGTAGCAGCTTCTCTCCAGTTGTTGTGGTCTTGGTGGTCCTGTGACTGACATCGATGCTGAACTACAAACCCCTTGTAATGGTAGGCTTCGTCCTCTACCTCTACTTGGTGTCCACTGTGTCTGAGCACTAGGTCTAGGTGGTGGTGGTGTAGGAACAGAAAATCTAGGCTTCTTGAAGTCTCTAGATGAAGATCCTTGGAACTGAGGATATCTCTTCTGGGTTTGCCTCTTATCTACTATGGACCTTTCTATCCTTCAGACTGACTCAATGAAGGTAGAAAACCTTTCCCGGTTCTCGAGGGCAGACACGGGAGTAGTCAACTCAGCATTCAACCCTTTCTCGAACCGCCTTATCCTCTCTTCATCTGTAGCAGCCATGTGCGGACAGAACTGTAACAGCTCCATGAACTTAGCTTCATATTCGCTAATGTTCATTAAACCTTGTCTCAACCTCTCAAACTGAGATATTTTCTCATCCAGGAAGGTCTAACGAAAATATCTATTGATAAATTCCCGTCGAAAGACTTCCCACGTAGCCTCCACACCTGGCCTCTTCTGCTCTTCCATGGTCCACCAGTGACCAGCACTCCCCTTGATAAGATAGACAACATGTCTAACCTTCTCGGCTTCTGGGATGTTCAGGATTCTGAAAGATTTCTCTAACTCGGTCAACCACAGATCGGCATCTACAGGATCAGCTGTTCCAAAGTGCTCAGTAGCTCTGACACGACGAAGTCGCTCGAACGTCTTACCGATACCTTGTCCTTCAGGTTGGGCAGGTGCCCTAGGTGCAGGCATGGGCATCCTATCTATGATGTGTGTCATGGCAGTCATAAACTGCCCGAACATAGTCTGAACAGCTGGGTTCTCCATGTCAGCTGGGTTAAACTGAGGTGGCTCCATAGGTGGCTCAGGTATAGGTTGCTCTATCTCCAGGTTCCTTGCACCTTCTCGAGGTGCAGCAATGCTACTTTCTGCCACATACTCCTCGTGTGGTCCAGACATCCTTACTTATCTTCTTCTCCTGAGGAGTAGAAGACACTATTAGATATACTGGAAAACACTAAGAATAGACTCGACATCCTAAGTCCTTATGTCTCTGTAGACTCAGCGAACCTAGAGCTCTGATACCACTAATTATGGGATCCATCTTATAAAACATGAGATAAATTCAGTGGAAGCATTCGATTAGCAGCGGGATACGAAAAATCACTAAAAATTGAAACTTTTTAAGAAAAGATCTTGAAACCATAAAACTCTTTTATAAAAAACAAGATAAGCAGTTTACATCATGTTAAATCACCTCTCGAGTGATTATATACATCCATATACAAAATCTTGAGGTTAAAAACCAAAATCTCAAACCTACTAACTCCTAGGACCTAAGAGTACAGAGACGACATAATACTAACTAACTATAGGACATGACAGCCAGTATCTCCACCTGAGATTCACTGATGTCCTTGGTGTTGCTGCTGATACTGCTCACCCTCGGATTGGTTTCTTTGTCCTCGACGTCCACCTAGAAAGTTGAAACCTGCGGAGTGAGACAATCTGAATATTGTCCCAGCGAGAGTTATAACTCTCCTCCAGAAGCTTTGTTATAGCATTTAAGAAATAACATAAGCAGAATAACTTAAATCATTCAGCAGCAAGTTTGATAATAAGTAAAACATTTACTTAAGCAATTACTTCATTAAAACATATGAAGAACAGGTATACGAGATACTTGAACAGATCATTATTGTAAACAATGTAACATCAATCATTGTTTCTCATAGTTCAACCTAAGCAGATATGCTACGCGGTTGATTATGTTTTACAAACATTATTATGCCCTGCGGAGATGAGGTATACCGATCATACTCCAACCGATCACTACTAAGTTGCATCGGTATCATACATAGGTCATCAAAAGAGCCGGATTCTTATGAACTCATCTTTCTCAGTCAGTATGAGGATCAACATGAAGGACATCTAGTGTCTCTGCTACTATAGCTTACCAAGGTATTCTGGTACTTCGCTATTAGAGTTACAATGGCATTTTGTACTCTCTTCACCATAGAAAGATCTCTTGTTTATCTCTCATCGATGCGGTATAAAATATTTCCTCAGGAGAATAGTGTTACATCACCCCGACATAAACACATAGTGAAGGGTTGATAGATTAAGGTACATCTACATCAATTCCTATACTAGGATGTAAGGATATTCACATCCATATTCCCCCACATACTCAAAAGTATGTGATCCAGGAGTTCCCTTAGAAAAACATATTTCACCATCATTTAGCTTCTGACAATGATGGATCTATGATCAGGGCTCTACATGATATGATTATACTTGATTAGTTAGGTACATTTCAGCATTCTTTTAACATCAAGCATGTTTTCAAGCATTAATCATTAGAACAACAGCTATGAAAGTAGAATACTAAATGTATCAAGTCTAACTCACATTAGTTATCATTTAGATATCATATCTTTAATCATCTCATCATAAGTCACCTATTCAGCATGACCTTGATGTTACTCATGGCTCTTACAACCCATCAATCTCATATGATGCCATTTACTAGGCAACATGATATGTCATTATTCATAAAGCTAGTAACATGCTTTCAATGAATATGATATCATAACCCTTACCTGGATATGATCATTCTCATATAAGAACCTGCATAGTTAATTCAACTGACAATAGTAAACAATTCATTTCCAGATCAGCAGTTTATAAAGCAAAATTAATGTTTCAATTCAAGGGTTGTACCTTCATGCCTTAATTAAGGCTAGGTTCCCTTAATTACATAAATTAGGGTTATTCAATCCCTTTCATTATGATTTAGGAATGATGATTCCTCATCTCATACTTTAATCATGAAGATTCGTGATTAAAAGCATAACCTGGAATTAGGGTTTATTGTACATTTCAACACATCACCCTCAATTCGGGTTTACTATTCACATTACATGTTATTACCCTAGAATTAGGGTTTACTATTCACTTCATAGTGAATTGAGCTCATAGCATCATCATGTATGAAAATCATCATCATTGATGCCCTTAATTAGGTTAAGATTCATTAGACACCATAATTAGGGTTTCCATGATCTCACCTTGATGGATTATACCCTAATCATGTACATTCTTACATATTGAAGGTATGTTACTTGATTCTTATTCATATTAGGAGCCTTCTCTCTCCTCTTACTATTAGATGATGTTTACATCACTCTAGATTAGGTTAGGTCAATTCAACTTGATTATCATAGGTCAAGTCATCACCATTATGTTCATTTGGGTTTGCTTGATCAAAGGGTGTTGTATACTTGAACCCTTTATAAGTGCCTTTATAATGTTCACCATTAAGCATAACATGGTTCAATCTATTAGGTACTTAACCCCTTAATGTATTTAGGTATCATTAGGGTTTGGATTAGACAACCATTGAACCAATTAAGCCTTCAAGTCACTAAGCAATCATAGCCCTAAAGGTCCCCAAATGATTTCACACCTCAACCTCCAAACGGTTTTGAAACCATTTGGAAGCGTTGACCGTTTGGTCACTTTGACCTCCAAGACCGCATGACACTCAAGACCATTTGTCCTTAAACGATCTTGAGACTGTTTGATTGCGTTGACCGTTTGATCAGAGTTGACTTTGAAACCGTTTGAACAAAATCACCTTGAAACCGTTTGATCTTAAACGACCTTGAAACCATTTGCTTCCAAATGGTCTTCAGACCGTTTGGTCCCAAACGGTCTTGAGACCATTTTCCCCTAAATGGTCTTGAGACCGTTTGGTCCAAATGGCTCAAAACCGCATGGACCTCAAAGATGCATCAAAACTTGTAATCGATTAGGGTTTTCAAGGTTGAGCCCCTCTTTTGACCTCATATATGTTAACCACTCATCAATTGAGCCAATTAGGGTTATCTTTAACTAATTGGACACTCAATTTACCCTCAATTGATAGCCAATTAGGGTTGGAACCAATTCAATTAGGGTTTGTAATCGGTTAACCATCAATGTTCATCAACATGAGTCTATTTGATATTGAACCCATCAATTGACCTTCAATTGGGCCCAAACTTGGCCCAAATGGTCTTGGGATCGTTTGGACACCCTCCAAATAGTCTTGAGACCGTTTTCCCAAAGTCACATCAAAATCTAAGTCAAATTGTCAAGGGTTGAACCCTAATTAGGTCTAAAATCAGCATATTCAAATAATTCAACAACCTATTGTGATTGGACCTTCAATTGATCAACTTATCTTAACCCTAGACCTCCAAATAGTCTTGGGGTGTCACCAAATGGTATTGAGACCGTTTGGGTGAATACCAAATGGTTTTGAAACCGTTTGGGCCACTCAACCCAAAGTTCAACAAAATCGATCCTTGAAATCATCAATTGAACCCGATTAGGGTTTAGAGGGTTGAAGTTCCTTCAACTTGTGATTAGTTTGCAATTAAGTGATGATTCTTTGTAATTGATTAATTCAATATGTATAAAGCATACCTCTAAATGGTCTTCACCTGGTCAACCCTACTAAATGGTCTTGGAGACCGTTTGAATCTAAACGGTCTTGCAAACCGCATGAAATCAAACGGTCTTGAGATCGTTTGATTTCAAACGGTCTTGCAAACCGTTTAGACCAAATGGTACAAGGTCGTTTGGTAAAGTTACCTAGGAAATCACGTCCATCATCTTCAACCTTGGAACAGGTCGGTTACTTCGTGGTTTTGCTTGCAAAAGTGCAAGGAAGAGTGGGGAAGAAGAAGAACTAACTACCAATTGTAAGAACAAAGATATGCATAAGAAAGCAAAAGGTTTAGAGTTATAAAACCCGCCTTAAGGTTGTTCCTAGACCTCCAAGCTTCCAAGCTTCAAGTCTTTAATGGCGTCTTGAGCTCCACAGGTGACCGGCCTAAATCACACATGCAAAAGTAGAGGCGGATTCGAGGTAGTCGAGCTTTTACATTTTTAACCTGATTCCTTCTAGGCCCCCGCAGCTTTGATTACAGGGTCGAAGTAGATATACAGGGTCGAACACAGGGACAAGGGTGGTAGTGTTGACAACTCAGAATCGACACGCTACACTCCGGTAGGGATCGAGATATGGTAAAATTCCCAAAAGGGAACAGCAGAATGAGAATGATAAAATAAAAGAAAACCCTATCTCCAACTGGAGTTACAAGGAAAACTTAGATTTTAGGCATTTAGCAGTTTTTAGGGATTTTCATGCAACAGAAACAGAGAGATAATACTAAAGCTAAAGTGAGGTACGAAGGAGAAAACTTCGGTAAAACAAGCGGAAGCAGGAACATCCTGTACCCCTCCACTCAGAGCGGGTACCTCTAACCAAGTATCAACACCACTCTCGAGGTTGCTAGACTTAGGTTAGAGTGGAGAGGTTACCACAACATCCCCGATTCCACGCACTCTCGTACTCCAGATTCGGACCAAACACTAGAGCCACAACACCTCTCTCAAGGCTGTTGTCATGGGAAAACACGATTTGGTAGCTAATCGAAATGCGATCCAACGTGCAAGCTAGAGTTCACATATTAAACATAGCAATCATCCAACAAGTGTACCAAACATAAAGCAGCAGGTAGTTAAACTCTTCTATTTCTATTAACATATAAAGGTTTGATTACAATGCATGAATTAAATAATAGAAATAAAGATAGATATCTCCTTCTTGATATAGAAGGACGATAGACTACAATGGACCCTCCAGCCCGATACCGGTCAGGAGCCTAGCCCGATACAACCGTGTCGGGCGGCACACCCTCTCAGGCGACACACTGTGATGGGCGATTGTATTGAACGAGGACCCTGGCCCGATACGCTCATGTCGGGCGGCACCCTCTCGGGCGACACGCCATGACGGGAGAAGCATATCGGGTTCGATATCGTGCCGGGCTAGAGCAACCCATCTATTACCGGTCACTTAAGGCAGAGATCCATGTCGGCCGATATCGTCTTGCAGTGCCGCCCAGGACGATCCTAAGGGAACCGTTCACCTTCCTCTCGGGATGGGGAAAAGCTCACCTAGAATCGCCCGGCACAGCACTGAAGCACGATATACTCGCTCCTTGCAGTTTCCTGGGGTGACTTGCACAGGGTTCCGACCTGTCTTTTCGGCTTCATGTAGCTGCTATTTATAGGCAGTGGTAGGGAAAGTTATGGTGCTCGAGGCGCCACGTGTCCCCCTTATCTTTGCGGTCTGTGGACGGTCGATATTGGTATCACCCGGCATAAGGGTGTTGGCTGTCGGTCACGTGACGGGCGGCTCCTGCCGGTGGGTGGCCTGTGTCACGCGACAAGCTTCAGTTGTCGTGGCGAGCTTCGGCTCCCTGTCGGGTAAAAGACGTGTCACCCACCAGTTTCATCTTGCACGGCATCCCTGTGTCGTGCGTGGTTGTGTCACGTCACCCTGTCGGGCAGTGCTCGTATCGGCCATCTGTAGGCCGATGCAGGTGGAACTTATTTGTGGTCCGGGACGACCTTGTTGGGTCAAAATTGGAGGAAAACTCTGCAACAGTTGGAAGTATTGGATTAAGAGCGTTGTTTGGCCAATTATTGCAAAAAGTACATATAAAAGAGAGGGAAATAGCTAAAAGGGCAATTTTGATAACAGAAAAACAGTCTAAAACATCACAAAAATTGGTGTTATCAACTCCCCCAAACTTAGCTTTTTGATTGTCCTCAATCAATATTTAAACTTTATTTTGTGATGCTTCTTCTTGCGCGGTATAGATTTCAGGCCAAGAGGTAAAACAAGTATAGTAATGCCTTTAGAGATAATGCTACCTCACTTCAAACAAAAGACCTTGCGTTTCCTGCCTTATTATTTCAGTAAATGTTTTCTCTACAGCTTCAGCGAGACTTTGGTGCATGATTCTGAAGTTAGCTTCCACACCAAACAGCTTTATTTTTGGGGCAAAAAGTTGTGTATAGGGTAGGCTATGGCTTTTTAGGGTTTTTCTTGTCTCCCATCAGTCCATCCAGGTAAGGGTCCGTTAACGGGAAAGTAGTCCCTGCAGTCCAAGCCAGTTGGCTTTAAAGCAGTGATTTCACATCCTACGTACAACTGCCCCGGATCTACCATGCCTAAAGATGGGTACTTTTGGAAGACAAGTGTGTGTATATATATATATATTTTCTTTTCTTTTATTGGGCAAAACTCTCATGCTTTTATTCACTCTCATAAGGCTACTTTCTCTTTTTGGGATTTTTGTTGGGTAAGGGGAAACAAAAAGATTTTTGTTGTTTGGGTAGCTTTTTCCTTCTCCATACTCATCTCTTAGCTGTTTACGAGATTATTATTTTTCGAAATTTTTGGCACGGAAAAACGTAATCTTCTTGTTTGTTTGAAGCAGCATTATCAGAAAGATATAACAAAAACTTACATCTCATTAAGCATGAAGAAAACAAACTTGGCAAGAAGTTGCATCAGGTTTTTACTAATATAGCGACTTTGTACATATGTATGAGAACAAAATAGCAAAATTTTCAAAAATTTGGTATGAACATATATATGTACACATGATATAGGAAGAACAAAAGAATAAATAATTTGAGACAAAAGAGACAAAAGAATGAAGAATTTAAGTCAGAATAATCAGAAAATTCTCAAAATTTTGTACCTCCCTCACTGGTACATGGTACCCCCCCAAACTTACTTCACACTATCCCAGAGTTGTGAGGTAGATAAGGTGAGGCAATGTTACTCCAGTGAGGTTAGATGTTGATCGCACCTGCGTCAGATAGAAGCTCCCACACATATTCTCCTCTTTTGCTGTGATAATCGATGTGGTGGAGCTGGTCAGGCGTTGTTTCACTTGCTATCCATTCAAGGACATAGATGTCGCAGTCATTGGATTGAGTGATTTGTTGCGGACTGCGGTGGCAGAACTGAAGTTCATGCCATTTGCTTGGTTCCGTGTCAAGGAATGGTTGGATCATCTTTGACACCTCGTCGTAATATTTTCAAACTAAGCGTTCGACGGGTGACAACGGTTTTGATGTACACGGTACTGGATGGTTTTTGTTGCTGTCCGAGCTGTTGTAGAAAATATCTACTCGTTGCTGAGTGTACATTGTCAGGAGCGTCCAATGGTTATAATGCAGAATTGGCTGAAAGATAGTGCCTGGGGCCTCACTCTTCAATTTTGCTAGAAAAACATGCTTCGCTCCTGTTTCGTCGGTGAGGCAAATGTCATTGAATAGCATAGGATGAGCTACGTAAGCATGCTCGAGCCTTGACTGTATTGTTTGGATGTAAGCGGCCGCTACAGATACAGCCAGTCATCCTCCTTCTTTTACCATGTCCCTCAAATCATCGACTGGGACTATGACATCGCCTGCCTCATATGCGATATCCCTTGGGGTAGAGTCGGCTAACTTCAGATGGATTTCGTTGACCTGCTCCTACGTGAGAGTTGCGCACGAAAAGTGGTCGAAATTTTTGATCATCCCCTCTGTAGCCTCAGGCGAAGCAGTATCTTCCATCCTGTGCACTTTCCACAAGATTTCAAACTACTTGCCTGCTCCATATGTGTCAGTCGCCATCTCTGCCTCTTTCTCCCGAGAGCTGCTAGATTGTGAAGTCTCATTTTTAGGGTCGCTGTCCAGCAGCTGCTCTGGTACCCCTGCGTCCTGGAAATAGCGCTTGTCTTTTATCAGTAGCATAGCGTATATGCTCCTGCAGCGATAGAAGCATGTGCCCTTAAGGACCCCCAAGTTTTCAATTGTATTCAGTGCCTCCATGGCACTTAAGATGGTGAGGGCGTTGTTTCCGCTTCCCCCTTCTGCCTGGACGGGGAGGTCTCGGATAGAAAAGAAGTTCCAAATGCCTTTGTGACATTGGCTTCCTTGCTTGATAGCTCGGAGAAGACGCAGCGGCAGAAGCCTCAGTTTCTTGTCCTCCGGGCGGCTGAAGATATTCTCAGAGCGTGGCACCTCATTGTGGTTGCAGCTCAACAGTTGGACATCATGGTTCCTGAGGTCGGACACGTAGAGGAACCACACGTTATGGTTTTTATACGAGGCCAACACGAGGTTTGGTCTGTGCTCGTCAATGTGGTTCAACATGTTGGCCACCACACTGGAGTCTGAATCTCCTTTCATCAGTCTTCTCGCCAAGTTCGGGGTGGCGTTGTGTATTGTTTTCCGACCCGTCCTGCTGTCGATATTTTCTATTATCGCACCTTCAAGGACCCTGAACAGTCTTTTGCCAACGAAGGCTGGCGTGCAGAACATCCTTCAAAGATCTCCCCGCCGTACGAAGAGGTAGCCGTCGCTCCAGACAACGTCTTCTTCATCAGCATGCGATCTTAAGATGGTATTCAGCAAGTTCTGGTCTCCGATCGTCAGGTATCTGATGGCTCTTCTGTCAAAGTCAGCCATCTCGAAAGAGGGTATCTCGGATGGCGCACAGAACTTATCTTCCATCGAGTGTTTTCCTCGGGGGAGGTGTCTTTCATTGATTGCATGAACGTCCCTCTTCTCTCCCTCGGATTCTTCAGAAGAGTCTACCCCGACACTGATATCTTCGTTAACGTCTTCAGCTTTGTCCAGGGGGACTGAGGGATCTTCTTTTCCCAGCCTAGGGAGCTCTCCTGTCTGGCTGGAGCTCCGTCGGTAGAACGTTGTGGCGTCCCCCCCTCGGACGTTGAGGATTGCCCGCTGGAGGAGGGGGAGGATGTTGATCTCGAGGCAGATGCTGACGAAGAAGAAGGAGAGCCACGACTAGGGGCGATGGCGACCTTCTCGGCTGCCTTCGGTGCGGATGGTCATCCCTCCTATCTAGCCTCTCCTCGATCCTGTCGAGGCATTGGAGAACTTGTTGAAGTGTCGCATTCAGAATCTCTAGTCCGCCGGGAAGGCTGACTAGAGTCAGTAGCTCTCGCTCTTAGCTATTCAGCCTATCTTGGAAAGATGCAAACTTGCGGGTTAAGGAAATACAAGTAGCTGTGTTTTTATCTGTTACCTCCCGCAAGTAGTCTAACTCGTGCCCGAGCATCTTCCCAAGGGACGGAGGGGTTCTGACTGGTCTCCCTCCTATCCTCACGACACCCTACTCGCGTGAGGGTCTACCAGTCGAGGTAGAGTCTATCTGAATCGTTCGCGATGCAGATGTCACTGGGCGAGGTGACGGTGCTCTTTCAGCTGCTACCACCTTGCCTTCTCATTGGGGTGGAGATGGCCGTGGTGTAGGCAGACGCTGCTCCACCTCTACACTGTCGGCGAACTCCTCAGCCGTTATAAAAGGAGACTCCGGCGGCGGTGACGGTGTCAACAATGCACCTTCGAGCTCCATTCTCAGGATCTCGTCAAACACGCCATTACTGGCGTCCAGTTGAGGTTCTTCTTCTGCCTCTACAGGCCTTATAGGGATGTCGGGGGTTGCGGCTGTCTCTTCCGTGGCAGCTCCCGCAGTTTCTATCTCGGTGACCTCAACAATCACCAATTCTTTTTCAGCCACCACAGTCGTCGTTGTGGTAGTGGTTGGTACAGTAGGAGCGACGACAGCTCTATTAGCAGCTGTCGTCGGTAGCTCTGGAATTGCCCTTTCCTGGACTCTGGTGGTGGTGGGGAAGGCTGCGTCTTTCGCTACAGCTTCAGTCTCTGCGGCAGTGAAGACTAGCTTTTCTGCATCGTAGGTGGTGCAACGAGGGAGTGGGAGGAGTATGTTCATCCTTGAAAATTTGTAGAAGTAGTCCCCTCCCTCCTTCTTCACGATGCTAGTCCTCATCAGGTACTTGACGTCGATAATCTCATCGCCTTGCGTCCTTGAAAGGCTGCGCGGCTCCTTAGGGTACCCAAGCCCTGCCGCAGTCAATTTGACGATGCCACCCATACAATATTCTTTGGTGGCATCCTTTATCAGGTGCAGTCTATTGAGAAAGAACCGCCTGAGGTTGATCACTCATCCCTCCATCATGTGCCACATGATATGGAGTTCTTCTGTATAGATGTTGCTGGACTCGTTCTTGCTGAACAGCAAGCACGCCACCAATTTGTGTACTATCATCCAAAAGCAGGAGTGCACTGCCACCACTTTGCATCCTGGTTAAAATGATGATTCGCCAGTCAGCTTCTTCCAGAGCTCCACGGGATTAAACCTGTCTCCTTCGGTGATTCTCTCACAGTTGTCCATAAGATTCTTCTCCTCCTCACTGGAAGAGAAGATCTTGTTCAACATCTTCTCGGAGACGACGTGCTCTGAGTTGTACAGCCGGGTCTGGACTCTATCCGCTCTGCTGAATTCTTCTCTTTCTGTAGCAGAATTCTTTACTCGACGGAGAGATGACATGAATTCCCTCGTCAGTCTAGTGTACGAGGAAGATCGGCTGAAGCAATCTTCCTCTGCCCTTTTGCGGCGAGGACGCCCTTCAGCCTCTCCAAGATGCCCAACTCAGCGAAGGAGGCTTGATGGCAGAACCTGCTTGGTCTGTAGACCTTGGCTGCTAACTCAGCGTAACGGCGAGCGTGCTCATCGTCCCTTGGCACGAACAACCCTGGCGTGTATTCCAGGGGTTCTGCCGCTGCCGTTGGTGTCAGAGCCGCCACTTCTTCAACCCTGGCCCTCTTTTCTGCTGTTGACGTCCAGGCTGCTCCTGGATTTGGGCATTTCTACCCGGCAGTTGGTTCTTCAGCTACAGTCGCGGGGTAGATCCTTCTTCCTTGCGCGTCAACAGGGACAACAGTTGACTTGATGCAGGCCATTTCTGTTAATAAGAAAACTCCTTGATCAATTAAATGTGTCGATATTTTAAAGAAGTTAAACTGAAAGCGTGATAAGGTAGGCCCTGTAAAAAGATGATCCCACACTCCCGTATCGGGCGATATGAGGTTTTTAGGAGTGAAGGCTCGTGTGCGATATGAGGTATGAGTGTCGCCCGTCACGTTGGAAGATCATATACGTGATAAGACCAAGGCGATAAGGCGATAAACACGCGTCAGGCCTGTCGGGCGATACGGTGGCGATAAGATAAGATACCCGATATGGCCTTCTGAGAGGAAAGCGGTGTGTCGCCCGACATCGAAACAGGCGAGGCAGTGCAAATATGAGCGACACGGATATCGCCCGACATGACGTATCGGGTAGACGTGAATAAAAGGTATGTTGTGCGTCATACATATCGGGCGATATAACGTTGCTCAGCTCAGAAACCGCAAGGACGAAAACCTACTTGTTAAAAGAAAGCCGTGTCGGGCGATAAGGTCTGTCAGGCTATACCTTGCTGATTTCTTGAACTACCGCGCGATGCGAGAGCAGGTGTCTTGCCTGACACGAGATCTAACTCAGGAAATCAATGCACGACACGGGTAGGTGAAAACAGTAAGGCAGTAGCCCGACACGGTAAACTCGCCAGGTTATTTATAGCGGTCCCAACCGGGGGTAAAACTGGTAAATCTAGGCGGGCGTCAGCTGTTGGGGTGATTCAATCCCGAGACGGGCAGTCCATCCGTCGGCACAAGAGTAATTACTCCACCTGCACGATACGAGTGGACGTCGCCCAGGCATGCCATCTGTCACAACCTTTGCGATGCCCGAGACTCCCCTGCCCGATATGGGCACGTTCAAGCATGTCGGTTGGGCTGTTGCCCGATACGAACCTTACGATACGGATCGTCAGAGCAAGGCCGAGAAGAAAAATGTGAAAACAGAGCGGAAGAAAGCGGTTGATGAGTAAAACATCATTGGCCTAAATCTAAGCCCCAGCCTCAGATGGTATTACCCATCCCGGTCAATAAAACTAAGGCAGTGGCCCATAAAACAGAAGAGTCAGCGCATGTGGCGCATGCACTGCCTCAGGCCTTATTACAGACCATAACATTCATAATGTTTGTTTTGCTTGAAAGTAAATGCATCCTATACTAGGAATTTTAAAAATAGCTCGGGATGCCTCCCGAGAAACGCTTTGTCTTCCGTCTTTGGCTTCAGTTTCTTCCTGTATCATCATTCTCTGCCTCTGAGGTCATTGTCCTGTTCTCTTCGCTGGTTCGGTATTCGATGGAATCCTTCCCGTCGGGTTCTTCACAATTTCATCTAGTTGAGCTAGCTGCTGGTCAATCTGGAGTTAATGCGTCTGCATGTTTGCCAGTTGTACCTACAAGGAGTTCAAAACATCGGAATTTGATAGCGCACTTTGTGCTAGTTGATTATTGATTGTATCCTGCTTCTTAACAAAATCAAATAACTGCCCAATCATGTCTGATTGTCTCGTGCCCTTGTCTTGTTCTCGGTTCGTCCCTTGATATTTTCCCTATACTTGGAAGTTTCCTTTCACTGACTGGAACTGGTCGTTCTTGGCATATTGACCAGGCCCCCCTCTCTTCTCAAAAGATTATGTCGGCTTGGATGAGATTTGCAGCTGATGAGAGTTTTCAGCTGCATCTTTGTTGTCGTAGTTAAAGCCGGGATGATCTGGCCTTTTGAAGTTCACAAAAGAGACATTTTCAGTCCTTTCGTCTTCTGAGTCAGAGTCACTGTCTGCGTCTGGTCGGGTGTAGGCGTAGTTGTCCACCCCATGTCCTCCTTCGCCGCACGTAACGCACTTCATCACCTTCTCAACTGGCTTCTTTCCTTTCCCGCCAGCTTCTCGCAGTTGCTTAACATCAGTAGAGATTCTCTGTATCTGTGAGGTGATGGACTCCAACGCCTTGGACTCGAGAGCAGACCCTTCACCAATCTTCTTGACCTGTCCTCTTTCAGATTGATCAAAATCAGCGCCGGCCATCAGCTTGGCCATGTTCTTGATGATCATTTCTGACTTCTTTGGTTTCTTCCGTAGGAAGTCACTGCCTTTCGCCGCATTTAGTGACACCCTTTCATCGGGAGTCAGGCCATTATATAAGGTGGTGATGAGAAAGCCCTTCTTATAATTATGATGGGGGCAATCAATCTGGTATTCCTAGAATCACTCCCAGGCGTCGTGGAGGCTTCCATTCGGCTTTTGCATAAAAGAGGTTATTTTCTGCATGTTTCTGACAGTTCTTTCAGTGGGGTAGAACTTGTTTACGAATGTGTCAGCCAAGGATCCCCATCCGTTTAGGGATTGGTGGGGCAACCCAAGATACCATGATAGGGCTTTGTCCTCCAGGGAGAAAATGAAGCCCTTACAGTAAATCACCTCTTGGGGAACCCCCCGCATCTTTATTGTATCACATATATTTTTGAATGCATCGAGATGGTGGTAGGGGTTGTCGTTCTTTGAATTCCCCCTGAAGCTCTTGTTCTGAATCATCGAGATCACGAACAGCTTAAGCTCAAAATTTTCCGCGTTGAACCGCGGAGTGATTACTAGACATCGGGAGTTGTTGGCCTTTGTGGACGCCAACTCTCTTAGCATTTTCTCTTCCTCTTCAAAGTCTTCGCTGTCGCTGTCTTGTCGGTGCTGTTCTTGATTGTCGTGATTTATTCGGTGCCTCCGGTGGCGATGACGTCTATCGCGGTGATGGCCTTCCTCGAAATGCTCTTTTTCTGGATCTTCGAGGTTATCATCGCCGCCATAGCGATCGTTGACTTCTGGTGGAGGCGATTGAGGTCGAGCTCCTCCTTGGTGTTCACCTTCCGAATGTTGCGGGTCTACGCGAGGAGGCATGGTAATTCAGAGTGATTGTGCTTAGTTTGAATAGTTGAACGGTGTAGGAGCTCGGTGGAACCGATCACTATTCTTCAGAGTTCCTGAAAATGGCACGAAAAATTAAGTTTAGAAAATTAAATTATTAATTTTAGGCAAAGAATAATAACAATAAAAGAAAAAGGAAAAAGAAAAGAATGTTTTCAAGCTCATTTCTAAGCATGAGGCACGGGAGTGTAGTTAGTGGATTCGAATTCGTCAATAGTGTCTTTTCACCTCATCCCCGGCAACGGCGCCAAAAAGTTGACCGGCCTAAATCACGCGTCCAAAAGTGGAGGCGGATTCGAGGTAGTCGAGCTTTTACATTTATAACCCGATTCCTTCTATGCCCCCACAACTTTGATTACGGGGTCGAAGTAGATATACGGGGTCGAACACAGGGACAAGGGTGGTAGTGTTGAGAACTCAGAATCGACACGCTACACTCCGGCAGGGATAGAGATATGATAAAATTCCCAAAAGGAAACAGCAGAACGAGAATGATAAAACAAAAGAAAACCCTATCTCCAACTGGAGTTACAAGGAAAACTTAGATTTTAGGCATTTAGCATTTTTAGGGATTTTCATGCAACAGAAACAGAGAGATAATAAGAAAGCTAAAGCGAGGTACGAAGGAGAAAACTTCGATAAAACAAGCAGAAGCAGGAACATCCTGTACCCCTCCTCTCAGAGCGGGTACCTCTAACTAAGTATCAACACCACTCTCGAGGTTGCTGGACTTAGGTTAGAGTGGAGAGTTTACTACAACAGTCCCGATTCCAGGCACTCTCGTACTCCAGATTCGGACCAAACACTAGAGCCACAACACCTCTCTCAAGGCTATTGTGACAGGAAAATACGATTCGGTAGCTAATCGAAACATGATCCAACGTGCAAGCTAGAGTTCAGATATTAAACATAGAAATCATCCAACAAGTGTACCAAACATAAAGCACCAGGTAATTAAACTCTTCTATTTCTATTAACATATAAAGGTTTGATTACAATGCAGGAATTAAATAACAGAAATAAAGATAGATATCGCCTTCTTGATATAGAAGGACGATAGACTACAATGGACCCTCCAGCCCGATATCGGTCAGGAGCCTAGCCAGATACAACCGTGTCGGGTGGCACACCCTCTCAGGCGACACACCGTGACGGGCGATTGTATCGAACGAGGACCCTGGCCCGATACGCTCATGTCGGGCGGCACCCTCTCGGGAGACACGCCATGACGGGCAAAGCGTATCAGGTTTGGTATCGTGTCGGTCTAGAGCAACCCATCTATTATCGGTCACTTAAGGCAGAGATCCATGTCGGCCGATATCGGCTTGTAGTACCGCCCGGGATGATCCTAAGGGAACCGTTCACCTCCCTCTCAGGATGGGGAAAATCTCACCTAGAATCGCCTGGCACAGCACTGAAGCATGATATACTCGCTCCTTGCAGTTTCCTGGGGTGACTTGCATAGGGTTCCGACCTGTCTTTTCGGCTTCTTGTAGCTGCTATTTATAGGCAGCGGTTGGGGGAAGTTATGGTGCTCGAGGCACCACGTGTCCCTCTTATCTTTGCGGTCTGTGGATGACCGATATTGTTATCGCCCGGCACAAGGGTGTCGGTTGTCAGTCACGTGATGGGCGGTGCCTTCCGGTGGGTGGCATGTGTCGCGCGACAAGCTTCAGTTGTCGTGGCAAGCTTCGGCTCCCTGTCGGGTAAAAGACGTGTCGCCCGCCAGTTTCGTCTTGCGCGGCATCCCTGTGTCGTGCGTCATTGTGTCGCGTCACCCTGTCGGGCAGTGATCGTATCGGCCATCTGGAAGGTTGATGCAGGTGGAACTTATTTGTGGGCCGGGACGGCCTTGTTGGGTCAAAATTGGAGGAAAACTCTGCAACAGTTGGAAGTATTGGATGAAGAGCGTTGTTTGGCCAATTCTTGCAAAAAGTACATATAAAAGAGAGGAAAATAGCTAAAAAGGGCAGTTTTGATAACAGAAAAATAGTCTAAAACATCACAAAAATTGGTGTTATCAACAGGTCAGCCAAGGGTGTTCTTCCAAGAAAAGGTTGGGGAAAGTCGGCTAAAACAAGAAACCTAAAGAAGAAGAACCATAAACCAACCTTACACAAGGAATTCATCCATGAATCCGAGCAAGAAGATAGTCTCTTCTTACCTTAGAACAGGTTGGTCATCTCCCTCAGCTTCAGAGCTCTGCCTTAGTCGGTTTTGCAAGAAGATAAGTGATAGAAGAAGAGAAACGTTCCTTTGTTTGCAAAGCAAAGTTGTATATATATCTTTGGGTGAAACTTCAACATAAGGACATCTAATTCTCTATTTCTCATCTAGGTCCTTCCTTTCTTCATTGCACGTCCCTCCTCATTATTTTATAAGGAAAAACTCTTCCTAAAACCAAGAACTAAAGGCAAGGAAGGTCAACTTGTCATTAAGGTGCACATATATAAGAGTCTCCTTACTTACAACTTGGTAATTTAATTACAAAGGTATTCCTTATAATATGATTATTCAAATGAAGTGCCCCCTTCATCATTATTACTCTAAATGATGCCAAAAGTCATAAAAGATAGTCTAGAAGGTGTATTTTACAAGTTGCACCCCACATTTTGGGTAAATTGCACTTTACACCAAAATCAGGGTTTTAAGCACAAGGATTGCCCCACAAGCTGCATCTTGGTGCCCAGGCTTGGGAAATCCATCATACTTCATCATATTCATTCTTATGATGTCTCAACACCAAAGGAACATCCTAAAATGGGTAAATTGCAAGTTAACCCCTCTAATTGGGTAATTTGCACATAGGTCCTTGTATTACAAAACAATACTACAACATTGTTTAAAAAGGATAGAAACGACAATATGTGTTCCTCAAGAGCTTTAATTACAAACCAAAAGATAAACACAAGTATCTTAATTACATAATTAGGTGAAACACCTAGGGTTAACTCATAACCCAGGTCAGGGATGTTACAATAAGAGTCAGCATTGTCAACATGCTTTCAAGTTTCCAACATATCTCATTTATGTCATTAGGGTTCAACTAGTGAACTAGTTGAACATTCACATCAAAGTGCATCACAAGGGTTAGTAAAATCCATGATCTGAAATAGGACTACATGATATTCTGATCTCCATAAGAATTAAGGAACAAGAAGCATACTTCAATTCATTTTAGGTCACACATACCATTACTAGTGAATTTAGGGTTACATTTATCATCATAACGTAGAGGCTTGACTTTAGGCATTTAGGTCACATGACTTCACCAAATTCTGATTTCCAATATATGGAGGAGTTGGTGGACAAAAGATGTTAAAGTCATCATTGATTATAGTGTAACCTTTCATTCACATAAATAGGGCACATACATGCATTAGACGTCATTGAACCAACACAAAAAAAGGGATCTTAGAGGATATTATTGTTCTATAGAGGAGCACATGATATTATTTTTAAAGTTAGTATAGCAGTGTGTATCATTAGAAAGATATATTACAAAGATAGGGTAAAGTTTCATAAGTAAAGTCCCTAAACGAGTCATATGTGTGCACAGAGGTTAAACAATGAGCAAGAATGGTGATTAGGGCCCTCAAAGAGTTCACGAGTGTACATAGTTACTATTATGATGATTAGGAGGGTGGAGGTGCATTAAAGATTCAAACTTTTTCATGATAACTCTTTCAATGTATTCAACATTACTAAAGATAACAACTTTAAGGGAAACAAGAATACAAACTATGGAATTAGGGTGTGAAGCCCTGAACGATGTATCGATTATTTGAGTTGATCAATTTGATAAATTTGACCAATACATATGGATATGGGTTTAGAAGTTATCATGATTTCAACATTTAGATCGAGAACTTAAAGAAAAGCAATGATCTTACCATGTATATCATTTAAGGGTACATCTCATATTAAGATCTCTGACCCAATGAATGATGCTCCCCGTCATGTACAGTCCCAAGGGGCCACTCTAAGTTATGCATATGGTCCAAGTGGCACTCACGATTTGCTCATGTGCTTCTAGTGACAATGGTTAACCCAAATCTTGATTGGCCCTAGCAAGGATGGGCTATGATCATAGCCCTTGTTCAAGGGCACTACTGATCTAACAACCAACCAATCATCTTCCTTGCTTCATCTTGGAATAGAAAGACCTTCCATCTTGCTCATTGACACACGGGTCTAATGGTGGCCCTTACCACACAATGTCTTGGGATGTGGCTAGTCAACGTCACCATCTTCATACGAGCCTATAGGTTTCTCACCAATCACAGAGGTAAACAAGGTGGTTGAGGATGAGGGTGTGGAGGTGGAGGTCCATGGTCCCACCACCAAGGTTGTCCATAAGGAAGAACAAGAAGAATAGGAGTGACTAGGGTGATCCTAGGCATGAAAATGGTAAAAAAGGAGGAAAAGGAGAAAGGGTGAAGAAAAATAAATAAATGAGAGTTATTTTTGTCCAACAAGGTTGAAAAAAGGGGGTTTGTCATCGTAGTGGGGTGTATTGCAGTAGAATCACTGCCATCAATGTACGGAACAAGGGTTAAATATGGATATTGAAAAGTCCATAACTCAATCGTCATGGTGGTCTATATTGTAGTATAATACCCACCAATCATTGATTGATCTACATGCCCATTTGGTCGGCCTAAGTCCTAAACAATAAGTTAAAACAAAGGTTCAATAGGGACATTGAAAAGGCCATAACTTTAGATTTATATCCCTCATTGAGGAGATATTTGACATTTTGGATTATAGTTGTGTCCTCTATAACATTGTATGAAATAGAAAACAAAAGTAGCATGTTGAATAGGGTCAGATTTCAGTGCAAGGTGATGATATATTATCATCAAGGAAAGTAGGACAACATGAAAATTAATGTCACATCATGGAACATAAACCAATGTGATGAGAACTAAGCATCAAAATCCTTCAAAGCATATAACTAAACATGAAGAATGGGAATTTAGCAAGGTACAGAGATCAAGTACATATTAAATTTGAGATGAAGTAAGGTTTCCAAATCCTTCCATCATTTCAAATAAACTTTGTCACCAAAGTTCATCCAGGATCGTAGTCAAAGGTCAAAGTTGGTATTTATCATGTTAAGATAGCCAACCTTAAGCTTCAAGGCATTCACCACATGGGGTTCACACTAATGTTGTTATCATATGATTTGAAGTCACCACAGGTGTACCCAACCTAAATCATAGTTTGAGCATTACTCAATGTCTCCTTAGAACATGTCATCTTTTTATGCACTAAGGTCTACATCCCTTATATTCATATTATTAGGATTTTATGAATGTACTGATACAAGCTCAAGATGTTTTATCAAAATCCATGTCATTAATTATTGGGGAATACAATAAATACCATAACTTCCAATTACAATTATCATTGTAGTTGCATTTCATCATTAAACTGTATTTCATGTGTAGTTTACTTTCACCCAAAATTGCATTAGTCATCGTTTATTTTCATTATCCAACATTATGTTTGAAATTAAACATTTTCTATTTTATGATTGTTACATTTGAGATCCCCAGGCACCATTATATTTAGCTCAACATTTGAAACTTATATCTTCTGCACAAAATTTGATTCTATTGAGTTCATGCTTATAAGAGTTACATATTATACATGTATCAATGTTTTAACTGAATTTAGATTGATATATGTATTGAGCATCATTTTTAGGAACAACATTATAATTACCATTGAGGTTTTGTAACTATCTGACTTGCAGTTAAAAAGAGATTTCCAAGAACAAGACACTCAATTAAAGACCCGCTTATGTCAAGGAAATATGCCTCAACCACCAACATCTACCCATACAAATTTTTTACCAAAATATCAATCCCAAAGGAAACTACTGGATTCCTTCACACGGAACCATCAACCCAAGGATGAGGCTCATCATTGATCACACGACATATACATCATCTTGCATTTTGGGACATATCCCTAACATAGATGGAAAACAAAAGTATATTCAAATATCTCTATTGCTATGGGTAGATGTTTTCATAGGAAATATAGGCTTCAAAATCATCAAAGGAACCACATTCTAGGTGATTGAACTCGTATACTTATCACTTTTTTATCTAGGAACTAGTCATCATGTATTTCTTCCTTCACATATTTTAGCAATTCACATATTTTGGAGGTTAGGTACTATGACCTTCACCCATTTTCGGTTTAACCACATCAAGAGTTCACCCTTATCTTATGCGCCATGTTGCATATCCTCCTTTTTTAGGAGTTTGAGACCCATTTTGGTACTAAGGCTTGTTCCACTTATTATATCTCAACATATGTAAGATTAGACACATGCAAGCATGACAACCCACTAGCTATGTGTAGCACATCAATATTAGCACATCAACAAGATATATGTACTATACATGGTGCTAGACTAGCTTGGGTTACATGGTAAAAAATCATCATATAGCTCTAAAACATTCTAGAAACCTCCAAAATAAAACATAAGTCATATTGAAGCCAACAAATATCATCAAAATCAACATTAAGCTTAAATCAACTAGTTTACAGACCATCCTATCATATATCATGCCTCCACAAAAACCTAAAGACTACATATATTATCTAAAAACTCTCATCTACATTAATGTTACATCTCTTTCTCTTATGTCACATGGACAGTCGTTGTCAATTTGCGTGTGGTAACATTTCATATGTACATTTATGCTAATATTTGAAATAAGTTTTCTTCAATATTGAAACATGTGATTGAAATCACCATCCTCCTTCGAAATGAAATCAAAATCAAAATGATCTACAACACTCATCAAGCATTCTAATATCAAGACAATTAGGAAACTACCAAGAACATGGAAACACTTGTGTAGCCACCCTAGGTACATTCCAAGAACACACATCTAGGTTTTGTAGTCTATAGGAGGTCCCCTCTCTCATTCTCATGAACCTATTCCCACATGACGTGATCGATGGAAGAGAAAATATAGGTTTCAAAAGTACACAAGTCTACACCTAGGTTCAGGATAAATAGGTTCTAACCTAGAGGCTAAGTCAACTTACTCTAGAAAGGACACCATAATATGTTTCTAGTGTTGAGATATAAGGTTCAGTTTTATTTGTGTTTAATGTGAAAAAGAATAGATGTATTCATAATTTTGGTGCTAATACCATCTTTCATGGAACCGTTTGTTACCTGAATCCAAAATCCAAATGACTACAAAGTCCATGACAGAAAGACCTAAGTGTATGTCCCTACTATGGTAATATGGAAGTGAAAATGTGGAAGCATGAAGTTTTTCGCATACATGCAAAATTAAACATATACATACACCAAAAATTCTCAACAGTTAACAAGTATTAATAAACAAAATAATTTATTGCATAGCTCAAATTACATGTTTAAGACCAAATTATACAAAGATAATAATGTACCCTAAACTAGGATCTTACAAAAGGTACAACATGAATGCCTTCTCACAATACAACTTCAACCACGAACCCATAACATAGAAGAAACAAGTATATCAACACACAATGTGCTGAGTATATGGCGTAAATATACATATATTTAAGTTTTTTCAAATTTAATAAGTTTAGAAGAAGTAAATAAATAAGAGAAAAAATAATTAATTATTTATCAAAACAATACCCATGTTTACTAATTTTATTCCAATATACCAAATGAATCATTTATCACAAGGCCTTTTACCAACCTCCCTTTTGAAGTGATCTGTGAGGGTGCTTAAGTTGATAGCTATTAGCTAACCCTATTTCTACATGAGGGACCTGAAGTGAAAATATAAGAAAATTATATTTCAAAGTTTGTATAAAGGAAATATAATATGTTTTCAAGTGATGATATCAAGGAGGCAAAACATTGACTACAATACTACATGGAAATATGTGCAAGTAAACAAGCATGCATACATATCAAGATAGATGCAAGATAACCATAATCATAAAGTTATTATTTCCTAAGTACCTCTTTCAGAGATTCCAACCTATCATTGACCATCTACACAACAAGAAAATGTTGATTAAGAACACATAGCCCTTACTAAGTAAGGTGAAACAAATTACTTAATAGGTCCATGATTAGAATTCTGGTCAACTTAGGTTCAATGTGAATTATTTAAATCTTTGATGAATTTTTACAAATTGGTCCATCATGGAGGTATGGTTCAAGTTTCATGTAATTTCAAGGTTTCATCTATCTTCTATGATTATTACGAGGTTTAAGTACTTATATGCACATTTAAGGCCAAAATTCCCATAATAGGACAAAAGGTTAACAATAGAAAGGTCCATGATATATAAACTTGGAATATAATTAAGATAAAAAATATATAATTAAAAAATTACAAGATAAGTGGATGGTCACCTACGTGTGATAATAAAATCCAATATTATTGTCATGCTTTGAAGTTTTCGACATAATTTGACTAAAGTCATTAGGCTTCAACATATGACCTAGATAGATATCAGATCTAGGGGGGCACAAGGATTAGGAAAACCCCTACTCTAAAAGATGATGAAATATAATTTGAATCTCCATAATCATTAAGATACAAGAAACACAATTCAAAGCATTTCGGTCACACATGCATTATTAGTGGATTTAGAGTCACATTCGTCATCATAACACAAGAGGGGTTGACCTTAGGCATTTACTCACACAAATTCACAAAATTACTTATTTTCAATGTGTAGAGGAGTTTTATTGACAAAAGGGGTCAAACTCATCATTTGGGCACATACATACATTAGGTTTCGTATTAACAAACATAGGTAAAGGGAGATTAGGGGTTGATATTGGGTTGTAGCTTTTGTTCCCTATTGATATTGTGTTGATATGTGCTATAGAGGGGCATATGATATTGATTTCAAACATAGTTAAGCATTAAACATCATTAGGGAGAAAAACTAGCAAAAAAGGTTATAGTATGATCATTAGCAACCCAAGACTAGTCGTATGTGTGCACATAGGTTAAGCAAGATGCAAGAATTGTGATTAGGGCCCTCAAAGAGTTCAACAGTGTACAAATTTACTATTTTTATGAATTGAGAGTGGATTTGCATTAAATATTCATTATTTATCATGATCATGCATTCAATTTATTCAACGTGAAAAAAGTTAACAACTTTTAGGTAAACATTGAAACAAATGATGGAATTAGGATCTACAATGTAGTCTATTGTGGTTATCTTTTCAAGCTGGTTGATTATTTGTATTGGATCATCACATTTGGATAAGGGAGCAAGGAGTTATCATTTATCAAATATTTAGATGAAGTACTACATGAAACGTTATGATGTTACCATGTATAACATTTGATAGTGGATCTCAATTGTGGGTCTTCAATCCAATGACCAACATCTCTCCCTCATGCGAACACATTGGGGGACTCTTCCATGCCATGGAAATGGACTACATGTCTCTCTTCTGTTGGCTTCCCATGCTCTAGTTGACCATGTTTAACCTACCTCATGATTGGCCCAAGCAATGGTGAACCACACTTGCACCCCTTCGTGCTAGGGCATCATAGATCAAACAACCACTTGTGATTTATCATTGAGAGAACTAGGAGTAGCATCACCTCTCATTGTGCTCATTGTCACAAGGGTAGAAGGGTGTCCCAATCCATGCGACACCACTGGAGGTGGCTAGTCAGTATTGCCAATTCCACACAAGCCCGTAGGTAGTCTCATTAATCATTGAGGTGATCAAGGTGTCCAAGGATGAGGATGCATAGGTGGTGGTCCATGTTGGATGTGCATGGGTGTTAAGGAGGAAGAAGAAGGAGTGATAGGGTGCTCCTCAATACGAAAATGGAAGAAATAAGGGAGAGAAGAGAGGGTGAAGAAAAATGAATAAATGAGCCTCCAATTGTATCTAACAATGTAAAAGAAGTGGACCAGTCATCATGGTGGGGTGTGCTGCTACATAATAGCCATTGACAATATGCAAAGGTCGGAGATGAACTCCCCATCATCAGATTTTATCCTGATTCATGAAGAGGCAATGGTCATATCATGACTCGAGTGAAGATGGATCCAATTCCTGGATGGGTCACACCCCCAATTGGGTCCAAACACTGCCAGCCATGGTCCAAAAAAATTGAAACAACTATTAAATAGTGATATTTTAAAGGGAATAACATGAGATTTGTAGATTTCATTAGGTAAGTTTTGAACCATTAGATTCATAATTGAATCCTTCATGACATGGTGTACGTCAGAGCGGAAAAGGAGTATGTTTATTAGGGTCAATATCATGTGCAAGGTCATATACATTATAATCAAGGAACTTAGGGCATCGTGCAAAATAATGTCATATCATGAAACATAAAAGCAATGTAACTACAATTGAGCATAAGAATCCTTAAATAATGTATTTTAACACAAAAAATGGAAATTGAGAAAGGTAGAGAGAGAGAGTACATATTTGATGTGAAATAAAGTCAGTTTTCCATACCTAGTGTCCCCCATCCCACCCCCAAGAGAGATTGAATGTGATATCAACTTGATCCTTCACACACACCCACAAAACAAACACCTTATTGGTTTAGATATGTAGAAGTAAAAGAGTTAAAGAAGCAACATCAAAATTTGTTGGATAAGGGAACTACACAATGAACATCCCCTCGTGGTTATCTGTTGTTTGTTTAGTAAGGATGGTTATATGATTTTATGCATGTAATTGACAATTGCATAAGGTTACAATGAAGAAAAAGTATACTTAACTGAGAATTTCTAATCTATTCGATTAGTTGAGAGTTGTTAAGATCTTATCCAAGGTAGGCATGAGGTTAGATATCATCAGCTGAGGGTTATTATGGAGGACATACCTATGAAAACTTTCATCACTAGGTATCGTAATTATGATTTTGTTATTACGCCAATTGGGAAAAATAATTTGTTGATAAGTTTCATGGATA